>NKZV01001063.1:0-425581 GCA_002370175.1 Metschnikowia colocasiae
GGTGCTTTTCCCAAAGCGACGTAGATGGGGAGCGTTAGCACATCTCCCGGCTAGGAAGGACGCCAGTCTTGGTTTTTGGACATAGAGGAGGCACGTTTCAATCAACTTTTTCGATTTCCACGCGTCCGTTGATTGTTGGTGACGTGACCCAGAGGTGGGATTATCCCGAGTAAGGTAGTGCCGACTGGATGGAAGACGGAACCCCGGAGGGGAAGTATTCATGAACGAGTGTCAATCATATTTTCGGCGAGAAGGTAGAGGGGTAGAGATGGGCACGGTTCGAGAATTGTCGACTATAGTAAGAATCGCGTTGCCGTTTGGTTCCGAAAGGTTGCGGTGGGAAACCGGTAATAAGGTCCGTAGCAATGTCGGTCCATCGGCCCTTAGGTGGGTCAGGTTGTTGAAGTAACGGCGCGATGCATTAGGTTTACTATACTATAGTATACTACCAAACTACTATACTATAGTATACTACTATACTACTATAGTATATTACTATACTACTATAGTATATTACTATACTATACTACTATAGTATATTACTATACTATACTACTAGACTATACTACTATAGTATACTCTATTAGTAGACTAGACTAGAAAGTAGACTAGTAGACTGGACTAGAAAGTAGACTAGTATGTGCGTAATACGGTGGGCAGTATAGTGACCATGGCATCGACATACTTAACAGACTGGCATACAGATAATAGCACTGATAGTGGAGTAGAGTAGACTAGTAAGTAGACTAGTAAGTGGACTAGTAGAGTAGACGAGAAAGTAGACTAGTAAGTAGACTAGTAGAGTAGACTAGACTAGTAGACTAGTAAGTAGACTAGTAAGTAGACTAGTAGACTAGTAGAGTAGACTAGACTAGAAAGTAGACTATTAGACTAGACTAGAAAGTAGACTATTAGACTAGAAAGCAGACTAGTAGACTAGACTATAGTATAGTATAGTAGTATAGTATAGTATAGTAGTATAGTATAGTATAGTAGTATACTATAGTATAGTAGTATACTATAGTATAGTAGTATAGTATAGTAGTATAGTATAGTATAGTAGTATAGTATAGTATAGTAGTATAGTATAGTATAGTAGTATACTATAGTATAGTAGTATAGTATAGTAGTATACTATAGTATAGTAGTATAGTATAGTATACTATAGTAGTATACTATAGTAGTATAGTATAGTATAGTAGTATACTATAGTAGTATAGTATAGTAGTATAGTATAGTAGTATAGTATACTATAGTAGTATAGTATAGTAGTATAGTATAGTATACTATAGTAGTATACTATAGTAGTATAGTAGTATAGTATACTATAGTAGTATACTATAGTAGTATAGTAGTATAGTAGTATAGTAGTATAGTAGTACAGTAGTATAGTAGTATAGTAGTATAGTAGTATAGTAGTATAGTAGTATAGTAGTATAGTATAGTAGTATAGTAGTATAGTAGTATAGTAGTATAGTAGTATACTATAGTAGTATAGTAGTATAGTAGTATAGTAGTATACTATAGTAGATAGTCTAGTAGATATTCTAGTAGATAGTCTAGTAGATAGTCTAGTAGATATTCTAATAGATAGTCTAGTAGATAGTCTAGTAGATAGTCTAGTAGATATTCTAGTAGATAGTCTAGTAGATAGTCTAGTAGATAGTCTAGTAGATAGTCTAGTAGATAGTCTAGTAGATAGTCTAGTAGTATACCATAGTATAGTAGTATTTTTTGCATATCATTTATTGACTACAGCAATGCGGGATGGGGATAAAGCATGGAAATTATTGCTTTTGAACAAGGAATTCCTAGTAGCGTAAGCCATTAACTTGCGTTGATTACGTCCCTGCACTTTGTACACCGCCCGTCGCTACTACCGATGAATGGCTTAGTGAGAAATTGGAGGACCTTATTTAGAGGCAACTCTTTTGGGTCTAGATATTCAAACTTGGTCATTTAGAGGAAGTAAAAGTCGTAACAAGGTTTCCGTAGGTGAACCTGCGGAAGGATCATTCAGAAATTACTTATATCCTTTAGGCTTATAAACATCAAATTTTATGTTAAATATTATTTGTCTTAAAACTTTCAACGGATCTCTTGGTTCTCGCATCGATGAAGAGCGTAGCGAATTACGATAAGGGGTGTTTTTTTTTTCATATCATTTATTGACTACAGCCTATAATGCGGGCGGAGAAAACTCATTAGACTAGGCTCTGACTTAAACTCCGTAAGTAGTAGCTAGTTGTTGAACATCATGTGTGGTTAGAATCGGTGAGACTTTGTAGGTGGCTCGTACGCGGTTTTCGCAGCAACAATTTTAGCAGCAATGGCGGGTCTTGTGCAGGATTAAAACCTGTAAATCGGATAGTTCCGTGTCCGCGTCGAACTTATGTGACTCCGGTTCACCATAGATCAACCAAGGAGTACAGTCATGATTATCATGGTTAACAGATCTCATGGTTCCCTCAAGATAAGTGAACACTTCCTCATTAGTATCAACCTCAGGTATTGAGGTATCAGATGTGTTAGCATCTTCTATAGCTACACGTGAGGCACTTCTGGTGGGTCTGGTAGCGGGAGACATCTTGGTATGTCCTTCCCTTCAGATGAACTTGATTACTCTTATAAACACGGGCAGCGTCCCTCCTTTTATATTGGAGTGGACCTTCACCCTTCTCCACCACAAATGTGGGGTAGTGTGCATACACACATGGAGACAATTAGATCTGGAGTCCTTTGACCCCGCATTTAGACATTTGTCTAAGTGCTGTGTCTAATTTGCTCACTCTCAGTCTTCGTCCTCCAACAAAACCGTCGTCGATAGAGGGCTTGAAGTAAGCGATTCTTCCGAGCCAGTTCAGCAGTCAAGCAGGTAATCCTTCTGGGCACTCAATATCCTTCCAATATCCTTCCAATATCCTTCCTTCTCTTCGGGTTTGCTGGGTCAAGAGTACCCTTGTATAGTAGAAGCGGTCAATTTCGAAGTCCGAGTCTGGTTTCCGACCGCCTAAGCAACAGAGGGCAGTGAGACAGCAGCGATTAGAGGCAGGAAGGTGAAGTTGCCAACAGTAGGGGAGAATCAGCGATCAACTATTGGATCAGCGGCAGCGAAACCACAGTGAAATAAGAGTGGAACAGCTGGAACAGCAGTGAAACAAACTTGGTCATCCGTGGGACCAGTTAACTCAGAAGTCTCAGTCTACCTTCCATCAAGCAGGCCATCCTCTTATCTTAGATTCTTCTCATCTGAAAATCTTAGGACAACCTCGAACAAGCCGGTATAAGAGCGTCGAAATTCACTTTCGGTTGCGGCCATACCAAGTGGAAAATACTGTTTCCCGTCCGATCAACGCTAGTCAAGCCACTTAGGGCCACAGTGAGTAATGCAGTGGGAGACCATGTGTGAAATTGTGGTGCTGCAATCTTTTTGCAGCTCAACCTCAGGATTATCTAAATCAACTTCCTTCTCTTTGGGTTTGCGATGGGTCACGAGTACCCTTGTATAGTAGAGCGGTCAATTTCGAAGTCCGAGTCTGGTTTCCGACCTAAGCAACAGAGGGGAATCCGAGATTTCCGCCTCCTCCCAGACCTTGGCCAAAGCACATTCGAAGTAGATGTGCCTGACCTTTTGGTCAATCTTTCGCCGTCAGTCCACTCCTTAGCGCAGAGTGGGCAGGCGGTGGTGGGGTAGAATTGGCATTCATTCCCCAAATGCAACAAATGGTAATAATCGTATGGGTGTCTAGCCGACCATGTAGTCTTCTTGAGTTTTCAGAACTTCTCCCAGTCCCGAGTTCCGGTTATGTTCATGATCGTCTGACTAGTGACAAACTCCGGCTTCATGGTCTTGTTCTTCTTGCTCCGACTCTGAACAAGTTTTCACTAAAGACGGCCTTTCACTAAAAACGGCCGCTTTTATCGTTGGGGTATTCCTGTAAGGTTCGGACACACTCGTGACAAGTTCTGTTTGGGTGAAGAGGGTATGCCTTCATGTCAATGACACGGTCCTCCCATTCCTTCGCAGTGTTTGCCTCGAAAGGGCCCCTAGTATCGTGTTCGTAATCGCAAAGTATGGTGTGTATTCCCGTTCATTCTCTGAAAGCCCACTATTGATGATGCTGAGCTTTCTCCTCGGATCAACTTGGAGAATCGGGAATACTCCGGGATATCTGTCAACGCCCACCACATGAACATCAGCTCTGGTAGAAGAAGTTTGCGGATATGTGCTGGTTCCGTAGGTGCAAGCTGGCCATCTGTATGTTGGAACAATTGGTAGTACCAGTTGCCCTCTTCTTGCACTTTGTATATGATTCCAGCTCTCAACCCTCCAACTGCATCTTAATGTCAATGACTCCGAAACCGCCGTGTTCGATTCTAGCGTAGATCTTCTCTGCTCGGGGGAAGAAGTCCGTCACTAGGACCTGAGCCGGTTGAAGTGTTTGGGGCATTGGTGAGTGAGGTCCCGGTAATATAGTTTTGAAAAAGGAATGTGTTGATGGCCGCCCGATGCGTAAGTCCAAGCGCCTGAGTAGACGAGAAAGTGACTAGTAGAGTAGACGAGAAAGTGACTAGTGGAGTAGACGAGAAAGTGACTAGTGGAGTAGACGAGAAAGTGACTAGTAGAGTAGACGAGAAAGTGACTAGTAGAGTAGACTAGACTAGTAGACTAGTAAGTAGACTAGTAAGTAGAGTGGTAGACTAGACTAGTAAGTAGAGTGGTAGACTAGACTAGTAAGTAGACTAGTAGACTAGACTAGAAAGCTGACTAGTAGACTAGACTAGTAGACTAGACTAGAAAGTAGACTAGTAGAGTAGACGAGAAAGTAGACTAGTAGACTAGAAAGCTGACTAGTAGACTAGACTATAGTAGTATACTATAGTATAGTAGTATGTAGTATACTATAGTATAGTAGTATAGTCTAGTAGTATACTATAGTATAGTAGTATAGTAGTATAGTCTAGTAGTCTAGTAGTATAGTCTAGTAGTATAGTAGTATAGTCTAGTAGTATAGTAGTAGAGTAGTAGAGTAGTATAGGGATGTACGGGGTTTTTAGTAGAGTAGACTAGTAGACTAGACTAGAAAGAAGACAAGTAGACTAGAAAGCAGACTAGTAGACTAGACTAGACTCTATACTAATAGTATACTCTATACTATTATACTATGGTACTACACTAGACTATACTACTAGACTCTACTACTAGACTATACTACTAGACTATACTACTAGACTACTAGACTATACTACTATACTATAGTATACTACTAGACTACTATACTATAGTAGTATACTACTAGACTATACTAGACTCTACTAGACTAGTACAATACTATACTACTATACTATACTATACTACTATACTACTATAGTATACTACTAGACAATACTACTACAGTATACTACTATACTATACTACTATACTATAATATATTACTACACTACTGCACTATACTATAATATATTACTACACTACTGCACTATACGATAGACTATTCTCTACCATACTGAACTGTAGTACTAGACCAATCATTATACTAGACTAGACTACTAGACTACTACAATACTATAGTACTAGACTATAGTACTAGACTAGACTGCACTACTATAGTATAGTCTATACCATTATAATACTCTATACCATTATACTACGGTACTACACTAGACTATACTACTACTAGACTACAAGTTGGGCCCGGGCTGAGGTGTACGCCTACGCTGTTCGTCCGTGTTTCGGAGTGTCACCAGCTCTAGGCCAGCCTATGGGTAGCCAGCCTGCGGTCTCCGTAGTAGGTCGTTGCCAACCAGCAACTGGCCTAGTAGACCATGGTTCCTGAAGTGCTGAGTAAGAAGTGAAAGTACTAAGTAATATGTAGTAAGTACTGAGTGAAGTGCTGAGTGATAAGTACTGAGTAATAAGTACTGAGTAATAAAGTGAAAGTAATAAGTACTAAGTCCTAAGTAATATGTAGTAAGTACTGAGTAATAAGTACTGAGTAATAAGTACTGAGTGAAGTGCTGAGTAACAAGTACTGAGTGAAGTGCTGAGTAACAAAATGTAAGTCCTAAGTAATATGTAGTAAGTATGTAGTAGTACTGAGAGTAAGTTGTCAGTACTGAGTAATAAGTTGTCAAGTTGAAGCCAAGAATACTAGTATGTCAAGAACCTGTGGTAGAGGCAGCTGCATCACAAGCATCGATGCGTCGGTTCGACCAACTGACTACTATTGAAGCAACTACGACCTTTGTTGAGGACCTGGCCAATGCCTAGACGTGCTTCGCAACTCTTCGCTCGTAATTGCATTGGTAATGCATTCTATGACTCAAACTTCATCACAACTCATTCATTCGTCCACTTGCAGCTTGACCCCGTGGGATGCAGCCTCCGGGAGTGAATTGTCTGCTTGCGTTTTAAACATACTCATGACTCTCAGCCTTTGTAAGTCTGCAAACAATCAATTACTATAAGGATTAAATTATCAAAACTATTTTTATAAGAAACATTATCCTGATAGATTAAGATATAAATCTAAAGACATATTTTTAGATCATTCTTTTTATCCCTTTATACCTTTATCTAATTGAATAGGAAATTTAGGAACAAGTTTAATTTTATAGATTTTCAATTTAATAAATATGCCTTTAAAAGAGGGTATAGATTAAATTTGATCTACAAATATATTAGCTGTATTATTTACCGGCTTTGCCGGGCATTAATTTGGAAACTATTAACTTTTTGTAGATTAGCATAGTTTAAGTAGTTAGTTTAATGAAATACCTCCTATAAATTAAACATTACAAAAACTTAGATAAAGATATAAATTCCCCGCGGAGCGGGCATAAGTATAATAAGACTAGATAAAAACCATTAAAGTAGTATAATTACTTTAATAAAAACAATTAAGATATTTAAAATTGAAAATATTATGATTCTTAACTTTAATAAATGAATATATATAAATATCCCGCTCCGTGGGCATAAATGCCCGGCCTACGATTGGGATATGAATTTAGTTTTTAGTTCTTTACTTTATTTTCATAACGTCTTTCTAAATTTAAAGCACCTAAGTACGTTAGTAGTGATAGTGATAGTAATAGTAGTTAGTAATAGTAGATAGTAGTAGTTAGTGGTAGTAGTTAGTGATAGTAGTAGTGATAGTAGTAGTGATAGTAGTAGTAATAATAGTAGTAATAGTAGTAGTAATAGTAGTAGTAATAGTAGTTAGTAGTCGTTAGTATAGTAGTTAGTAATTGGTAATAGAGAAATGGTAACTTGCGTAGGTACCGCCTAATCAGTTATGTTCATTCGCTGATTCCTTAGAGATGAGGGTCTTATAAGAAAGGTCACGTGCTCGGTTATGTGGACGGTACTCACTTCGTTTATGGGCCGCGCACTACCCAGAAGATACGGCGGTGGCTTAGCCGAACTCAGCCATACGCTGTGTTTTTGAAAGTTTAATTTTCCTGCGGATCCAAGTACTAGAAAATGTAGTAGCAGGCTCTGATATTCACACTAATGTTGAGAATCGACACTTTTTGGCAATACGCCAGCGCATTTCAATCTGGCTTTTGAGGGAAAACACCGTCACTTTCAACTTATGTTTTAGTATATAATCATATATAAATAAAATATATTTTTATAGTAATAAATATCTGATATAAAATAAAATAAAATGGTGGATAAATTTAAGATCTAATTATATTTTATTTAGATTTAATAACTGTATTTGTATTATTAATATTTAGTTTGTATTCTTTTCACCTAATACATTGGTCAAGAATGGCCTATATACTATATGCAGATATTAAAGGTTATTTTGAATAGATCATAAATCTTAAAGATAATAGAGGAAAGAATAAAGATCCAATAATATATCTGATAAGATCAGGTTTAAAAGCTAAAGTCTTCACATGGTTACAGTGTTCGTCATTTGGAGACGCCGGGAAGTGAATTGCGAAGATATAAAGGGGCCTGCAGATAATACCTGGGACTGCATACGCGCATGGCACGCTGGACCCAGCACTGGTACTGCCATTCGTCCAAGGTACGCCGGTGATTTGGACGGTGGTCTTTGTTACGGGGGTAGTTGGATACCTATTATATGCACTCTCGTCAGACCTTTCGTGCACTCCCGTCAGACCTTTCGTGCAGACCCACTTGTAAATGGTCTAGATGTCCTGGAATGCAAACATCCACTGATACCCCATTTGTATTGGCAGCATCGATACCCACGGAGGGAAGCTCACTGATAGCGAGCTTCTTCTTCCCACAAGATCCGCATCCACACAGAATCCATCAAATGATGTGGCTGTCATGTTCCTAACGCCTATCCGTAACAGAAGCTATTGTGAAGAGAACCCACAGATAATTGCGGACATCCGGATATACTCCATATTGGAATAAGTGTTTCATTTTCCGGCAGTTCAACTCCACACACTTTTCACCCATTCGGGTTGATTTCGATCATTCTCTCCGGATCCTTATAGAAAAGACACTATCGTTCCAGCCATCTTTTATTCCAGCCATCTTTTCAATCATTGTAGCCATTCTATCTTAGTTATTTCTGGTTCCAGTCTCTAGTTCCACAGACACCTGCATTTACCTTTTCCGACTCGACGGTTCTACCCTATCTTGGCAATCTTTGGTTTCTGGTTCGTTACCCCAAGTTCTTCTCCAGGCGAGACATCTTCTTCATGGCCTTAAGCTTATCCTGGCTCTTTTTCGCCTTCTCCTGCTGCTCCTTGAACCTCAATTCAGCTGCCGAAGCAGCATTCGCTTTGGGCTCATCACCATGGGAACTGCCTCCCAAGACGTGGCCGCTGCTCGATTGAGTCTTTCGGGCCTCTCGCTTTGGGGCGCTAGTATTATTGCCTGTACCTTTGCTGACAGAATTAAGCCCTTTGCCTTCCTTACTTGCCACTCTGGTTCCATGGGCTTCCTTAGAAAAGCAGCTCCCCATGTTACTGGTGTTGTACTTATCCGGTTATGCGCGCACATACGCTGCGCCTAAGACACCTAGCTAGTCTGCCGTGAACCGGCTCTATATACAGTCCGCCGCCTTCTGGACATTCCAAAAGGCCTGAATCTTCGAAAAGCAACTGTTTCGAGGCGCCTCGCTTCCCTTGCATTATATTTTCGCCTCGACCAGCTTTTTGGCCGTCTTGCCCTCCATGATGTTCTGAGCAACGGCCTTGTAATCCACATGTTCACTCAAAAACTCAAATTCTGGCTTGCTGATCTCGAGGTCGAGTCGGAAATTCTCCTCGTCCTCAAGCGCAACTCGTGCCACAGTGGCCAGCTTCGTGTTGTTCATCCAAAGCTTCACGAATCTATCCACTGCCCGCGCATCCTGGTGGTAATTCTTATACATCGAGAGCAAGGCCAAGTAAATGTCCTCGCGTTCCGAACTGTATCTTGACAAGATCGTGGCGTCTCTCAACGACGCCCAGTCGGCAATGGGGATGTACGTGAACTTCAATTTGTCTAAACTCTCCAACGATGTGTTCCAATACTTGATGATCTCCGCAGCTTCAACGCCTTCGATGTCTCCAAGTTTCTTCAATGCCACACGGTGGGCCACTTGAGTCCGCTCCACGTTATGGATGGCGTAATTTTCAATCAACTGCTCGAAAACAGTTTTGTCGCCCCACGAGTAATTGGAAATAATGTTGTTGAGAAACAACTCGTCCACTTTCTTCGTGCTGGCATAGACAGAAATCACCTCCTTTAACTTCGTGTACGACTCTTGAGTGAGCGTTGGATAATTCTGGAAGAAAATGGAAAAGAACTTATTGTTCACAATGGCATAACGCGAATTGGCATTGGACACCGCATTCAAAGATTTAGTCGCAGAGTAGAACTTCACCGTGTTTTTCCAAATGTTCATGATACTATCAAAGGGCTCATCTGAATGTTGACAGTTTTCGAGGAGAGATGCAACGTGTGGAGCCTTCAAAAGAACTTCGTATGGTAATCCCTTATAGATCACTTTGTCGAAAAAGTTCTTAGCGATCTTGATATCTTTGCACCAGCCAATAAACGAAAGATGCAATTCCGCCAAAGACTTCTGAAGTAACCGGCGCTCGGGGTTCTGCGCCAATAACTCCAACATTTGCTCCAACGAGTCAAGTGCCCGCTTGTAATCTCCTTCTTTGATAGCGATTTTTCCCATGGAAGTTAACAATTCATGGTATCTAAATGTGGTATTCTTGCAATTCACCTCAAACAATTTGGTGATCTGCTCATAGGTAAACCTCTTCTCATCGTAGGCAACTGGCAACACGATTGAAAGAACGTTTTGTTGCAAGTAAAGCCGACTCTTTTTCTCGGAGTTGACTCCATGCTCCCAAAGCTTAATCAACTCATGTGGTAGGTTGAATTGAGACATGGCAAGAAACAATTTCCGGATGGTATCGTTCTCCACCACCGCCTGAAATCGTTTGTCAGACACAAAATCCGCAAGGTTGATGATAGCGTTCTTCAACAAAATGTCGTTGTGAAGACTCTTATTTTGATATTGATCAGAATCTCTGTTCATTTTCTGTGACAATCGCGACACCCTGTTCTTGTATGTCGAGTCATTAAGTACTGAGGCGTACTTCCATACATCCTCATGACTGAGTTTGTCTCTGACTTCTTCTTTCTTGAACAAATTGAGAAGAGTCTCTATGGCTTCTGAAACATTAATTTTTTTGTCTTTCTGACTCGCTAACTTAGAGACCAACTCCACAAACTTCTTAGTCGATCCGCCCACGATTTCCTGCGACTCCTGAATCAGCGAAGCGTCATTTGTTGGGAACACGCTATGCTTATTAATTTGAAACTCGGATTTAGATTCTGTTTTAGGGAGGGTCACCGTCGAGTAAGCCCGAATCTGGTGCTTGAGATCGCGTTCAGAATTAGGAAGTATCAAGGCACTAGAGTTGGACCTCACATTTCGGAGAAACGCAGGTCTCAAAGTTGAGCCAGACGTGGAGGCGACAAACCTGAGCATCTTGTCTTCGAGATTTTTTGGATTTGAAAAGCGAACAAGTTGTTATCGCAGTGGTTCGATTCCTGGAGCTGATGAGTTGGGCGAAGAGTGACCTTTTTTCTCGCTGAGGGCGCTGTACCCTGGTGTACGGGTGTCACGTGATTTGCAACTCAGGCGCTTGCAAGCCTGAGTTGGGTATGTGAGTTTCGGATCCACAATAAGCAAATAGCTGAGTCTGAGCCACCCATATAAAAATGATCTTGTATTATTTCACCAATTGCTCAATGAACCCCTACAAAATTTTCACTGGAATCGCTGAGAGATGAATGCACCCGAGTGTCCCATGAAACCTCGATTTGTAGTTAATACGGTCTATCGCTATTTTTGTATCCCATCTACTGCTGTCTCCACTATATCGGAATTTTTAGATTTGAGGTGCCCCCATGAAATGTACGTTAAACAAACTTTAAGGGGAGTTGGGCCTACATTTATACCTTTGGGAGTTAACCCATATGCACGCCTGAAACTTACAACAGGTACTTTTTGCAAGATTTTGCCCGATATTTGCATTAAAATGCCTTTGTGGCTATGGATACCATGCATGGTTCTTGCATTTGTGTGCATTTGCGTTTCAAATCATGTACGTTTTGCAGCCTTGAGTTTCGAACATAAATACTGAGCCTCTTGCGCGTCTTCAAGAGAATTCATGATTTAAAGACTGGTTTCACGTCCAACGGACCTTGGAAGTTTTGCTAAGGTTATTGGCTTAATTTTTCAAGAACTAGTTCAAAACTTGTTTGGTGTTAAACGTGTGCTGTCTTGTTTGCAGTACGCTGCGTCGTCTAGCAAATCTTCTGATAAGCAACCCAAACATACGCGCTACCTGCAATACTCCATCACGTCAAACACGTTTGCACAGTACCTCACACCAGAACATTTATTATTGACCGGGCTGAAACTCAAGGTAATCCCGACTGTTATCACCAGTGCATATTATCGACCTTTTTCTGAAACCAGACTATCATACATGACAGAAACAAGCCCTCTTCTACCGAAATCAAACCCGGCCCCTTCGTTCAATGCTGTGGCTGGCAATATAACCGGAAAAGATGTGGAGATTGTGACAGCTAAGAACAAGAACGAAAGTTCAAAACAGAAATTGAACACTTTCGACGGCGTATTCTTACCCACTTCACTCAATGTGTTATCGATTTTGATGTTCTTGCGGTTTGGCTTTATCATTGGTCAAATGGGCATCTTTGGAACCACACTACTTTTGGTGATGTCTTACATCATCAATGTCTTGACAGTTTTATCCATCAGCGCTATTTCCACCAACGGTACAGTGAAAGGCGGAGGTGCTTACTATATGATTTCGAGGTCTTTGGGTCCAGAATTCGGTGGAGCTATTGGAATTATCTTCTTTATTGGCCAGATATTAAATGCATCCTTAAATGTGGTAGGTTTCATCGAACCGCTCTTGGTCAATTTTGGCAAAGTCGACGGTGACATTCTTCCTTTGTTACCCGTGTCTTATCTCTGGCAAATATTCTATTCAACAATTCTATTGGCGGTGTGCACAGCTGTTGCAATGGTGGGTTCATCTTTGGTTTCGAAAACGGCATTTGGCTTATTTATTGTCCTCACTTTGAGCACACTTTCAATTCCCCTTTCTGCTTTGGTAGTGCCCCCGGGTTATCCATTATCTTCTCCGCACGAAGACCTCCGATATACGGGTATCGCATGGTCGACTTTCAAGGAAAATTTCTGGATTCATTTGACCAGTGGTGCAGCTGGTTCGGTGCAGCCTCCAGGGATGCCCGAAACGTTTAGAAACATGTTTGGTATTTTTTTCCCTGCCACGGCAGGGATTTTTGCTGGTGCATCTATGTCAGGCGAACTTTCAAATCCATCACGGTCTATTCCAAAAGGAACTTTGTATGGTTTGCTCACCAGTTTTGTGCTTTACTTGTTGGTCATTGTCTCTTTAGGTGCATCCACTCCTCGGGAGTTACTTCACAACGACATCAAAATCATCCAGTCCGTCAATATCAACGGAATGATTATCATTCTTGGAGAAATTTCCACCTCCCTCTTCTCGGTGATCATGGGTGTCGTGGGCGCCGCCTCAATGTTGAATGCTATCGCCGGTGATAGAATTATTCCTGGCTTGGGATGCTACGCTATGTGCAAGAAGCTGAATTCTGAAAAAAGAAGGGCAGAAATCAAAGCTATTATCTTTACGTGGTTTTTAGCGCAAATTTTTCTTTTTGCAGACATTAACCAAATCGCCACCTTCATCACCATGGCATTCTTGATGACCTTTTTGGTCACAAACTTGGCATGCTTCCTATTGCGGGTAGGATCTGCCCCAAATTTCCGGCCTTCCTTCAAATATTTCAACTCCAAAACTGCATTCACGGGCGGATTGACATCAATTATTGCCATGTATATCTGCGATGGTGTTTCTGCTACCTCGGTGATTATATTTTTGGTAAGTCTCATTTTGATGATTCATTACTTGACTCCTCCCTCGAAATTTGGTGACATCTCTCAGCTTCTTATCTATCACCAGGTCAGAAAGTACTTACTCCGCTTAAAGTTGCAAATGAGTGTCAAGTACTGGAGACCACAGATTCTTCTTCTATGCGATGACCCTCAAACGTCGTGGAATTTGATTGGATTCTGCAATCATTTGAAAAAAGGCGGTTTGTACATTCTTGGTCATGTGGTCTTGTTGAACGATGGTTCTTCAAAAGGAAACTCTGAAAAACAGTCTTCAGAATTCAATGTGGAATCTTTCAAAGAAGTCAGGAAGCAGAAGAACGCCTGGATTAAGCTCCGTGATATGGCCAAAATCAAGGCATTTGTGCAAATAGCCATTGGGCCAACGTTACCTTGGGGAGTTAGAAATGTGTTCTTGGGATCTGGCCTTGGTGGAATGAAGCCTAACATCACAGTGCTTGGCTTCTTCGACTTTCATAAGCACGGCGTGGACTTGTCTCTCATTTCTAACCAAAATCAGCTGAAGTTGCGACTCCCCACAGATGAGTGTCGAAAGGAAAAGAAAGTGTCTGCGAGCCTGTGGGTTCAAATCGTGGAGGACTTAATTATTATGCAAGCCACAGTAGCTGTTGCGGCCAATTTTCAGGGTATGAAATTACCCACATTTGAAGAGTCATGGTTCAAGGAGAAATTCCTGAAGAAATCGAGAAAGGAGAAGCGCTATATTGACTTGTACCCAATTCAAATGTCTAGTGTGTGTCTCCTTGAAGACGGAAAGTCGGTGCTATCAACGAATTTTGATACTTATACTTTGATCTTGCAACTCGGTTCCATCCTCTCGACAGTTGATGAGTGGAGCAAGAATGGGTATGTTTTGCGAGTGGTGGTGTTCGTGGAGAACGAAAGCGAAAAGGAAGAGGAGCAGAATCGATTAGTCAGTCTTTTGGAGAGCTTGAGAATTGAGGCAGAGGTGAAAGTCGTTTGTTTTGAAGACGGTTCTTTGACTTCGTACAACCTCTTGGTGAAGGCATACACAGTCACAGCAGAAAACCAGCAGACATATAAAGATATCCTGAATGTTCTTCAGGCCGAAGAGTGGTGGCACAATCTAGTGGAAGCTCGCAAGATATTGAAGCAAATTAAAGACCAAAAATTGAGCAGAAATATCGACAAGCATTCCAAGGCTATTTCCATAGCAGATGACGTTTCAACTCGGCTTAGCAGTTTCGCATTAAATCCAAGGAGTTTTACCGACTCTAATCTCGGAAAATCGCTCAAGAACAACCGAAGATATACCCTATCCAATCTACACGAGCAGGGTTTGGCATTGTCTCTTAATATGAAGGCTCAGGGTGGTGATATGTTTTTCAATCACGATGATGCATTGGGAAGCAGTGATGAAAGCGATACTGACCGGGATCCAAGCAACATCCACTCTTCGCAATCTAGCATAAGGCCTGTGAATACCGGAGCATCGGCTAATATTGATTTCTCGTCGTCCAGAGGAACCGAAAGAAATGAAACATCTCAGAAGACATCAGATAGAAGCGGTACCACCACACCCTCGAAAAGCTCCACGACTCCGTTTAAAGCGAAGCATTTAAACGGCTTGTCTAGCAACAAGCCGCCTTCGAGCCGTTCTTCCAAAGTGAATCTTCGGCCCAACTTTCTGGCCGTCAAGATTCCTCAGGCCAAAATCCGAGATGACGAAGATGACAATGAAAATGACGAAGATGCCGATGATTCTGGCCTGGCCAAACCATCCATCACTTTTGTTGCTGAAGGAGAAGATGCGAATCTGGAAACCAAATCCAAAAAGAAGCCAAAACAGCCTGAGTTGGAAGCAAGGGAGAAGGGAGAAAACTTGCAATCTGCAGCGCCCTCTATTTTGGGAGGGATTCAAGGAAACGTTGATGCTTCTCTGGACGAAGAGGATGCTGTAGACCTCCCACTCAGTCCGAAGACAAAGTTCCAGGAACCAAACGAACCCAAGCCTACTGATAAAGAAAAGAGGACAACCTACAAGCAATTGCAAAAGGAGCTCGACGAATTCACCTTCAATGACTTGCCCGCAAAAGGACAGCATTTGATTCTCAATGAATTGATGAAGAAGACGTCCAGAAAACAGGAAACTGCGGTGATTTTTTCAACGCTCCCAGCGCCATTGATAGGCACGCATCTCAACGAAGAGGATTCGTTAGATTATGTGAAAGACCTTGCGATCTGGCTCGATGACCTTGCGCCCGTGGTGCTTATGAACTCACAGACAGTTACAGTCACAACGTCTCTCTAGATGATGCCTTTATAGTGGAATTCTTTTGCGGTTTGCATTCGGAGAATTATGACCAGATTCTTATGAAGTTGGCATATTTCTAGAATATTACTACAAAGATATCGGGAGATACCATTACAATACAATTGCGAACGCTCTTTAAACAGAGCATTCCTCAAAGTTTCAAACACTCTTGTGAAATTCGTGGCAAGCACATCTCCAAATCTACTCCTCGAAATCATATTCCTCATCGAAACTCATGCCCGGGTTCTGCTTCTCCTTCAAGAACACCTTCACTTTCTTCCAGATTTTGGAAATCTTTTCATTCTTGACTCCGGACACTTGGCCGTCCAACTTGTTCACCAAATATCCAAACATGTTTGCAGTGCTCTCGTCAAACAACACCCTCAACCAAAGAAACGTCAACATGATCAATAACTGGTAACCAGAAGTGTATCTGAAGAGCAAGGTGCGCACCAACAAGTAAAGAATGAGAAAGATCTCATCGAAGGCAATGATCGACGCCAAGAAGTCTGCATGGTTGAGAATGAAACTCACCTTAAAATGAAGAGCCAATTGCAAGAAAGAGATCATGAACGTGGGGATAATTTTAAAAATAGACTTGAATGTGAAGCCCCACACAAGTGATAAAACAAGGTACTGGAAATTTCGCTGAGCCAACAAAGTGGAGAACGGAGGCAAGAACTTTAAGCCAAACTTCTTGGACATGCTAGCACCAAGAGCCAAGACTGCGCCGAGAAGCGACAATCTATAACTGATGGAGTTGACATAGTACACGTTCTTCAACCACAACACTTGCCAAGTGAAGGTGACGAGACCAAAGAGAATTGAAAGCGAGTGGCCGGCAAGCCAAACATAGAACTTAATTTTGGAAGGACCGGAGTGTTTGGTGACCAACCGCTTCTTGCGATGCTTTGGCTCCACGGTATCGTTGGTGGCCTCATTTTTTCCCGGCCCTTTTTCTTGCTTCATGGAGAGTTCGGGCTGCGTCTTCACTTCGGGCTGTTTGCTGGGCTTTGTAGGCACTGATTCTGCCGGTACAGGATAAATATTTTCGGTCCTGCGTTGAATGTTGGGCACGTGGCCGGAGTTTTCATATCCAGTGGTCAGGGCCGTTTCTTGATGGGTGGACATGGTGTTTGCGTTATGAATCAATGAACTGCCGAACTGGTTGTTGAACTGCTGAACTGGTTGTTGAACTGCTGAACTGATTGTTGAACTTTTAAACTGCTTGGTGAAGTGCTGAATTGGTGGTTGGTTAACTGCTCAATTAATGGATGGCGAATTCACAATTGATAAGTTTGGTTGGTTTAATTCAAGCTGAGCGGAAATGCCAAATGTTCTGTTTCTGCTTCGCTAAAGTGACGCTTTGGATTGAGGCAGTGAAGACCTTCCAAGATGTGTTCAGTTGGGAATGCACTTGACGTTCGTTGATATCATAGCCAACGAGCGTGCCTGCGTATACGCGGCTTGCTACTGTTGCTGAGCCGCGCATCACAGCGTCACGTGTCATGGATGATCAACAACTAACTACTCAACGCCTTCGCTGTGACTGAGGGCCTGCTTTGGAAATAATCGCCTACAGAGCTTTCCACGGGGATTTGGCCGTAATTGATGATGCTGTGTGCACACTTGGCTGCTTCCTTGAAGAGAATACGGGACACCTGACCCACAGGAAAAACACACCTGCTCCACAGCTACCAGAAGGTTATGGACATCAAGACTCCACGATGAATGAATTTCGAGCCAAAGCTGAACTCGAATACGGTTGGTGGTTTACTTTGAATGAGCTGGGATCTAGTGGGCGGGATCTGGATGGGCCTGGTATGATAGTGCCTGCATATACAGCAGAGCGCGTCTCAAAACAACCCTAGACCGACTAGGACCTATTTGTTGTGGCACTACCATGTCAAAGGTACTAAGTACGGATTTCTCCCAGCAGCAGGAGTTAAGTGT
This sequence comes from Metschnikowia colocasiae, assembly GCA_002370175.1. Classification (NCBI taxonomy): domain Eukaryota; kingdom Fungi; phylum Ascomycota; class Pichiomycetes; order Serinales; family Metschnikowiaceae; genus Metschnikowia; species Metschnikowia colocasiae. Next base: position 17,728 of record NKZV01001063.1, read on the forward strand.
GCTTGAAAGACAGGTACTCGTGCAGTACCAAAGCCTAGCTCTAAAGTTGCGCCGGCTCGCCGAGGAACTCCAGAACCTTCACAAATCCACGCCTTCGGCTGATTTCCAATCAGGGCAGGCAACCGAGCTTCTTCAAAACATGCGGGGATTGGAGCGCAAAGTTGGCTTGGTCCATACGCTCTTCCGGACTGCAGTGTACTCACTCCTACTCCAGAACGAGGAGTCGAGAGGCGAAGACATGCCAAGTGATTCTGAAAAGAGCGTCGAGTAATTATTTGAGGAGCTGAAGTGATATTCCAACGCGAAACTGGCGGCTTTAATTCCATGCATGGGGGACTCTCGCTACTTCTTGTTAAGAACACAGAAGAACCTAGGGCTCTAGGTTTTGAGATATAGACCGATGTTTTGCCATAGCAGCCCATAAGAGATGCAGGAATCGCCAGTTGAAGTAACTATCGAACATCAGTTGATGGTATACTTCCGACTGGTACTGGTCGAAGACCACTAAATGATACGACAGAAACCAACCTATGAATTATACCTGTGAAATCAAATCACTTGTCAAGTTGCAAGCGGAAAGAAGAGCTGTCACGAAGTTTGATGCTGAGATGCATGAGCAAGATTGGATCGAGACTAAATACTGGAACCCACCTGTTTTCACGAGCTGGTGCAGATGCTCTATCCCAATTTGGAACAACTAATTGTTCTGCAGTCATGGCTTCTCGGTTCAAAGAGCTACAACGGGACTTAGAACAAAGTCAGTTATGATTGATGAATGATCTGTGTGGTCTATTTGATGAGTCTAATACTTGTGCGTATGACCAGTAAAGCGAAGGAACCCCACGGTCGAACTTGGTCCGCCTTCTTGAGCTGACATGAGCTTACGGACGTGAACTAGATTTATGGACTGAAGATCGATCAGACTCTCAAACCTTGTTGCTCAATATGCAGATTCGGCAGTTAGTACCAATGAAGGAGATTCACATCAAACATAGAACAACCTCTCTGCACCGAATTTACATGACCAACATGGGGGTATCTGATATAGAACGGGCTTGACCATCGACCACTGCCTTTGGTTGCAACGTGTACAGACTGCAACTCTGGCGTCAGGCAGATCAACGCCGGCAGTCAAGCAGGTTGAGCCGCGGGTCTAGCCATCCCTACGGTTATTGCCTCGCAGTGAGCTGCTCATGTGGATGTAACTTGGATACTTTCAAACGCCAAGCTACTGAGCTTTTGAAAATGAACCGCTGGAATGAACCGCTGGAATGAACCGCTGGAATGAACCGCTGGAATGAACAACTGGAAATGAACCGCTGGAATGAACAACTGGAAATGAGCCACTGACGAGTTACTCAATCCGAGCTACTGCGTTACGAACACGGAGGCTCACACTGGTTTGGCTATAGGCGATCGAGTTACCTTGACCTCTCCATAACCACGTTCATGCCAGATTCTCTGCTGGTCCGGACGACCTATGGCGTATTGCCTACGCTGTGCTCGCCGTGGAAATACCAGAGTGCAATTGCAGGGACATGACTAACGTTTAGCCTTAGTCAGCCTCATCAGCCATGCCCTACCGATATCCATGATTTTGGGTTTAAGTGCGCTAGATCCTCTCGAGATCACCAACGAATGCATGCTAACCACGTACTAGACGTGTACAAGAATCTAACAATTACCTTACCATTTCACACCTTATACACTTTATACACTCCCTGATATCTTTTAAACCTTTCAAATTCCTAACTGACGCTCAGACTTGAATACGGTTAGTACTCTCGGATTGTCTTTATCTTGATGGTGCTCGAACAGGATCCACGGCACCTAGATTTAAGGTAGAGTCTTGTCTAGATTCCACGGGTCGTGCACCACCCATAGAGGGACTAGTGCCACTGTTTAGTACTTGAATACCTGAATACGTCAGATGCATTAAATCATTGACGCTTTGAATCATTGACGCTTTGAATCAAAAATAAAATCAAGAAATCAATACGGTTAGGATGAGTACAGCAAATGTGCCCTGAGGTCGGGTTGACAAGCCTGCATACTACTTTGGCGACCTGCCTAAGCGCATATCTAGAGTATCAGCTGCAAGAACCGTACCAAAGATAACAAAGTGCTTTTGGCAGACTTTCCTCTCTGCTCTCATCCACGAATGACATAACTACTGTAGGAAGATGAAGAATTGAAACAAATAGAAAATTTGGAAGATCAAACATAGAACTAAGACTAAAACATAACTTGGAAGACAAACATAAAAACTTGCAAACGTAAAATTTCAGATAAAGCTGCTGAAATCCCAAAAAAAATTCCTTGGCACGCCTTGACTCAGTATGGATCGCTCAATGAATACTAATGCCAGTGACCATGGTGGACCATGGAGTGGACCATAGTGTACGGGTATACCGAAAGTATGGTTTGCGCACGACCATACTACGAAGCCGGCACTGGTCAATCAGAGGAGACTCCCGACCTCCAGAGCATTGGCCGTCCTCTCACCACCACAGCCCAGAAGTCCATTCAAGTGCACCGCTGTATGCCAAATACTCGGAGCTCTTGTCAGACCCAAGCGCATAATCCGGCCACAGAACCTGTCTTTAGCACCAAGGCCTCTAGTCACTCAAAAATGACATGTGACGACTGAGCCAAGAATCAACAAGTGATAATGATAATGATGAGTCATGAATATGATAATGATATGATAATGATATGAGAATGAATATGAGTAATGAATATGAGTAATGAATATGAGTAATGAATATGAGTAGTGAGTAGTTAATGTCAATGGTATGAGTAATGATAGTGATCAATAGTAATGAATGATCATTATGTAAAAGATACACATTAAAAGAACATTAAAATAGAGGTTCAAACAAAATTTAAAACTCACTTACTATTACTCTTCTACACTTACTACTCTTGAACTTTACTACACTTACTACTCTTAACTACTACTCTTAACTACTACTCTTAACTACTACTCTTATTATTTCTTCTAATGAAAGAAAATCTTTAATTTTAAATCAATCATAAAAGTATTTAGTAGTTTATTATTATCTATGCCGCCTTTGGCGGGATATCATAAAATGGAATAAAATACCTTTGGGTGGGAGGTAGAAATTTACTATATAAAGGTGAAAGATATCAGTTATGCTGATATACTTATTAGTACAAATTATTTTTACTAGGTTTTACATAATAAACTCTATTTCTTTTGAATTTATTATATCTAGAGGTCTAATTTTTTTCTGACATGTTTTATGAACAATACGTAATTTTTAATACCTTAGAAAGATACTAATATTATTTTTACCAGCTAAAATAGGGGTGAATATGATCAAATTCAAGACCATTTGTTCAGTCAATTTATATCTTTAACAAGACTTTGAATATATTTCAGAATTAATCTAAATTAACCTTAGCATTGCCAGGAGAGTTCATTTTAAGGATAGATTATCAGATATTAATCAGTAACATTTTGATTAACATTTAATTCTGATGTATTTAAATATAGATTGAATATCAAAAGAAACAGTTTGGCTACTAAGTTATTGTTAACTGATGTTTCAAGTGCTATTTATCTCAATTAATAAGATTATTTTACAGAGTCCTTGTTTATGAAAAGATAGAACTGTACAAAGGCTATTAAACATTATATAGAATCATATTTAGAAGTACTAGGTGACAGGTTCTTTTGGTTTTGGAGCTGGAAGAAATGCTCTGCTCTAATTTATACCTTTATTTCAATTCTATTTTAAAATGTGTAACGGGATCACCTCCAGAACCTGTATTGAAATTACCATCCATAAGTAATAGTAACTCCAGCTGTTAAAACAGGTAATGATCATAATATAGCTGTGAACTCCTACTGTCTGATACATTGGCAGCCTTGATCAGATGACTACAATACTTCTCCAGTACAGACCCGATGGGCAGCACTACCCATAGATCAGAAACCTACGCTGCTCGAGAATCTTCCAGAAGGGAATCTTCCAGAAGGGAGAGTGTGGGGAACGAGCCCACTTCAGCACTCGAACTAACAGCCGAAGGAAGTACCGTGCCGAATCATTTGACAGTATTTCTCAAAGGACAACGAGACAAACAGAGCAACAGGAACGGAATGACAAAAAGAAAAATCAAAAAGACAGAAGAAATTGTAGAAAAATAAAGATGACTTGAGACAACAATAACACAATAGAAATGATATCACTTCCAAACTTCAAGGCTTGCTGAATGGGAATTGAATCATGCTGGAAATGGACCAGCCGATCTAAGGTTTATTTTTCATATCACTATGACACTGTTGTGGCTGAACCGAGCTAATTAAGGTTCACACCTACAATGCAAAACGATGGAGAGTTTGACCCTGTCAACTCCAAACCCGAAGAGTTGTTGTAAAATTCAAAGCCTGCATAGTAACAGCAGTAGCCAGTCACCTACGTTGGTTTTCTTCCCTTCAAATCCAAAACCTGCAACAACTCGGCTATCAATAAAATTGATTTAAGAAGTCGCGCAGACAATCGGGCGGCCGGAAAAGCAACAAGCGTCGGGGCTGTTCGCCTATATAGAGACCCCGGGATCCCCCTTGGAAGGAGGCATCAACGAACAAATACATGGAACTACAAAGTACTAGACGTTATCAAAGAATCTAACAATTGACATATTAATATCATAGTTTAATGCATTTTTACATACAGCTTATTCTAAAACACTTACCATTTTTAAGACTGTTCATAAAATTTCATACCCCAATATCTAAGCAATTACAATGCAAAACAGATAAACAGAAAGTAAAACAGCGTCCTTAATAGAAAGTAAAACAGTCCCCCAATAGAACGTAAAAGGCTCCAAAATAAAGCTTTAATTGGGCCCAACTATAAAATATTAAGCAGAACAAAGGTCCCAAAGTCCGATAGACCTGTAAAGCTAGAGTAGCTAAATTTCTCATCTTTCAGCTGCTCTGTAGATTGAAATGACTTAAATCAGTAGTTACAACTTTATGAGTTTTTGGTTTACCAGCCTCATTTCTAGAATACAATCATTAGTTGACTTTAACGATGCCTTTTCGTATCATCAAAGTCTACATCTTTACAAGGTATATTATTTTTAACACGCAATCTGGATTAGCAGCAGTTTTCTTTCGTACTCATTTATTTTTCTACGTACTCAGTTTATCTATATCTATGAAACTATCTTTCATTGGAAGTATATATTTTGTTTAGATTGATATCTTTTTATTTAAGCTTTAGGGACCATAACCAGCAGGCAGTTTTCCTGACTTAACTTGTTCAACGGAATCATCTAAGCTATTATATACTTTATTGTCAGCAAGTAATGAGCTTAAATCGTAATCATTAAGATAATTCTATTCTTTTTAATGTTTCTGAATCTGACCCTCCCTCAGTTGTCACTAATCCATATTCTTTTCTTTCTACCGCAAAATTGTCAGATTCTTTGATAACGTTAGTACTTTAATTCAGTATTCGTTGGTGATTCCTAGAAGAGGAATCAAGTGGTCTATAGAATATTCGGCATTTCTTATCATGGCTAATCAACAGCATGGAGCAATCAAGCTAAGGTACGGTAGCTGATCCCTTCCGGTTTCGGACCACGGCCGTATCGGCGATCAGGTGCCGAATAGGGGTACCGAGAGATCGTCGTCCGACTCCTATCAAATAGGGAGGTGGCTCGGCTATTCGGCTTTCCCCTCTTCTCACCTTTGAGAGAAGCGTAGGCTTCTGATCCTGATGCGTAGTGCGCTACCCATCGGGGGTCTACAATATAAATAGCTAATTCGTAGGGAGCAGCGTCCTTATTTGCTATAACACGGAATAAAAGTACATATGAATATAATATAATACACAACATCACAATGTCTAAATATGCTTCTAATTGTGATTACCATAGATTTATTGCATTATAAAGTTGAATCACATTCCTTTTATGCCGAGGTATAGCATATAGTTTAAAATTTGCTCTCTTATAATGAATAATAATTGAATTAGATAATAGAGAGGTATAAGCCTTTTTGTATATGGTATCCTGAAATCCTTCTATTGAAACGTGTTTGAACAAGTGGTAAATTTGAGTTAAATTATTCCCTATCTATTTTAGCGATATTAATAAAAATAAAGAACTACATGTAAAGTGTGGTTCTATAATAGATTCTATATATTATTTAAGCGAAAGTTATGGTTGACTGGGTAATAAAAATGGAATCTGACTACAGTAGAATAAACGTAAATTTTGAAAGAGTACAGGATTATGCAAGCATAAACTCGAAATGTCGAAAGATTAAATTTTTCAATCAAAGGAATAATAATTTCATAAGTTCACGTGCTCGGAACCAACAACGGATACACTGAATTACAAAGTACTAAACGTTATCTAAGGATCTAGCACTTAACTACTACTCTACTCATTACTCCATACTCTAGTCCTGTACTACTGTATACTCGATAGTCTATTGTACAGTCTACCCTCTACTTCACACTCCAATGTCGTTCCATCGGCCATTAGGTGGGTGGTGTTGAGTAACCCGGGGGCATTAGTTTGGTCAGGCAATCTTCGCTGCCCTCCATACGTAAGTCATGCATCCGGGAACGCGTAGTTCGACAGTATAGCTGAGCCAACGTTTAACCCAGGGTGACCCACTGTTGGTGTCAACGAGTCTGATGGAGAAATTGCAGACGGAGCGAGGATACATAGAATCACCTTTAAAGGAGTCGGTGTTCTCATCGATGGAGTATGCTGGCTTGACTGCTGTGCCGAACCGGTGTCAACTAGGGCTTATAGGGCTTTATGACTCTACACTACTCTATACTTGTATATTCACCATACCCTATGTACTACTGTACTATACCTCTGACCCATTATATTCTTAAACCTTATATTCTACTCTATTCTGATCAAAACTACGGAGACCTGAGATGTTCACACCAGGAATGATAAAGTCTACACTGGATCACATGTGGGATTGTCAGGGATCCTGACAACGAGGGTCCAGTTCCTTCAGAAGTGGCCGCCCTCACCTATACTAACAAAATACACAGTGATCTATACTATACAAACTGCAGCTGAGCTATCACCTTAGACCTTATCTATACCTTACACACATCTTCTTACATCTTAGTATTAGTATTTATTCTTAGTATTCTTTCTTAGTATTCTTTCTTAGTATTTTTTCTTAGTATTCTTTCTTAGTATTCTTTCTTAGTATTCTTTCTTAGTATTCTTTCTTAGTATTCTTTCTTAGTATTCTCAGTATTCTTAGTATTTTCAGTATTCACTATTCTCACTATTCTCCGCCTCCTGCTCGCCAGCAACACGTTGGCGTGATGTACTCTTCCAAGTACTGTGCGGTCAACTCCTGGTTGTAGTTCTCGCCATTTCAATGAAGGCCTTTGTGCCATGCTCGGGGCTCTTGAAGCCGTCCTTGTACCCGACAAACTTCTCGGTCTAGATGGGAGTATCTGGATGCCCTCGGAGGTTGTGCGTTGTTAGATAAGTTCGGAAGCAGAGATACCCGTACCCTTTGTCTACACCTATGCACCTCTGGAATTCCAAAGACATTATTCAGAGTACTGATATTAACTGATATTAACTGATATTAAAAACTCAAGTAGATATCAAAACGTCACTCCCGATGGGGCACTAGTGTGTCAACCCGATTCCTCCTGAGGGCTCAAACTAGCACTACAGAAGTAGTCGACCTATATAAGTAGCCATGGTCCTCTCCAATCAACGTCAACTCAAATTAAATACTAACGTGTCAAAGAATCTAAAATCACCGAGGTAGATATCAGACATCAAGTATTTCGGCCATCCCTGCAAGTGAATACGGTCAGACTCGTTAAATTCATCTAGGAGGGTATCGCAAGCGAAAAGGTCAAAACTGCGTGAACTGGATTACTCTATATTTAGTCCCCATCTACCAATCAAACTACAAATAGTCCGGCTTGCTGTCCAGCTACCTTCAAATATACACAAGAGCATAGCTTCAAGCAGAGTTAGGACCAAAGTAGATCCTGTGTCGAACAAGTAATGTAATGCTTACCAACCTATGTGCACAATGAAAGTAGAAAGAATGAAGACATTCGGCACTTCCCGCGGTAACATGAAGCTTGGGCGCATGACTGTTAAAGCTAGGTGTCAAATATTAAACAGTTATTCCTCAATCTCATAGAGCAAGGACGTTGTTAGTTGACAGTCCACTGGTCTTTACAGACAGCGTCTGTGTTAGATTTTTAATACGTTTAGTACTTTGTGATCAGAGTATTCGTGCCCCTCAAGAAGAGGTTCGTAGGTTTTATAGTCTGACTGGTTGTCTGGCTCGGGGTAGTAATTTCTAGGAGCCTGGAGCCTGGCTGGCTGTTCTGCTTGACGTACAGCACAGGCCTACCATAAGGTAGTGCGCTAACCATCGAGGGTCTAACATACACTGGATACTGGATACTGGATACTGGATACTGGATACTGGATACTGGATTCACTGGATTCACTGGATTAAACACACCTGTATATTGAACACACCTGTATATTGAATACATCGGGTACAATATTCAAGCAGACATGTGCTTCGGTGGATCCCCAGTCTGCTGATTGAGAATCACCGGTTTGGCTACGGCTGACTGGTGCTGGCGCCGTGTGTCCTGCATGCAAGGACGCTTTGAACCGTACGAGAACAAAACGAGTCACCAGAACCTTGGTGGAAACTACATTGCGATCACTAGTACGCTTCAGGTCAGCAGAGTACCCGAGGGAGAACGGGGACTGCATACAGGGCATCTCCCATGTTACTTCCTGAAGCTGGATAGTCGTACTAGTGTATGGACAGTGTAAAGTGGCGGTGGCGGGGGCGAGTGGTGGATGGTGAACGCGGTGTAGACTAGTTGGTAGTCGGGACGCTGGAGTAGTGCGGGCCGGAATAGGCAGTTCCGGGGCTTATATCCAGTTCCGACCTATTGACTCAGGTCGTTTGATCCTCCCCACAAAAAACAGGAATTGCCTGATTCCGAGATTTCTAAGCTCCCACGGGCTCAAGGAGAATTACACTGGGTCAGGACCCCGGGACCCGGGATGCGTGGCCGTCTACGCCCGCTCCACGGCGTGCACGTGCAAGCCACGTGACCTTTCCGAGGGCATCTTCAAAGCTGCCAGCTGACGGTCCTACACCACCTAACACCAGAGCTTTCGATCACTCTGTCGGGGTCTACAGGATACCGCTACGCACCGCAGACGGTCTTCAGACTTGTGACCAGGGTCCTGTAGGTACGGGTGTAGCCAGCCTACTATACCCATGTCATAACACCTATGGTCCTAACCGACCAATACCAACACCATACCCAATACCATACCCAACACCATACCCAATACAACACCATACCCAATACAACACCATACCCAACACCATACCTATTATTACGTGTCTATATTTTGAAAGAATCCTGCATACACCATGGGACAAGAGACGAATTTACAAGAGGCGAATTTACAAGACTTGGCCTTGCGGAGGATAGGATATTCGGGTGATTAAAATTCCTCAGCAGGAGAAATCGTACCAATGTAGTAGGGGAAGCGGAATGGAGTGTAGAGGCCCGGATGCACGGGTGGACGTGGGGTCACCGCGACAGAGTCACTAATTTCACCTCATACGTCTCCATCTCTCGTCTCACTCCCAGTCTCACGTTTTTCCTCCACTCTTGTCACACCTTTTTTTTACCCTTTCCCTTACCCTACCCTTTCCCTACCCTTTCCCTACCCACCTCTATGTCCAACGACAAGTACGCCACTCCGCTCTCCTCCCGGTACGCCTCGGAGGAGATGTCCCACATCTTCTCGCTAAGAAACCGGTTCTCCACGTGGAGAAAGTTATGGTTGAACTTGGCGGTGGCCGAGAAGAAGGTCGGGCTCTCGGTGATCACCGACGAGGCCATTGCGCAGATGCAAAAGCACTTGCAAATCACCGACGAGGAAATTGCCGCCGCCGCGGTTGAGGAGGCCAAGGTCAGGCACGACGTCATGGCCCACGTGCACGTGTTTGGAGAAACGTGTCCCGCCGCCGCCGGAATCATCCACTTGGGTGCCACTTCTTGTTACGTCACCGACAACGCCGACTTGATCTTCTTGAGGGACGCGTACGACGTGTTGATCCCCAAGTTGGTCAATGTCATTGACCGGTTGCTGCAATTCGCCATGCAGTACAAGGACTTGCCAGTTTTGGGCTGGACGCACTTCCAGCCCGCGCAGTTGACCACGGTGGGCAAAAGAGCCACCTTGTGGATCCAGGAGTTGCTCTGGGACTTGCGCAACATGGTGCGTGCCCGCAACGACTTGGGCTTGAGGGGCGTCAAGGGCACCACCGGTACGCAGGGCTCGTTCCTCTCGCTCTTCCACGGCGACCACGACAAGGTGGAGGAGTTGGACCACACCGTGGTCAAGTTGCTTGGCTTTGACCACGTGTACCCGGTCACCGGCCAGACCTACTCGCGCAAAATCGACATTGACGTGTTGAGCCCCTTGGCCTCGTTGGGTGCTTCCACCCACAAGTTCGCCACGGACATCCGCTTGTTGGCCAACTTGAAGGAGATCGAGGAGCCCTTCGAGAAGTCGCAGATCGGCTCCAGTGCCATGGCCTACAAGAGAAACCCCATGAGATGCGAGAGAGTGTGTTCTCTTTCCAGACACTTGGGAGGCCTTTTGAACGACGCCATCCAGACCGCCTCGGTGCAGTGGTTTGAGCGTACGTTGGACGATTCGGCCATCCGCCGAATCTCGCTTCCCTCGGCCTTCTTGACCGCCGATATCTTGTTGTCGACCTTGATCAACATCACTTCTGGCTTGGTGGTGTACCCCAAGGTGATCGAGCGCCGTATCATGGCCGAGTTGCCTTTCATGGCCACAGAGAACATCATTATGGCCATGGTGGAGAAGGGTGCTTCCAGACAGGAGTGCCACGAGGAGATCCGCGTGCTTTCCCACCAGGCGTCTGCTGTGGTCAAGCAGGAGGGAGGCGACAACGACTTGATCGAGAGGGTCAGAAACACCGAGTACTTCAAGCCCATCTGGGGACAGTTGGACTCGTTGTTGGATCCCTCCACGTTCGTGGGCAGAGCGCCTCAGCAAACAGAGAAGTTTGTCAACAACGACGTCAAGAAGGCCTTGGAGCCTTTCCAGCACTTGGTGTCCACGGAGAACGTTTCATTGAATGTTTAGATACAGTCTACTTGACTGCAATGGATTCAAATAATATACACTTTAAAGCAACCGAGGGCCTGGCCCTATAAATACAAACAACCTTCCCGAGGCACCAAATCAACAGTACCAATAATAACCAAGTACATCAACAGTATCAAGTACCAAATCAACAGTACCAAAGACGCCAGGACCTCCCTAATCACATGGCAAGCAAAAGCACATCACGGGGCCTTGTCAGCGACGCTGCTGAAGCCCAGACTCGTGGAGCCCGAAGAGCTTGCCCTCGAAAAAAGCGAGGATCGAGAGTTCAGACTCGACCCACTGCTATAGCCCTCCAGGTCTCCAGACAGCGGCGTCCTGTACATGTACAGCAGGAGGTTGTCGGTGATGTGGTTGGGCACGTGGAGTGCAAGCAGCGGGTCGTCGTCCGAGTTCAGGCGCACATGGCGGTCACTTTCTTGGATGAGGTGCAGCACATGCTTCAAAACCGGCATGGGGTCAAACGTGGTGTAGAGCATGCGTTCGGGCTCGGAGTTGACGTCCACCACGCCGTTGATCAAGTCTCGCTCCAAGATCCGCAGGTCCACATAGAGCGACATGGACTCGGCGTACGGCACAAAGTAGAGCTTCATGTCCACCTTGTAGCGCGGCCGCGCCACCACCTTCTTGAGGAACAAGTTGCTGGGCAGCGTGTTGCGTCGGCCTAAGGACGTGACCATGTCCTCAATGTATTCGCCATCGTCGATGAGGCTGGGGTCTCCGGGATGGGCGGTTTCCAACTTCACCAACACTGACGGCTCCAGGTTTGTGGATGCAGATTTGGTCACCCGCACCAACGAGTACTGGTGGATTTTGAACACCGACGACACTGCCGTGTCAAGGCAGTTGAAGGTGCCGACGAGATCGTGAGGCTGGATGCCGTGCATGTCCTGGTCATAACGAAGCAGCTTGAGCACTTTGGAGGGCACGCCGGCCAAGTCCACAAGGTTGTTGTCAATGAGCCGGATCACACGGGTGTCCAACTTGCCGGTTTTGAGAACGGACGGTAGATAGCGGAGGAGTTTGGACGAGGAGTGGGACCGGAAGTCGTGTTCCTGCAGCTTGGCGCCCCCGGGTTGGGAGCCAGGGCCAAGTTGGAAGTCCGCGCCTGCAGGCTCGTCCTTTACCAGAGGATTTCTTGGCTCTGGCTGTGCACTTTGGGAGTCTCTGGCAATCGCTTGGTTTTCAAGGGTCCCTCGTTGTTTGAGGCTTCGGTGCTCGGAAACACCCTTACTTTCGGCCGGCTGGGGCATATGTCCGTTTTCAGACATGCCAGGCTTCAAATCCCTGTCCGGCCGTTTTCTGGGGGAGTACACTGGATGCAGTACGCGAGCATTGTGGAGCTCGGCGCTGAGATTATGCGTCTTCAACGAAGCACACAGATTGTCAAACTCCATGCTGAAAAGTGTCTGGCCTCGTGACGTGGCCGGCGTGAGCTGGCGGAAGATCTCGTATATGGACGGGCACAGCACGAGCCGCACCCGGAGCCCGGCCTCCAAGAACTTGCGATGGAGCTTCAGGCCAAATGTGTCAGGGTTAGAGGCGCGCTTCGCGGAGCTCTTGCGCCGCAACGCAATATCTATGAGCCGAACGTTTCTTAGCGCATGCGGGTGGATGCGAGACCGGTGGAGCTTGGTGACGCGGCGGCCCGAGGTGTTGACGGTGAGGCTAGGCTCGGTCTCTACCTTGGACGCCAATTTGGCAGGGCCTTCCGCGGCAACAGTGGATTCGGGGGTCATGCTCCCGGACCCGGGGATGGCAGCGGGGTTCAGAGGGTCCAAGGAGTCTACGCCCGCATTCAAAAGGGTTTCTGAGGCCGGGCTCTCTTCATTCAGCATAGTGTCTGGAGTCAGATTGCCATAGTTCAGGTTTTCTTCCGAATTCAGCGAGTCTCCAGTCAAACCGGTTTCAGGGGGCTCAGGGGCCAGGGCCATAGGCGAGGCCGAGCGGGACCGGTTCAAAAGCTCATGGATACCAAGCATATTCTTGGTGAGTCGGGCGTCGAGCGCTTAACCTGGAACAGGTTAGAAAAAGCAGTGGGAAGGATCTGCTGCTCTTGAACAGGTTGATGTACACGTTCTTTGGGAAGGGGTCAGACAATCAAGCGGTTAAACAAGAGACGGGCCAAGCTGTCGGCTAGACTAGGTCAATAGGCCATGCAACGACAGTGGGGAGGAGAAGTAGTGGGGGATTTGAGTCGATCTAGGCCAAGTTGTTGGAAACGAATTGGGCCTTGTGGATGACGAAATGCTTCTAGAGGAACGGGATTGAGAATAGAAGAGGCTTGAAAATACGCATCCTGACGGTTGCTTTAAAAAATACGCACCGGTGGAGCTGATAGCCATGCCCATGCAAAAGCTCATGAGGAATGCATGGTTAATGAAGAGAATAAGCGTGCAAGCAGCTGAGAGTGTCTTGGCTGCAGGCATGCTGCAGACCACGCGCGAGAGAAGCAGACTTGTATGTCCTCAAAAAAGGGCGGAGGAGGGAATTCTCGAACCAGAGATTTTCGCTTCCAAAATCTGGTCGCCGTTTATGGGTTCCCGGCGTGATAAAGCCTTGCAAGGCGTTCTTTTCGTTTTTTTCGGTTTTTTTGCGCCGCTATTGCCCTCCAACGCTCTTTTTTTGCAGTTGCTTCTGCTCATGTACGACCCATGGTGCGTCGCTTGTGTGCACAACTTCAGGAGAATTGTCTCATCTTTTTTTTTCTTTTCCTGTCACGCTCGCACTTGTGTGTGGGACTCCGTACACCCGTGCACCCCTACGCAATGCCGGCCGCATTTTGGTACCTGTACTGCACGCTGCCCCGCCCCTGGCCCCGCAGTTCGCCACGCCAGTTTCTTTGGTAATTCTCAGAAACCGATTTTACCGATTTTTCCATACTTTGGACGAACGTGGCCATTCGATGTCGGAACCGGCCCCGGTTTCCGGCCGTTTTTTGGGTGCCGGGCTCCTTGGCCGGCCTACCCTCGGTTGCGACTGCGACCTCGGAGACAAACCGTCTAGACATACCGCACACCCAGACACCAGAAATCAGCCCACCGCCACATCCGTGCACCACCCCATCTAGCTGACGTATCGTGACTTTAGCTGAGACATGACATCAGCCTGCTGATTTAGTCTGCAGTTTAGCTACGGCACTTACTTTTGACATCTTTGGGGAACCACCTGTTATTCGTCTCCTGCATACAGCGCCGGTTCAGCACGACTTGTACTGGTTCCCCAGCTAGTGCTTCTACAAGCCGAAGGTCCATAGGGGCAATTTGGCCCCAGACGAAAGGGGCCTTAGCCTGGGTGCAGTATGTACAAGTTGGGGAGAGGCACGGGGATGAGACCTCGGAATTGGCGGTCGCGGCCGGAACACGCCAGGTCCAAGACCGCTAAAAGTACACGTGGCCGAGATTTTTCACTCAAAAGAGACCGGGTGATGACCTGGCGCCAGGGGGCCCGGGACCGTGATTTTCAAGGAGGGTCAGCCACAGGGGGCGTTGCATTGGGGATTTTGGCGTGGCGCGGTGTACGGGTGTCGGGCGCGGTCCAAAGCCGGCCCAACCGTGGCCAATTCCGGCCGGGACCCTGGCCAATCCCGGCCCATGCCCAAACCCGGCCAATTCCGGGGTTTGCACCCATTTCTGCTAGTCACTTCCAGTGACTTTTCCTCCATCCAGAACGGAGGCCTCCAAGACTGTATAGAGCCTGTGTGCCTTAGCATGATTGTACTAGGGATCAATAGAATCCAAGGCATGACCCCGGGTCACCTCAACCAAGCTCTGGATTCCTAAACTGCGGTGCAGTCTACAATGGAAGACTTGGGCAGGTGTTATGCTTACCTGATATATTATATTCCAGAAGTAAATTGAGTGTTAGAATCGGTAGTCGAGTATCAGGAAACCAGAATCGGATCAGGAATCACGGCGTAACAGCGAGGCCTTGTGCCACGTCTTACATTGTACAGTACTCCAACAGTTCTTGCTGGTGCTACACTATGGCACTGCCACAATACAGGCCATGCTCTTCAACACCACAAGGTCAGTCTACACCTGTCTTACATCCGGCGAAGTATCTTCATTCTGCAGGACACTTATAGTACAACCAGACTCTGGAATAGTCTACTGTTACTAGGTCTCTGGAATAGTCTACTGCTACTAAGACGAATAAGTCTACTGCTACTAAGACAAATAAGTCTACTGCTACTAAGACTCTGGATTAGTCTACTGCTGCCAAGACTCTGGATTAGTCTACTGCTACTAGGTCTCTGGTAGATCTCCTTCCTCCTATTCTGAGTCTCTGTTTGGCGGTGTGCTGGGTTGAAGTGTTGCGTGGCATGTTCTGTCCTATGGTCACCAAAAGCTGATTCCAACGTTGTCTTGTCGACACTATTAGCATCTACACTCTCCACGCGACAAGCTCCTACAAACACTGACCATCAAATGGAAGCACTGTACTTTCTAGTCTCCTATGGAGCGGTGATGGATTCCATGGTATTCTACTGTAGTACAGTACACCAGTACTGTAATACTAGACTACTCTTAGTATCCACTGTATCCACTTAGTATCCTTAGTATCCTTAGTATCCACTCTGTATCCACTTAGTGTTCCATACCTAGTATTGTAGCACTAACAATGTACACCAAGCTATATGTAAGTTCTATTCTCTGGAAACTATGCCTACACGAGCCATGGAGCTACGCTACTCGGTCTAAAACTACAGACACTCGTCCTCACCATTCTACTTAAGCACCACATCTCTTGGGTGCCTCGACCGCACTGCACTACCTAGCATGTATAAGTACGGCCAAGAGCCTCTAGTGAACGCCTTGG
Organism: Metschnikowia colocasiae; assembly: GCA_002370175.1. Taxonomy (NCBI): domain Eukaryota; kingdom Fungi; phylum Ascomycota; class Pichiomycetes; order Serinales; family Metschnikowiaceae; genus Metschnikowia; species Metschnikowia colocasiae. Next base: position 33,790 of record NKZV01001063.1, read on the forward strand.
ACCACACTGTACAACATTCTACTACCCATTCCAGCTATACACCCATACCACACTACGTACTGGCTATATTCTTGAGGCCAGTACAAACTATTCATCTGTTATTGTTCGTTAGGATAGAAGCTCTGAAGCACTGGCTGGAACGACGGCTCCTCGGCTTCTCTATTACTCAAGCGTAGGATCAACGAGGTGACTACAGGGTCAAGTAGAGTGTATGTAGTGTGGTACTGTACTGTAGTACTGTAGTCTATAGGGCAGTAGCAATACTAGAGTAGGGTCTAGTATTACTGTTCTAGTGTGGATAACTAGAGAATACTAGAGCGACCTTTTGACTTTTGGACGCTTTCACCAATCAGGGACGTGCAACGACGGCACCACTATTTGGTTAGTGGCTGGTCCGCCAACGGTGCCTGGCTGCGCTCTAAACACTGACCGTACATCGCAGTGGGTGGTAGGATACACTAGTAGTTGGAGTAGACTGAGTAGTATAGTGAAACAGTAGTTCAGTGGCACTATGTATTGTAGACTGTAGACTGTAGTGTGGTGACACTATGTATTGTAGACTGTAGACTGTAGTGCACTGGTGACACTATGTATTGTAGACTGTAGTGGAGTACTGGATCTGTACATCAGTACGGATCTGTACATCAGTACTGTCTATTTGTCACCACTTTCCCTACGATCAGTCGTAGTCAAATGGTTTCAATACCTACCCTGTACTTGACAATGTTTTCCCATGAACCTTCACTCGAAATCGCAAGTGACACGGAGATGTCAGGCATCCACTTTGTCAGGGTTTCTTCATTCACGTGAGCAGCCCATTTACGCTGCCTGGTGCTGTCGCTGGCCAACTATTGCCCAGCTACTGTTGTATCTTGCACCGATAGGCATATTCCGTTTTGGGTTGACATACGGGATTCTTCTCTATTTTATTAACGGTGCCACTTGACCGCATCAGGCCATGGTAGCTAAGAGTTTTAGGGCTGATGACATTTGAATTTTGAAGTATTCCACTCCGTCTCTGAACAAGTGCGAACACTAGTGTCTTCTGCTCTACACTAATTAATCTACACTAATCTATACTAATCTATACTAATCTATACTAATCTATACTAATCTATACTAATCTATACTAATCTATACTAATCTATACTAATCAATCCACACTAATTAATCTACACTAATCTACACTAATTAATCTACACTAACTAATCTACACTAATTAATCTACTACACTCATTGACCTCTACTATTCATCCATCTATCCTATCTCTATCCTATCTCTATCCTATCTCTATCCTACCTCTATCCTACCTCTATCTCTATCCTACCTCTACCTCTATCTCTATCTCTATCCTATCCTCTCTATCCTGTCCTCTCTATCCTGTCCTCTCTATCCTATTCTATCCTATCCTATCCTATCCTATCCTATCTGCCTGTGACCTTATACCTGTCCGGGAGAGCCTGGTTCCGAAGCGTTAGGATCAGACCATTCAGGCTGATGCTCCGGAGACTCGTGCAAGCTCATGTCTCAGGCAGCTGGACTCGCCAGAGACGCGTTGCAGAGAATAACCAGAGAGCAGAACCTTGGGTGACAAAGTCAAAGTAACAAAGGTTCGGACCATCTACACACTACTCTCTACTCGCTCACTACCTAGCTCATACATTACCATCTTAGCAGACAAGACACCATACTACTCCATCTACACTACTACACTATCAACACACCATACTACTCCATCTACACTACTACACTATCAACACTCACCGAGTCTACTATGTACTTGCAATAGCATACCACTTTAAAATACTATACGACAACCTACTGTACACGTTCCTACCTACAGTATACGACACCAGAGTACTATAATTCACTCTCTCTACTCTCTCTACTCTCTCTACATGTCATGGAAATATGCGGTGTCGGCTCATTCACTCCTTCCTCATATAAAGTCTGATATAGAAAGAGAGCTCGAGGCCCGGTTACTGGGCTCAAATTCCCTTCTCCTTTGACAGTTTGAGCCAGGTTCAGGATAGCACTCCCACACAAGCTTTCGCCAAGTGCCTTTCATACTCGTGTCTCCACATTGCCCACATTTCTAGGAGATGCTTCGGTTTCCAGACTATAGAATACTGTAATACAATACAATACTGCAATACTAATAAATTACTAATACAATACAATACTATACAATACTATACAATACAATACTGCAATACACTGTACACCCACACTTTCTAATGTACACTTGGTGGACGGTTGGTGTGGACTTTGAAGGGTGCCAACATATAAAGCCTTTCTCGTCTTCCTGTCCCCGCAGCCTGTTGTCCTCGTCACATGCCACCATGACAGACCTAGTTTCGTTGTAAGTGGATTTATATAAGAATGTATGGTAGGCGTAATAGTGTTCCGAAGCGATTGGAACCTTCAGTCACCATTCACCTTCCTTATAAAGCCTGGATTTTCACATTGGTTCTAGAATGTCAGTTAGAACACCATTAGATCCACACTACGTTTACTTGTGTTAATTGGACGCCCGTTTCTGCCAAGGCTAGCATTAGTCAGGAGTAGCCATCATAGTTGTGCCAGACCAGTGCATTGAAGGCATAGACTATTCTGGTATAGAGTGGTGCATCCAGAGAGAGAGAAAGAATACAACCACCGGTAGCCATGATAGAGTGGTCAAGTCTTAGTGGCACAGCTTCAATGTGCCACGACTCTATGCATCCTTTATGCATACTACCACGAGGCATTGGCCCGCTACGGATTCTTCATACATCTAATAACTACACACCGACATACATTCTTCCCGAAAATCGCCCTTTAGCCAATCACCATGATGACGAGTAGGTGACGATTACGTGGATCCTGCAGAATGGGCGGCGTGCAGGGCATCGATTCCACCAGATGGTCCTAGTAGCACCACCTCTTTATGAAGAAATCTATGTTTCCATAAATTCTATGCGAAGGCTGTTATCACTAGTTTGGCTTCCATCATAACTCTATGATCACTTGTTTGGCCTCAAAATACCCTCGCTGGAATGCTGTCTGATGTTCCTTAGATGCTTGTCGCTGCAGCTTCATATATCTCGGTGTCTTCACCGAGTATCTTCAAAATAGCCTCTAATTGATTCCTCTGCTCGATCAACTAGACCTGTCCGAGGCACGTGTTTGCTCCTCCTGTTGACATTGTTGAATGCCCTTCTACTTACATATCTTGGCTTCCTTCAAAGAAAACATTTCATGTTCTTTTTCTTTGATCACTCCCGGCACGGTGCGTCTTGAGATCCACCGTCTGTGATCTCCAGTCTCCCCGCCTGAGGTCTATGTTCTCCATGTGTCTGGCTGTATATCCTGTGGAGCTCATCAGCCCCCGTGTGAGATGGTCTTCACGTACTAAAAGTTCGAGCCTTGGTTAATGTTTCTGTCCCGAACACCCAACTCTCCACTGAAGAAGTTATCCTCGCCGCCCTTCTCGTTCTTTCTCCAGAATGTCCAGCCGCTCTCGTGACCGCGGGTTCCTCTGCGCTTGAGCATGAACACAAGGGCAGTGAGGCCTACGAGAACCGCTCCTCCCACTCCCACTACCACGCCCACCACGATCTTGTTGGTATTGCTCAAACCATTGTTTGAGCTCGACGAGTTGCGCGACGTGGACGACGAGGGCGTGGAACTGGCCTGTGAGATCAACGAAGTTTGCGTCACCACAATCGTACGCCCACTTTCTTGAGAAGTAAACACTCTGGTGGTTGGGCTTCCGGACGCGGGCGACGGTGAGGAAGTGGTGGTGTCCGAGGTCAGTGGTGTCTGACTGGTAGTTGCAGCCGAGCTCTGTGAAGATGTCTCAGTCTCACTCTGCGTCAGTGACGTGTCGGTCAGGGTGTCCGATGCCGAATCTGGTTGTGGAGCAACACTGCTGGTTTCCGGGGAGGAACTAGCTGTGGTCGATGTGGAGGTGCCAGGATCGGAAGTCGTGGTGGTGGTATCAGATGTGGTGACAAAAACCAGACTTCGTGTGACGACCACCAGGCTTTGGGTGTTGCTCTGTGGCGAGGATGAGGTCTCGCTATTTGTTGAGCTCAGCGTAACTGTAGTCAGCGACACGCTGTCAAAGTCAGTGGCCGTCACAATAACGGACGAGAAGATAGTGGCCCGAGCCTCCAAGTGCACCTCGGAGAACGGCACGGCTGTGGACCGGGGCCCGTCATGGAACTGGCGCCGGGTTAACCTTTGCAGTTTTGGCCGGTGAAAAAGGGTGTAGAGGCCGAAAATAGCCAACAACGACGCTATGAAAAAGTTTCTGTTGCGCATCTTAGTCTATTCTCTTGAGTCTTGAATGTTCTGATCGTCGATTTTCAAGAGTTGATGCTCTGTTGATGCTCTGTTGATTCTGAGAGTTGGATGCTGTTGATCAAATGTCGATCTGTCGAATCGGGTTCGTTTTGCTTCGCTCTTTCGATGAGTCTTTTTTCGCTGGGTCTCCAGTTGCGATTTGAAACGAGTCTATCTCGATATACACGAGATCGTGTTCTTGGCGTAGCGAATGTGGTGGTAGTAAAGAGAGGCTGAGTAGACCCTTTTTTCGCGAAGGGCTCCGTGGTTCGTCTAAGCACCAATGCAAGGCGCCAGGGCGCGAGCCTGCACACTGAACGTTGGCGCGCTGTTGAGGATATTCGTGAATCTGACAATGTGCCTGATCGAGCGGCCATCGAGGGCCAGCCCCACTATGTGCAGGTCGCGAGGGTCGGTCACGCAACATGCTAGGGATCTGAGGCGGTGCCCAAACCAAGAGCAACAAAGTTGCAGCCAAGGGGCAGAAGTTACAAAACGCGGCAAGCCAAGAACGTCCAACTTATGTGTCTCCCAGATGCAGTTCCAAGGCCATCAGATCGCCCCAGTGCTGTGCATGGTAGATCATTGCGCATTGGCCTGGCGCACGTGACACACTGCCCTATCGTTTGGTGCCAGTTCAGCCTGGAGTCTGACACCTGTGCTCGATTTCCAACGTCCTCCTTGCATTGCCATGGGCTGAGATAACATCGGCCAAGTTTGTTTTGAATATGTTTCAGGACTGCATCTCACCCGCGGCCTGTTTGCTCCTTCCGTCGAATTATCCTGACAACAGAACCGGATGAGACTGGTCAATGAATAGGCCTGTGATGTACTGGTCTAGTGGATGTATTAGTCTGCTGAATTCACTGGTCTAGTGGACCCGTTGCTCTGGTGATTCACTGGTCTAGTGGACCCGTTGCTCTGGTGATTCACTGGTTCGGAGGCCCAGTGATCCCTGGTGTACTGGTCTTTGAGGTATGGCTCTAGTGTGGCGATGAATCGGCCACTGCAGTGCGCACAGCACGCCACGTGAGACCAGTTCCGAGGCCAAGTCAGGGGCTATTGATGCCTCTATCAACACGCCTCTTTTTCCAAAAAACAAATGATAGCATGTCCTAGAACCAGCCAGCGTTTCCGACCTGAGAGACGATTTTGGCTCCGACTTTCCTATTCAGGCAAGTGCCGCATTCGGGCGGGTATTTCATACAAGTGTTGCTTTTAACCCTTTTCAAATAGTCCCGCCTAGGTTATTCTTTGCCTGTTTCAAATCGGTTTCAAATTGGTGTCGAACATTTCAATGGCGCCCTGTTCAAACCGCTGACTGTTCCAAGCAATCCCGTTTGAACCTGCTTATCTGACCAATCTTCAATCTGTCCAAATCTTCATCTGTCCAATCTTCAATCTGTCCAAATCTTCATCTGTCCGAATTGTTAATCTGTCCGAATTGTTAATCTGTCCGAATTGTTTCGAATCCCTTTCGAGCTGAATCAAGCTTGCTTATATCTGCTCTAACCTTTTACCTGTTCCACATATTAAGCGGTCTCGCAGCAGGTTAAATTGCTCGCCTCAAAACTCTATTTATTGATTTCCTGCATGTGGACTCGATGGGTTTATCTGCAGGTCTTATCTAATTGACATATCTTGCACATAAAATTTGCACATTAAGGGCTTGCAGTTCCTTTCCTGATCACAAAATCCAACTCCAGTTGACCCTCACTTTTGGAGTCAGACTCCATATATTCTTAGAGAACCCTCAGTTTGGACCTGGCACCACTTATTGTTATCCCCGGCACGGACGAGGCTGAGCATCTTTTATTTCCGGTTTGCATCAGTCTACCTTTTTTCTACCTGGTTTAGATCTTCAGCTTTTTTTCCCGGTTTGGATCATCTGCTTCTTTGTTCTGTGGTTGATTCTTCTCGGATTTTGGGTTAGTCTTTTCTCACTCTAGCCTCCGTTTTAGACCACTACAATGACTTCTTACCGTGAACAGATGAGGGATTTTCCCGTGAAGCAAATGGTGGTGATATCGCTTATCCGGTTTTCCGAGCCTCTTGCTTTCACGTCGCTTTTTCCTTACCTCTACTTCATGATCCGGGATTTCCAGATTGCACCCACCGAACAGGAGATCTCCAAGTACTCAGGGTATTTGGCGTCTTCGTTTGCGTTTTTCCAGTTTTTATTTGCGCTTCAGTGGGGCAAGTTGCTGAATCGCATCGGCAGGAAACCCATTCTTCTTTTCGGTCTTTTGGGCTCTTCCTTGTCGTTGATTTTGTTTGGTTTCAGTACCAACTACTACTTGGCTTTGGCATCGCGGTGTTTGGCCGGCGCGTTGAACGGGAATATTGCCGTCTTGAGAACGGTGGTTGGTGAGATCTGTGTGGAGAGAAGACACCAGGCCATTGGATTCAGCACGTTGCCATTATTGTTCAACTTTGGTTCCATAATCGGGCCCTTGATTGGTGGCTCGCGGCTTTTCACCAATCCCAAAGAGGAAAGTCCTTACCACAAAGCTATTGGCGATGTCGTTGTGCTGAAGAGCTTTTCCAGCGCTTACTTCCGGTTCCGGGATAGCCATCCATATGCACTCTCGAACATAGTGGTGTCAATTTTTCTATGCACGAGCATGGTGATTGGCTTTCTTTTCTTGGAGGAGACAAATGACGATTTCAGAGAGAGGAGGGATATTGGTCTTGAGCTTGGCGATGCGTTGAGTCATGCCATTTTTGGCGGACAAAAACGGGTCCGTCCCTGGAACAGGATAAATGACGTCACTGACCCTGAAACAGTTCCTCTTCTCGGAGAATCCGGGGAACCACCACTTCAAGTTGCAAGGTCCGGGGATATAGAAGCTTCCAATGTGAGGGAATACGACCCTAACTACACCAGTTCCGAGGGCACCCTGACGGCCACTAGCTCAGCCGCTTCAATGAAATCCCAGTCCATGCCGGATGTGGAAGTATCAATACAAGAGCCCCCAATTCTTACGCCCCAAGTGATCACTGTGATCGCTTCGAACTGCATTATCTCGTTGCACAACATCGCATACAACGAATTTCTCCCAGTGTTTTTGGCAGCTCGTTTCCAGAAAGAGAACTTACAGTTTCCTTTCAAAATCGCCGGAGGTTTCGGCTTGGATACCTCTTACATCGGCACGCTTTTTTCGTCGACGGGAATCATGGGAATGCTCATCATCCTCTTTATCTTTCCAGTTTTGGATAGGAAATTGGGCACGTTGAATGGGTTCCGCCTCTCGTTGATGTTCTTTCCCATCGTGTACTCGTGTGTTCCACTCACGATATTCACTCTCCACAAATACAACTCGATGTTTCCTACTTGGGTGACGCCAACATTACTCTACACCATGACGTCAATGAAATCACTTGCTTCGGCCACGGGGATGCCGCAAGTCATGGTGCTTAATCATCGAGCCGCCGCGAAAAAGCACCGGGCATATGTGAACTCGCTAACCATGAGCATGTTGGCACTTCTGCGAAGTGTGGGGCCAATTATATTCGGATACTTAATGTCATTCGGAGACCGGCATAATCGGGCGTGGTTGTCGTGGTGGAGCATGGCGATGTTGGCGACGTTTGGGCTTTTGCAGTCGTTTACTATGCAGGACCATGAAGACTGAACTAAAGACTCAAGAGCATTATCTGCAGTCCCGTGAGGAGTAACTGTGGCCGTCTGCAGTCTGCCAAACTGTGGATGACGCGATTTTAGCAGACCCCGCGTAATATGTGCGTTAACGCGGGCCCGATGCAACTTGACATTTCAGGCACACAGGCCAAACGATCTATATACAGGCGGTAGCTTGGATCGCACTCCCACTGCTGACTCATGAGCGCTTGTAACCCAAACTTACCACCAGAGAAACTCCTTGGAAAAGCGGTCAATTGTGAAACGCCGTGAAACATCCGTGAAGCGCTGCTCAAACCACAGTGGTACACCTCTGGATTAGAAAGATTGATTTTATCCCAACCGTTCAGATCTGAAATCAATCTGAAACAAGCCAACCCGTTCTGGAGCCACGCAGCTACCAATATCAATATTCGAACCGGTTGATAATTTATAGCGCTCAAAGTAATGGGGTTCCGTGAGCAAATGAGGGGGTTCCCCGTATGGCAAATGTCTGTGGTGTGTATGATCCGGTTCTCCGAGCCCATCACCTTCACGTCGCTTTTCCCCTACGTCTACTTCATGATACGAGATTTCCACATCACCGACGACCCGACGCAAATCCCCAAGTACACAGGAATACTAGCAGCGTCGTTTGCCTTGTCCCAGTTTTTCTGCTGCATACACTGGGGCCGTCTCAGCGACCGGGTGGGCCGCAAGCCGGTGCTCATAGCGGGTCTTTTAGGGTCTGCAGTGTGTCTTTTGGTGTTTGGATTTGCTCAGAACTTCTACATGGCGTTAGCAGCCCGAACCATGGCGGGGGCATTGAATGGAAACGTGGCGGTGATGCAGACGGTGGTGGGGGAGATTGTGCAGGAACGCAAGCACCAGTCATTGGCGTTTGCAGCGCTTCCCTTGTTTTGGAACGTCGGGTGTGTTGTAGGACCATTGATTGGAGGGTCTGCGTACTTGACGCGGCCAAAGAGGGACCCGGTACTGGGTCCTTCAAATGGCGAGTTGAAGATATTGGATATATGGGGACTTCATTCGTTCTACGAGCGCTTCATCAACCGATTCCCCTACGCATTGTCAAATATGGTGGTGTGTTTTTTTTTGGTTAATAGTGCCTTGGTGGCGTTTTTCTTTTTGGAGGAAACAGAGTCCCGGGCTAGGAGAAAAAGAGACGTGGGCTTGCTTTTGGGTGACCGTTTTAGAAGTGCTTTGGGTTACAAGATTCCGCCAAGGCAATGGCAACATCTGGAGTATGAGGGATTATTGCAGCAGACTCAGGAAGGGTACGGAACTACCCCGAATGGAGGTCAAACGGAAATTCAGAGGTATGCAGATACCCAAGGGTATGAAGGTGAAGATCTTCAAACGTATAGAGGAGAAGATGTCCAAACGTATAGAGGAGAAGAACCCGTGGACTTCTATGGCGAAAGAAGTCAAACGGACGAAGCTGCGATAGACGATGATGATTCAGATTCCTTTTTTGAGCATGTTCTCCCCCGGAAACTGTCGAGAAGTGCCCTTCGAAGGTACTCTGCGCTCTCACTTCAGCCCACCATCATGTCCGAAAGAGAAGACACCAAGAATTTCATGCAGGCTCTCTGCAACAGAGACATCTTCACCAACACTGTGATAGGCACCATGTTGGTGTATTTTTCCATTGCGTTCCATGCGCTCATCCACACGGAGTTCATCACGGTGTATCTTGCAGGAAACTATCAGGTTGAAAGCCTCCAGTTTCCGTGGCACATCAAGGGCGGCATGGGGTGGAGCTCGCAGGAAATTGGCACCATGCTCTCGACGGTGGGACTCGTGGGGTGTTTCCTGGTGATAGTGATCTTCCCCTTTCTCGATCGGCACATGAGCACCATCAACGGGTTCCGGCTTGCGTCGTGTCTTTTCCCCATCGCGTACACGGTTCTTCCCTACATCATCTTCACAACGCACGGGTACAACCCCAGGCTTCCCGAGTCGTTTTCACGTCGCTTCGTCTACTTCAACACCATGTTAGCCACCTTCGGCAATGCCATTGCGTTCCCACAGATTTCGGTGTTAGTGTTCCGGGCCACCAAGCCACGGCATCGGGCGTTTGTCAATGCCACGTGTATGAGTGCCAACTCGTTGGCGAGGTTCATAGCGCCAATCACGTGGGGCGGGTTGACGTCGTTCTTCGACAAGCGGAGCGTGGCGCAGATGCCTTGGATGATCTTGGCCGCCATAGCGTTGATTTCGTTGGTGTTGGCGTTTTTCCTCGATGAGCAGAATGAGGAAGAGGGCCAGGCAGAGCCAGTGGTTTAGAGGACGTGCCACTAGATCTCATCCAGACAATCACTGTTACTGCCAGCTTACCCCATGCTTTTGGCTGAGAGTCAGTACTACTCTCCATTGGCACTCTTACTCTATTGGCAGCAGATTCACCGGTGCTCTATGTTTCACTCATACAGGCGAGTGATATTGAGCGGGAGTTTTGATTAAGACTCCCAAGCAATTGGCCAGTCCGATACAGGCTATGGTGCTTTAGAGGCAGTGGCCTAGGTCCAGTGGTGCAGTGTCAGTGAAGAGCCGGCACAACAGGGTATGGCCGCGGACCAGCCAAGACCGAGACCAGGTGCTACTTGATGACGTGGCGTGATTCTCGTGGGCCTTTGCCTCATCCCTGGCTCGAGCTCGACAATATCATCAATAGCGAAAATGAGGAATCAAGTGTAAAGTCAAAGACCATTTATTCAGTCATTAGGTGAGCCTAACTGAATCCTAAATGAATGACTAAATGAAAAAGAATGCACTGGATTAAACGACTATTGCAGTATGTAAACGCTGGCATACTACTCTACTCTCTCTCTACGTACTGAACATTAATCTGCAGGGCTTACCTTGGTGGTCTAAAGGACTTCCAATGGAATTATATCTGGGTCGGTGTCTTGACATTTCTCCTCCGAGATATAGAGATAGAGATAGAGATAGAGATAGAGATAGAGATAGAGAGAGATAGAGATAGAGATATAGAGAAATAGAGAGAGAGGCTTGGTCAGACATGGCCTAGTGCAAGAGCGAGATGTTGGAGGACAGACTGAGAGTGAGCAAATTAGACAGCACTTAGACAGATGTCTAAATGCGGGGTCAAAGGACTCCAGATCTAATTGTCTCCATGTGTGTATGCACACTACCCCCTTTTGTGGTGGAGAAGGGTGAAGGTCCACGCCAATATAAAAGGAGGGGCTGCCGCCCATATTTATAAAGTAATAAAGTTCATCTGATACCTCAATGCCAGAGGTTGATACTAATGAGGAAGTGTTCACTTATCTTGAGCGAACCATGAGATCTGTTAACCATGATAATCATGACTGTTCTCCATGGTTAATATATGGTACTCCGGAGGTACTGGAGTTTGACGCGGACACGGAACTATCCGATTTACAGGTTATGGGCCTCAGCGACTACAAGTCGATTCTCCCTGTTCGGTTGAGCTTCGCTAATGGCACAAGAACGCCCGAGCTCTACTACTTGATTGTGAGATACTTCTCTGGACTCTCAAGAGTCCATAAAGAGTACTGCCAAAGAACACCTGAGGGGTTTAAAGCATCTTTTGATGGTCCCCTGACTCTGATCAATCAGTTGCTCAAACGCTTGGATCGCCAGTTTTCCTCCCTAATGGAAACATGCCTTGAAGACACAAGCGTGTTCGGCTCTCGGTTACTCACCAAAGACTTTGTCGATAAGTGTGTGATACCTCGGTTAATCCAAGCCGAAAAAGAGGACCTTATGCACTCTTATGGAGTCGCGTTTAATTACTATTACACCAAGGCTCTTGAGGGAGATGTTTCTTCTCTCGTTCATTTTTGTCTTGCGCATTGCCACTCGCGTTCCGAAATTTGCAGCTTCGTTCAAGCCGTCACAATTTCGCGGCTTGTTCCACACGGCAATGACATCTACTGGCGTTACTTTGGGAAGTTATATTACAGTGACACCAATATCGTTGCCGCTGTTGACACCTTTTTGAGGGCCCTTGTCGAACGAAAAGCTATTCGTTCTCTTGACTCCAAGGTCTCGCTGAATGTTCAACCCCCCTCGGTTAAGTATGGATCTGACGGGCACAACCCATCTGCTAACCAAAAAAACAGGGCTCATAACCTGTAAATCGGACACGGAACTATCCGATTTACACGAGAACCTCCTAGAAGCTCACACTTGAAGAACGGCCAACGCTTAGCATTGAGAGATGGGGCTTAGCCAGTTTTCCCAGTGCTTAGGCTTCTAGCGGCTTGTCAATCGATGGATCGTTCCAGGAGCGGTCACTAGAGATCTGAGGTGTGAAATCAAGTCAATTCCATGGAGGTCGGTGCTCCAGGAGGAACGGCGAGGTCGTAAACCGGGGCTTTTTGAGGCTTTTTGAGGCTTTTGTTCTTGACATTTTCCTAGAGTCAATGTTTACATTTTCCTAGAGTCAATGTTTACATTTTCCTAGAGTCAATACAGTGCACAAGTCGTTGCATTTTTCCAATAGTAAGATAGTAAGAAGCTTGTCGGTTAGTCGATTCCTCTGCCTGCGAGTGGATCCTTGTTTCAAGGATCTGTTCAGCGTCCCTGGAATAATAACGTCTTGGCGTGGCTTGTGATACAAGTGACTAGTCCGCGTCTACACTTTTCGAGTACAGTGTTTTTCAAAACTATTCGAACCAAGACAAAATGGTTCGAACCAAGACAAAATGGTTCAAACCAGCGCGACAATGTTTCGAACCACTAGCAAAATTAAACAAACCAATGAATGATTACATAACCCCTAACAAGCTGTTGTATACAGGATAACAAGGAAACCAGTTCAGTTCCGTCCGTTTTGGCCCTTGATTGGTAGCAAGACTCCCAAATGTACATATGAGGCAATCCTCCAGATTTAAGATTTCAGAATATTGAATTCTAATAAAAGTTGGTGTGAAACATTACGCCATTTGAAAGACTGCGAAGGGGTACGAAACTTTGAATTATTGGTTTGTTTAATTTTGCTAGTGTGGTTCGAAACATTTTGTCTTCTTGGCTCGAATAGTTTTGAAAAACACTGTATCTTCTTGGGCGAATGTTTGGAATGACTAAATGGAACTGAACGGGCTAAACCGCCTGCACAGTATCAGTGGGTAGAGAGTAGAGTAGACTGTAGTAGACTGTAGTAGACTGTAGTAGACTGTAGTAGACTGTGTACTGTATTCTGAAGCCCATTGACAAATGGGCGCTGGCCGTCGTGCCGGTGCTGTCCTTATTCACATTGGGGCTAGGCTTAGAAGCACTGGACTCTTGCTTGGCTCAGATCCCTTGCTTAGGGATGGTCCCAGACATCTTGCCAGACCTGCTTCAGCAATAGTATCGGCAGCACCGTGAGTCTTCTCCCGTTGCCTCGTCACCAGCCCTTGTGGAAGATGCCAGGATCTACCCTCCTGTCTTGTCGTCAATCAGCAGGTGTTTCCACCTTGGTAGCCTGGAACAAGCCAGTGATGGTAGCAGCCTGTGATAGCAACTTCAGTGACCGGGCGACAGCTCCACAATCTTATGGCGCTAGTATCGTTCATTCCATGTTTCGAGGGGAAGCGGACCCCAAAGTCGAGGGGAGAAGTCTTCACCTTCGATGTAGCGTGGGTTCTGAAGACGTTATTGGGACAGCTTCTTTGGGACAGCTTCTTTGGGACAGCTTCTTTGGGACAGCTTCTTTGGGACAGCGTCTTTGGGTACATTTCCGAGGCCTTATCTTTTGGAAGGTACGAGTCACTAGTATTCATTCTCTTCAAAAATGCCATGGGCTTGATTAGACGCTTGTTTGATATGCAAGTAGGACAGTCTTCCTGAAGTGATAAAAGGCAGAAGCCTGCAATGGTCGAATAGAAGAGAGTGTAGAGCTGTATCACAGAAAAGACAAAAGACAGAAATGTACATACTCAGCTTAAATCCAAATAAATTAACGTAATACATCGGAGTCCAGAACCATTGGAAAGGTACATAAATCACATCCAATACGTGCAGATTTGGCACTTACCTACTCTATGCAGTGTTCAAGCCGGGGATTAGTGCAAGGACACCTAGTAAACTACTCAATTACTGGGGTACAATGATGAAAAACTGAATAGCCTGATTCCGGTCAAACCAAGGCGGCGTCTACACTGGCTAAAAGCACCACCCCTACCGAAAGAGCCTGCTGCCTGAGAAGTAATAAATAAATATAGGGTATTTTATGAATAGATAGTTTGCCTACCACCTTGAGAACACCTTGAGAACACCTTGAAAGACCATTACATTCGACTCGGGTTGAACATTTGAGTTTGATACTCAGCAATGGCCCATGGTCTCTTTATGGTATGGTTCCGATCCCTGCTTGGTATTGAGCAGGCACCTAACTTAGAACCTTATCGAGTCTATTAAAACACCATCGCCTTCTGCGTCAACTTCTACCATTGTCCAGTTACAGTCCATGACCAACCAAGAAATTATCAACATTACATAGGTTCATTCAGACAGTTGAAGGCTGATTTTATCCTAGACGTCGCTGGCTATGTTCGCCAGTAGTTGGTTTATTCCTCTGCATAGTTGGTTTAATCCAGGCGATAGTTATAGTTATAGGTAGATAGTTATAGTTATAGTTAGATAGTTATAGTTAGATAGTTATAGTTAGATAGTTATAGTTAGATACTGTAGTACTGTAGATACTGTAGATAGTGTAGATAGTTAGATATAGATACTGTAGATACTGTAGTACTGTAGATACTGTAGATAGTTAGATATAGATACTGTAGATACTGTAGATAGTTAGAAACTGTAGATAGTTAGATAATTAGATACTGTAGTACTGTAGATAGTTAGATAGTTAGATACTGTAGATAGTTAGATAGTTAGATACTGTAGATAGTTAGATAGTTAGATATAGATACTGTAGATAGTTAGATAGTGAGAGTATTTACACGGTGAATAGATGGTGTGGTGGACGAGCAGCTGTACATAGTCTTGGGCCAGAGGTCTGGTTGTGGGTGGGTCCTTGTGAGCTTGACCCGGTTTGCAAGCGTATTCTGCTCACTGAAGAGGACCTTATTACATGGACCTGTCAAAACAACTGGAGATCGGCCGTCAATATTCATCAAGAACCCACAAACACCCACCACTGGTGTATGGCATACAGGTCTTTGCAGTGAAGTGGCCAATACAGATGGGAACACGTACGACGCTGTACTCTACTTTAGTCGCTGTGGTTTCAAGAATCAATAAACTTGGCTGTAACAGAATCAAAGAGAAACCTGAGTTCTGGAAACATAGTTCTGGAACCCCAATGCATTGGGTCAGGTGGTCTGGAAGTTCCTATACTAGCAAGAGTCGAGAGTGGAATAGTGTAGAGTAGAGTGTAGAGTAGAGTGTAGAGTTTAGAATAGTGTGTGGAATAGTGTAGAATAGAGTGTAGAGTAGATTGTGGAATAAATATGGAATAAATGTAGAATAGTGTAGAATAGTGTAGAATAGTGTAGAATAGTGTAGAATAGTGTAGAATAGTGTAGAATAGTGTAGAATAGTGTAGAATAGTGTAGAATAGTGTAGAATAGTGTAGAATAGTGTAGAATAGTGTAGAATAGTGTAGAATAGTGTAGAATAGTGTAGAATAGTGTAGAATAGTGTAGAATAGTGTAGAATAGTGTAGAATAGTGTAGAATAGTGTAGAATAGTGTAGAATAGTGTAGAATAGTGTAGAATAGTGTAGAATAGTGTAGAATAGTGTAGAATAGTGTAGAATAGTGTAGAATAGTGTAGAATAGTGTAGAATAGTGTAGAATAGTGTAGAATAGTGTAGAATAGTGTAGAATAGTGTAGAATAGTGTAGAATAGTGTAGAATAGTGTAGAATAGTGTAGAATAGTGTAGAATAGTGTAGAATAGTGTAGAATAGTGTAGAATAGTGTAGAATAGTGTAGAATAGTGTAGAATAGTGTAGAATAGTGTAGAATAGTGTAGAATAGTGTAGAATAGTGTAGAATAGTGTAGAATAGTGTAGAATAGTGTAGAATAGTGTAGAATAGTGTAGAATAGTGTAGAATAGTGTAGAATAGTGTAGAATAGTGTAGAATAGTGTAGAATAGTGTAGAATAGTGTAGAATAGTGTAGAATAGTGTAGAATAGTGTAGAATAGTGTAGAATAGTGTAGAATAGTGTAGAATAGTGTAGAATAGTGTAGAGTACCGTACTTTAGTCTTTGGCTCCGGACAGAACCAGTTGTCTATAAGTGTATGGCCAGTGACTTACAGGACATCAAACTTTGTTCATAAATCCTCAAGCATCACAACGTATGCACAATTGAACAGCTGGCAGGACATCTATATCTCAATTCATAATCTAATGATCAATATTATTTGAAGTACAAGTCAAAGATTTAGATATATCTGTAATAACTGTTAGATTCTTTGATAACGTCTAGTACTTTGTAGTTCCATCTATTTGTTCGTTGATGCCTCCTTCCAAGGGGATCCCGGGGTCTCTAATAGGCGAGCCCCGACGTTCGGCTGTTCGTTCGAGTGCCGAAGTGGGCTCGTTCCCACTCCCATGTCTCCCTTCTGGAGATTCTCGAGCAGCGTAGGCTTTCTGATCCTGATGGGTAGTGCGCTAACCATCGGGGGTCTAAGTTATAGTTATACTATATTTATACTAGTATAGCTTACTAGTTATAGCTATACTATATTTATACTAGTATAGCTATACTATATTTATACTAGTATAGCTATACTATATTTATACTAGTTATAGTTATACTTACTCTACTGGCTCGTGTACTTATACTATACTTTACTTTTACTCTACTACCGTACTTCCTACTTTTATTTATTACTTATACTGTTATACTTAGCACTTGTACTCACTTTCTGCTACTGTAAGCTACTCTCTGTGCTCTTCCTTACTCTACTTTATTCTCGGTTGTTTGCTACGTACTGTCCTTTACACTACTCTCTACTCTACTCTCTACTCTCTACTCTCTACTCTCTACTCTCCTACTTTGTCTACTACCCTACTGTACTTACGCTCTTATACTACTTTACTCTACTGCGGTATACTCTCTACCCTTACTGGTATCCTACTGCGGTGTTTCTCCTCTACTCTACTCCTCTCTGCCTCTTTTATACTCCCATATTCCTTCTTTGCTACTACTTACTCTCTATACTCTCTTCACTCATATTCTCACTTACTCACTCTGTTCACTTTTTCTGTCTGTATTCCTCTCCGTCAAGATGGTTCGGCACGACTGGCCTTGGGCTTAGCTGTCGAGAGACGTAGCTTGGAGGCCCGAAAGTCTTCAATGGCACTTGATCCGAGGTAGTGCGCCAACCATAACGGATGCCACGAGTGATTCTGAGGTGAAGCTTGAATAAGATGAAGATGATGATGAAGAAGATGATGAAGAAGATGAAGATTCAATTGATCTTCGGTTGACCTTGCTATCAATCCATTTCGCCGTCAGGACTGGTCCAGATCTGACATTGACCCCTCCCATCCTTCAACCTCTTCCTACTCACCATTCATTCTGTAAGTCATCATTCTCTGTCATCATCTCCAGCTCATCATTCTCTGTCATCATCTCCAAGTCTTCTGGTTCATTCACTATCCTCTCTCTTCTACACATAAATCTGATTCCCGTATTATTAATTATAAAAATTCCCGTCTTTAAGTAAAAAAAGGTTAGATAATGATGTGCCATTGCAGCACGGCAAGGCCGGAACCGCACGCCCAAATCCCCTTTTGAACGTGTTGGCGCCGGCGCTGCCCAACCTGCAGAGATATCCGGCTAGAGCCCAAAGATTAGTATCTTTGGTTGGACTTCCTGGCCTTGATTCTCTTTTGGATCTGGACGGCGGTCACGGCACAGAAGGCCAAGAAGATCAACACAAACACAAGAATAACACCTGCTGGAAACATGGTAAAAGAGGCGGTTCTGGAAAAGAGTAGCGAAAAAATTTCGAGGGGGGGCGGGCCACTTTTTATTGGGGCAAGTGCGACATTTTACCCACGACTTTTCTGGATTCTGATTGTTGACGTCCCGATTGGGCAACACAACACCGAAACAACGCACGCCCCATGCAGGCGCGCGATTTCAGCCGAGCATTCCCGCCACTACTTCTGCTGATGCCGGGCTTTTTCCGCATGCTGCCGGGCTTCGGGCCTGGCCTGCCGCTGGCCACTTCTTGTCCTGGTGCACGGGTCCCGTCCGGTCCTCCTGCCTTGTCTCCCTCCCTATTTTCCCGCCCTGCTGTCTGTGCCTGTTTTCCCGCCCTGCTGTCTGTGCCTGTTTTCCCGCCCTGCTGTCTGTGCCTGTTTTCCCGCCCTGCCGTCCGTGCCTATCTTTCAGCCCTGTCTTCCCAGTCATAGCAAGTCAGGGAGCTTGACGCATTGGGAAGGGATGCCAACGCATTAGCCTGAATGTCATGCTGGACTCCATTGGACCCCTGATTGGACCCGTTGCTGACTGGGGCCCGGTGGTTTCGGTAAGTTTTTCGGGTTCAATTCCCGACGACATTGCGACATAAGACTTGCGCTGTGCATGCACAGAAGTGTCAATTGGCCTGGCAGTGCGAGGTTTTGGCCAAATTGGTCATGGGCCGAGCCGACCATCGCTCCGCACGGCTGCTTGCCGAAGTTCCGGCCGGGGTGCGACATTTTCCCCGGAACTCTGTTCCGAAACCTTGCGCTAAACCCTCGCGTTTGTGTGCAGGACGCGCCGGTATTGCCGGCTTTCTTATCAGGTCCACTCTTGGTCGGCCTGTGCGGCTATGCAGGGGCTGCTCTAACTAAACTGGCGAGCTCCGGCAGATCTCCGTGATTGCTGGCCCGCACGTGATATCTCACCTGACTCAGCTTCCGTGTGCTGCTGTGTAGAAACGCCGCCTAATGCGGCTATCATGGCACTATGGCACTATGGCACTATTAGGAAGCCCAATGGGAGCGGAGTTCTTCCCCTGGAGTGGCAAGCTGCTCCGGGGCCTTATCCTGCCGCTCAGATGCAGGACGCTCACCGTTGAGTATATAAAGAGAGTATCCGCCCAGACTGGTGGCTGCAATTCTACATTGCGGCTGCAATTGCGGGTGTGCGGTGACAAGTTGGCATTGAATGATGGGAATGTGAAAGCTAGTATGCAAACCTGTGATGAACCATTGAGAACCGGAACCAGTAAGACATTTGATCCGGGGGTACTAAGTAACCAGTGGAGTCAATATAGCCTCGACTGGAATGGACTGTTTTGGACTTAAATGGACTTGTATGGAATTGGACTGACATGAACTGATTCGGACTGGTATGGCTGGTATGGACTTGGACTGACATGAACTGATTTGGACTTCTGTGGACTTCTATGGCTGGTATGGACTAGTGAATTGGGCAATCACCTAGTGGCTAATACCTAGTGAAATACTGGACCTGGACTTAGTGACCAGGTTTCTGGTGAACTTTGCGTTAATTGGTTACATCCGGAACTGGTAATCCTTTCGTCAAACGCCGGTGGATTGCCAGTAGTGGAAACAAAACAGACCTATGAAGCATGAATTGCTAGCAGAGCGGCTAGTTCTCATAGATCCAGGACAAACTAACCCATCGGTTCGGTCTTACCTAGGTTCTGAATATGATGGTGACCGTTGGGCTTTTCCACCTTGTGCTTGTCTTTATCAGACAATGCGGCAAGTGTTCAGCGTGATGTGTCAGCAACATTGCTTTAATCATGCCCAATGGAGGACTGGGAAACTAAGTGTGAACATGACTACAGGCGAAGCTACTCCAGAAGCAGGGTTTTAAATCTTGCAAAATTAGTCAAAAGCCACGTTGAATCTTCTACATCTACACTCCAGATGAATAGAGAGAAGCACGCAGAAGAGAAGGTAACAGAGCAGATACCACACAGAAACGGCCATGGTTCAAGGCTGTCATTGCAATGAGCCCGTTGTATTTGAAACCTATTCGGACAAACAATAGATTGGTCTTGGACAACTGACACTGCCAAGGCTGCTTCTTGACTGTTGCCACTCATTTGTTGGTGACATCGATATGTCCCATTGTGCCTCGACACTGGGTACAGTGTTCTAGTACTGGCTGGTACGCTGGCTCCTTATGCAAGATATCCCGCTTTCCTGACTATGTCGAAGACGTGCATGAGTCAAAGGATAAGAGAAGACTATGGTACTTGGGCTGGTACTTCATACTGTCAGACTGAGAGCTCAGGATGTTTTCACCATTCCGAGCTTGGATACTCCTCACCGCGCGCGGAGATGCATGTGATGTAGGGACCATTTGCACATGGACCCTATATAAAGTGGCATTCGCAAGCACTTGGGCGCAAGAATCATCTGAACAACCAGTTGAAACGCGCGGATATTGAGTAACTGATGGCAATACCATTAATACTCTGTCCATTGTCTAAAGTCTATAGTGCAGTCTATAGTGCAGTCCATAGTGCAGTCCATAGTCTAGTCTACCATACAGTCTAGCAGACTCTGCAGTCCAGTCCGATCCAGTCCAGTCAAGGTAACCAAGAGCTTGAGCGGTATCCGAACTTTGCAAAGCCCTTGAGGGGAGATCGGAGTCCCACACCCGTCCACCACACCCGTGCATCCCGATGCATACCATTGTTTTAACCCACCAGAGCCGCCGCTTCACGTGCTGGTCAACGCACGCGCAGGAGGCCATTGGGGGCAACACGTACCAGCGGGTGATTTTTTTGTTGCACGGGTTCCCGGACAACAACGACACCTATGTGCAGGTGCTACCTATACTCCAGGCCCAGTACCCAGACACGTTGATGGTGGTGCCACTTATGCGAGGCTACGAGGCTTCATCGCAGGGAGACGATAACGAGTACTGCATGTACGAGCTAGCCCAGGACGTCAAGGCGTGGATAGAGGCGGTCAACCCACACAACCTGCACCGAGTGCATTTGGTGGGCCACGACTGGGGCGCCGTGGTTGCCTTCAAGACTGCATCCAAGTACCCCCACCTTGTGGCGTCCATGGTTACATTAGCCATTCCGTATATGGCGAACTTGAGTTTGTGGCAACTCGTGTGGTATGCGCCCCGGCAGATCTGGTGCCTGAGCTACATGCTCCGGATGCAGTCACGCTTATTTTACGGGCGGGCGTTTGGCGACGTGACCCGGCCCGGGTATCTAGACGAGTTGTGGCAGTACTGGTCGCCGGGGTGGGATTTCAGCGGAGAGATAGCGTCGGTTCGGAGAACTTTGTGCCAGGCCGGGGTGGTGCATGCCGCGACTGCATACTACCGCAATCTTATTCCGTGGAAACGGCTCCACGAAACAAAGTGGCGGGTGGATTTCCTGCAGGTGCCCACCTTGATCTTGGGGGGCGACCAGGATGGATGCATGGTGCGGGAGCTTTTTGAGTTGGAGGCCCGGCTCTTGGCGCAGACGGCCAAGGTCCGCGTGCAGTTGGTGCATGGCGTGGGTCATTTCTTGCATCGAGAGAAGCCTGAAGTCGTAGGCCAGCTCATTTGCCAGTGGATAGGGAAGTATCCGTAGGAGCACATGTGCTCAACATGGGACTATACTGGACATACTACGCGCATAATACAAGCACTCTACCCGCATTGTCCACATACAACATGCGTTATACACGCATAGTACACGCATAGTACACGCAGAGTACACGCAGAGTACACGCAGAGTACACGCATAGTACACGCAGAGTACACGCATAATTCACACATAATACACGCATAATTCACACATAATACACGCATAGCAGACGCATAACCCTGACGCGTGTTCCTGTGATGCGTGGCCTTGTGTATGAGCTAGTGGCGTGCACATGGGCTGGCGGTGCGCACACGGTTCAGGTGTACCACTATGTGTTAGGCGTACGCCTGTATGTTGGGCCTGTATACCCGATTTTGTGCGCCTGCACCTCATGTATGCAAGTTTTACTCCTGCAATGCACCAGAACTTAGTGGACTCCCGCGCGTAAACAAGCAAGTATAAACGACCACATCATGCCAGAGTCATGTGCCCTGTGCGTCAGAACTACACCGTTAATCTGCAAACGCCACGAACCGCTCTCTTACACTTGTGCCAAGGGACATTCCATCTCGCGCTAGCGCACTCTTTCTAAATCAAGCTAGCGTCCCAGTTGCGCAAGCATCGCAGGGCGCGTCGCGTAAAGTTGCCCTAAAATTCCAAGGCGAATCGCCGCAAGGGGGTCCCGGTGGCGGGTCTACTAGCATATTAAGCGTTTCGTGTATGAGATTAAGAATTAGTAGAGCTGGAGGGGAAGCTAAAAGAAATGAAATGGGAGCGATGCACGGGCCTGATTTAGTTTTTGCGCCCGCCCTGGACACCGGTATGTATGCACGATTTGCGCGAACGTCTGCATCCCCACGCTGGGTGTCCCTGCAAGCGGCCGCGGCCTAAAGTGGAGTCAAGCGTATTCGTAGCCTTGCGTCGTGGCATGACTGCCAAAGCAATCGGAGCCGTAGTCGCCTTCAGCATTGATGTGGGTAGGCAGCACTTGCAGGTACTGAAACTGCGGGAACTGCGCAAGCTGCTGGTACTGCGGAAGCTGCTGCAGAAACAGCAGCTGCAGCGCCTTGAGAAACGCCTGTTTCAGCTCAAAGTACCCGGCCAGAATCGCCGCCGCCAGCGCAGCTGATTCCGGCACAGTCGTCGGCAGGATCACGCTGGGGTTGCGCAGCGTGTTGAACGTGGAGATGGACGCCACGCTCATGAGCCGGCTCTGGTCCACCTCCGACGACGAGTCGTACAACCCCAGCGAGTAGCTATCGCCGGGGAGCCGCAGCTCGTATTCTAGCGGCATCCGGTGCAACCGATGTGCGTAGAGCTCGGCCCCGGCGTCGGCCCCGGCGTCGGCTTCAGTGTCGGCCCCGACGTCGGGCCCGCCGTCCACCTTGGCATCCGCTTCGGCCGCGGCCGCGGCCCCGCCCGCCGCGCCAGCGTAGTTGCTGTGTTGCCCAAACGAGGGGTATTGCGGTAGCTGCAACGACTGGTGGAACACGTGGCCCAGCACCATGCTCTCGTAGTAGTCAAGCGAGCCGTAGCCAGGCCCGTACCCCGCGCCATACCCAGGGCCGTAGGCAGACGCGTAGCCAGGCCCCCACACCGGCTCGCTCTGGGTGGCCTGGGGATACGACATGACATAGTCGACCGGGGCCGAGTGTGGCAGCTCATCCAGCGGCACGGGCCTCCGGTCGGGGTGCGGATCAGAGGTCCGCCGCGGCAAGGCCGCCGGCTTGTCGGCGGTCGGCAGGCCGGGCTTCTTGGTGCGCTTGACCGGTTCCTCGAGAAACGTGCACACGCCCTTGTTGAACAGAGCACACGCCATGCACGGGGTCAGCTCTTCTATGATACAGCAGGTCTTTCTTCGGCGGCAAAAGTCACAGGGTCTCTTGGTCCGAGACTTGTAGGGCCGGACCGAGTTGACCTTGGAGGCCAACGCTTTCTTGGAGTATTTGGACATGCGCCTGCACGAGAATAATGATAGGGCGAGTCCGTGGAGGGGGTGGAGGGAAACGGAGGAGGAGGAGGAGGGCAGAAAAATGGCCTGGCTGGGAAGGGCATAGGTCCATATATATAAATGGGGGAAGGGCCCTAGCACGGAGGGGCGCATTGCCCCCGGTGCGCGTGCAGCATGCACCAACTAAGCAGAAGCAAGGCACGTAGAAGTCTGCCGATCCATGGGAAAAGAAACGGTGGCTTTCCACGCTCAGCAGGGTCCGCGTGCGTGGCCACCGTTGCCCCTTCAATCGGCCCACTTCCAGCGCTGGCCTGCGTGCTCATGTAAGCAAGGCCAAGATCCTCCGGCCCTATGCAGGGTTCGCATGCGCGGCCTGCACGCCTCTTCGACGTGCGTTAGTCCACATAAAATATCTGATGCAGCCCTGGGTTATACGAACCCGTCCGTTCTTACTGGTTCCCGGGCCCTTGTTTGCTTGGCTGTTCTTGTGCTCGGTGTGCTCTGCGTGAACGTTCTGGCCCGACCTACCACTTGCGTGCGTGGAACTCCGACACAACTCCGCTCGACCTTCACAAAATCGGTGATTGTTGTGGTAAAGTGCTCTGATTCGGGGCGTTTGCACGCTCACATAGCGTGCCCCTGAGAAACGCCCTGGGCCGCCGGAAACGCTCTGGGCCGCCGGAAACTCCCTGAAACGCCGGAAACTCCCTGAAACGCCCCTGAAACTCTCTTGAAACGCCCCTGAAACTCTCTCGAAACGCCCTCACCTCTCCACTCCACCATCACACTTTGTCACTTATCTATACTCTTGGTTATGAGCGGCCCCCACGTCAGTACCCCAGCGGTTTTCTTTTTCTGAGCACAAATCCCCTCACAACGTCTTGGGCCGCGCACGCCGCCGTCCCACCGGCATTCTCCGCGTTTCTCCCGCGGGCCAGCCAATTGTGTGGTGAGTTGCAGCCATCATTGAGGCGGCACAATGCACTACAAGCAGGCCCAGGTCTACGCATCTGCTGCACAAGTCTACTGTGTGTTCAAACAGCCGCTTCGAATTTGCCTGCTCCACTGCATCATGTGCGTTCATGCACGATCCGCATCGAGCGCCAACCTGCGTTGGGTATTGTTGCGCAATAAGAAATCTCGCGGACTTCGGAAAGCTGTCTCGGATGCCAAACACAGTCACCGTTAGCGAACACTCAAAGAATTATGCAGCACAGAGTATTTCTTGCCCTTTCGGTAAATCTCGCCTACGGGTTCTTCCACTCCGCTTTTTCGTTCTCCTACTAATTCTAATGTGTCTGGCACGGTCGAAGCATCTGGTTCCACCAAAAAGAAATTCTTGCTTATCTTGAAGGTGCAGATAACGAGCCCTCACGTGAACTGCCTCGCGTGCGGTTATCTCCGGATTTATTTCAATCTTCCATTTCTTGAATACACTCTGCAGCTTGCTGCATGACATGAGATCGAATCTGTCAGAGTTAAATGGCTCGCCATCGGGGTCTCGCTCCGTGTGCTGATTCACTCCCAGAGGGGTTGCCACATCCACTAATCTCCCTCTTTGAATCGTCGCCATCGGCTCCATCTTCCCTGATCCATTCTTTCTTGGATGTTCTAATCTATGCTGTTCTTTCCCATCATGCATCTTTGCGGTTCTAATGCATTAGAAAAGCATTTCCGATGATATCATTCATACACTGCATTCACCCAGGTTTCTTCTATAGCAACTTCCTTAGGAATCTATAGTATCTAGCAAGTCCGTGCTCATAAGCACTTGCGTGCACAGCACTCGCTCGTGGAGCCTTTACTTCTGGTTCAATTGCACGTAGTTCCCTGGGAACGATCCCGTTTGCCCATTATATCTGCCAGACCACCAAGCATTGGCATCGCCTTTTTCAATGATCTCAATCACTGCACCGGCTGTGAATGTCAAGTCTCCTGCTGCCTGTGCTGTGTAGTCATACAATGCCGTACACGTCTCTGTGGCTGGTGCTGCTGGTGCAACTGGAGGTGCATACGCCTGCCCCGGAACTTGTCCTGGTGCTTGTCCTGTGGCGTTGTACGATGGAAGACCGGTTTGTTGTTCGTATTGTTGTCCATACTGAGCGGGCTGGGCTGGCGCATATTGAGCCTGTCCATACTGCGTAGCTGGCGCCGAGTATTGCGGCTGGACTGGACTTTGTTGGCCTGGCGAAGGGTACGTCTGATATCCGGCTGCCGGCGTATACTGCTGTTTCTCGTTGCCGTATTGACCGTACTGGCCCTGGCCTGGCGTGTAAGCAGGAAGCGTTCCTCCTGCACTGGAGGCCGACAGTGGCGAGCCTGACGAGCCCCCGGCCATCATCTGATGTCTTCTCTTGGTCATCTCTAGCTTGTTCTTGGCATGCCCCACCTTGAAATGAGTGATGCCCACCGCATCCGTCTGCTCCTCAATGTTTCCCTTCTTGGCATGATACGCCTCCACGATGTCCAGATTCAAGTCAAAGTACGGAATCTTCAACTCCTCCATACGGTAGTACAACGTGTAGAAGATGTTCAACTGCATGTAGTAGAAAGACTCAAACAAAGGTTTGATGAAGTCACGCTGCATCTGAAACAAAATCGGCAACTCTTGTTTTAGCATGTCATTGTAGTAGTTGTATTCCTCCTGGGCCACTTGAACTTCGGCCTCGGCTGAGTACATCTTCTCCTCGTCCTTGGTGGTTCTTTCCTTCTTGTCCAAGTACTTCTGGTGAGTTCTCTTGTGGCGGTCCAAGTCCACCTGCTTGTGGTCCCTCTTGGTCGCCATTTTCCGGATGTTATTGATCACCTTCAACAACTCCTGTGCAGGCTGCACGATTCTCTTGTCAATAAGCTCCAAATCCGGTTTCAATGTCTCCTTCAATTCCTTGACTACTTCACGGTACTGCTCCGCGGCACGAATGCCCTCGGGGTTATCCTCCTGCACCGTGGCATTGGGGTCCGACAAACGCCCACTGATGGGCTTGTAGATCTCCTCGATGGCCTTCGAAAAGTCGATCTGGTAATCCAACATGCCATTGACTGCGGTGAAGTAACGTTTTGACTCGTCGCTCAACTTCTTGGTCTCGACCTCGAGTTCCTTGAATCTTCTCTCGGCATCCATATAAACGGCATCCTGAGTGATTTCACCCATATTCAACTTCTGGCGAAACGACTGCGGAGCACGCACAATGCTCTTCTTGATTCCCTTGAACGACATCTTTTATCGGCTCAGTGCAAGCTAGGGTTGGGACTTTCGGTTCGGTTAATTGCTAACTCAAAGCAATCCAATTGAAAAGATTTATGGCTTCGTTTTCTCCAATGGAACTCGTTAAATTGAATTGCCTTCAACAGATTTGCTTGCCGGTGATTCTAGGCGTTTACAAGACTTCCTGCGGAGGTTGGCGGATGTTGTTGAAAGTGCGAATTTGCTAGTGGCTGTCATACTGCACTTGCTGGTAGCGCTCAATTTCCATTTGGTGAAGAATGGGGGGCGCGCAAGTTTTTTATAGACGAGGCAGTCGCGGAAGCAAGCGACTGAGGCACTTTTCAGGGGGGTGTCCTTCCCTTTATGTTACATGAAACGGATGCATGCAATATATGAAACGTTCCGATGAAACATTCGAATAGTATATTTGAAACTGCCTGTACGAAGGTACAAAACTGCATGCCACGGCTGTAAGGATGGCTGTGTGTGAGGGGATGTAATGGCTGTTGCGGCGGCTCCGTGGAAGGTATTACAAGTCGGGTTAAGGATATATGTCTTTAATAGTTTACGGTCTCTCCTCATCATGCATGTCGCTTTGTGACTGCCCTCCTTGTTGGCCTAGTCCACGTGCTGCATTGCATCTGCTTGTGCATGTCTGAGCGGATTAGATATGTGCATCAATGCACAGCAGTACTTTTGCAACCAAACCACAAAAGGAAAAATCGTATATATATGCCACTTCCCATGAATCCTGTTGCCTTATTATTTTTAAATTCAAGTCACGAGATTCCGTTATGGATTATTTGACTGCCATTCACGTAGCAATCACCGTGCTAAGATACCAATTACGCGTAGCATTGGTGGTACAGATGCTATTGCTCTGGTATGTTGATATTTTGGGGCGGACTCTCCAGCGAACCATTGAATTGGCAAAGAAGATTTTAAAGCCGGTGGATTCTTCGGTCAAGCTTTATGATTCAATCAAAAATTTCAAGTCGGAAAGCGCAATCGACCTCGGCATTACTACCGTCCAGTCCAGGGCCAGAAAGGAGGCATTGCACCTTCTGAAGGAGTTTCACATGTTGCCGCTTAAACTTCAGGAATTGGAGCTCTTGATCTTTTCTGTTCTCAGGCACGTGATCATTGCAAGTCAAGGAACGGTGTATATGCCGCCACATGCATCCACACCAAATGGACCTTTGAGCAAACTTTCACCCAATGCTGCTGCGCTGAAATGGAAACTGTTTTTGAGCTCGGCAGAAAAGGCGAAAGTCAGGTCCATATCAACCGAAAGGCAGGCTCTGGAGTCAAACTCAAAAAGGTGGATGCCCTCCAATACATCTGTCAACGGCTCGCAAAACGTCCACTGCGAAGTCAACACCGTGAATTCTGCCCGGTCTCATATTCTGCCATCTCCGAAAATCTCCGAAGCTTACGCGGATGAGGTGACAAGTCTTACTCTTCTGAAAACATCTGAAGCTCCACTTCAGTTGCCAGTGGCCCAGCCTCCCTTTGGAGATAAAAATGACGAGTTCCCTGCAAGAGGTCCCGATGGCAATGCGTGGAACTTCCTGGAGCTAAAGGGTTTATGGGTCGACAGAAGACGTCTGCGAAAAGAAGACTTCTCAGATAAAGAGCTGCTAAGATCCATAGCTGAAAGCAGCAACACGCAGCATCTTTGAAATTCTCATTGCCGAGTTCCGCTCTGCAAAACTTACAATGTTAGATTTTTTGCGTCCCTGACTCCTGAGCTTCCCGCATAAATACATTGCAGATCTCCAAGCGCATACAAGTCATGTGTCCTGCACAATTGTAAGCTAAATGAGACAATTTTTTTACTTGCACAATACAAGTCACTGGCGCCGCATGTTCGATCTCCAAACCTTTGATGTCAGCGATAAATCTGGATTCCTTCCAGAAGAATACCCCTTGACATGTTTGCCGCATGCATATTACCAGCCATGGGAAACTTTGGTGGCCAATTTGCCGGCTTTAATCTTGGCAAGAACAGTCCGAACCCACATTGACCAATTGCCTCAATTGTCCACGGAGATGTTGGAGAACATCGAACAGCAAAGAAGAGCGTACCAGGTGCTAGGGTTCTTGGCCCATGCTTATGTTTGGGGCACCGATGTTCCAAGCAGCAAAATCCCGGAGATGATTGCTAAGCCATTAATTGAGGTTAGCGACGTTCTTGGGCTTCCCCCGTTAGCCACATATGCAGGCTTGTGTCTTTGGAACTTCAAGAAAATTATCCCCACTCCCGGAAACGAGATGGTATTCAACAACCTCACGACGATCAACACATTCACAGGGTCCATCGACGAATCGTGGTTTTACTTGGTCAGTGTATTTTTCGAAAGCAGAGGAGCAAGAGTAGTCAAGTTCGGTACACAAGCAATGGAGTATGCACAGGAGGAAGATATCCCACATTTGGTGAGGTCATTACAGGACTTGGCGCAAGCAATCGACCATCTTGGCCTGGTGTTGATGAGAATGGAAGAGATGTGCGATCCTCATGTGTTCTACTTCCGGATCCGGCCGTACTTGGCCGGCTGGAAGAACATGGCCGATGTGGGGTTGAGCAAAGACGGCGTGCTTTATGGGAATGAAACAAGTCCCCGGTCATACGCAGGCGGGTCCAATGCACAGTCAACGCTCATCCAGTTTTTGGACTCGCTCCTTTCGATTCCACATCACTCCACCGGTGAAAGGCCCAATCCGGTGAAAGAGTTGGACGAAAAGTCGCAAACCCCACAGCCTGAGTCGCAAGCAAAAAACAATCCGTTCCTTCTGGAGATGCGCAATTACATGCCGCGGAAACACCGGGAGTTTTTGGCGATGGTGGAACAAAAGACCCAGGTCAAGCAAGTGGTGACCAAATACGCGAGTAATGGTGAGTTGAGTCTCAGCTACGACGCATGCTTGGCCATGACTAAGCTGTTCCGAGACAAACACATTCAAATTGTCACTCGGTACGTGGTGCTACAAGCCAAGAAAGTCAAAAACATGGGCTCACAGCTGACATTGCGTTCAGGCTTGGCCAAGAAGAAGCTCAACGATGGAGAGGAAAAGGGGACGGGTGGAACGTCGTTGCTTCCCTTTTTGAAGCAGTGCAGAGATGAGACCGGTGATCCTGCAGCAGGAAGTTGGGGCAAGCGAATCCTCAGCGATGGGGTCATGCTGCTCAAGTACTCGCGCCCAAACAAGGTCAACGAGGATTAAGTAGCCGTTTTAACGTGTTCCATCGTACCCCATCCTGTACCCTTGCAACTTGTATCACACCCGTGCACCCGGACCTCAAGTGCGACTAGTCCCCGAAAAAAAACCATATGCTCAGACGCCTTTACCAAAGAATCGCTCCCACTTTCAGAACAATGACCAGTGAAAGCAAGAGCATTGACGCCATTCCCAAAGCGGCTGCTCAGCCAGCCGATGCCTCCAAAGTCGCAAAGGGCAAAAAGGGTAAAAAAAACGAAAACCAGTTTTTATTGAAAACCCCTAAAGGAACCAAGGACTGGGCCGACAAAGACATGGTTTTAAGGGAAGAGATCTTCTCCACTCTCGGATCACTTTTCAAGAGACACGGAGGAGTCACCATCGACACGCCGGTGTTTGAGCTCCGGGAAATTCTCACGGGTAAATACGGAGAAGACTCCAAGTTGATCTACAACTTGGAGGACCAGGGAGGAGAGTTGACGTCGTTGAGGTATGACTTGACGGTGCCCTTTGCCCGGTTCGTTGCCTGCAACAGCATCTCCGCCATCAAAAGATACCACATTGCCAAGGTGTACAGAAGAGACCAGCCGGCCATGACCAAAGGACGCATGAGAGAGTTTTACCAGTGTGACTTCGATATTGCGGGCAATTACGACAGCATGATCCCCGACTCGGAGATCTTGGCTATCACGTGTGACGGATTGACGTCGCTCGGTATCCACGACTTCAAGGTCAAGTTGAATCACCGTAAGGTTTTGGATGGTATCTTCCAGGCCTGCGGGGTCAAAGAAGAGGACGTTAGGAAGATTTCCTCTGCGGTGGACAAAATGGACAAATTGCCATGGGACGCAGTGAAGAAGGAAATGACGGTGGAGAAGGGCCAAAGCGAGGAGGTCGCCGACAAGATCGGCGAGTTTGTGAAGGTGTCCGGGTCAATCAAGGAGACCTTAGCGTACTTACAAAGCGCCGAGCTCTTGAAGGACAACGCATCTGCCCAGAAGGGTATCGAGGAAATGAGTCAGTTGGCGGAGTACGTTGAGGCGTTGGGAATTTCACACCACTTATCATTTGACTTGTCGCTAGCAAGAGGCTTGGACTATTACACCGGCTTGATCTATGAGGCCGTGACTGCCGCATCTGCGCCACCAACTAATGCAGAAGAATTAAAGGCCAAGGCGGCCAAAGACAAGAAGGAGGATGCCAGTGAGTACGTGGGGGTGGGGTCGATTGCAGCCGGTGGACGTTACGACAACTTGGTGGGCATGTTTTCCAACGGTAAGTCGATCCCATGCGTGGGCATTTCGTTTGGAGTGGAGCGGTTGTTCTCCATCATAAAGGCACGTGCATCCAAGCAATGGGACCGGCTCTCGCCAAACCACACGGATGTGTACGTGATGGCGTTCGGCGGAGGAGAGGGCTGGAACGGGTTCTTGACGGAAAGAATGGCGGTGGCCAAGCAATTGTGGGGAGCAAGCATCAACGCCGAGTACTTGTACAAGGCCAAGGCCAACCCCCGCAAACAGTTTGATGCTGCCGAAAAGGCCGGCGCCAAGTTGGCAGTGATCTTGGGTAAGGAGGAGTACCCCGCCGGAAAGATCCGGATCAAGGTTCTTGGCCAGGGTGAGGATACCAACGAGGGAGAGTTGGTTGCCGTGGAGGACTTTGTGGCCCACGTGCAGGACCAGTTGCTGACGTACAACAAATCTGGCATGAACCAGGTCACGCAGATGGTCAGAAACTTGTGATCAGACTGCTGTACATAGACGAGTCGAGGCATTATCGCCAAGTGTTCAAGTATACGTGAAGGAGATGATGTGGTTCCTGTATATAGTGTATTTATGTGCATGCCGTGCCGCTGTCTATACCAGTGGTAACCGCTACTCGGTCTGTCTTGACTATTTACGGGTCCTCAGCACTAGTTCTTGTCCAAGTTCTCAACGTTGCGGCCCGACTTCACCTTGCCCAGCCTCTTGACCCGGCACCACAAGTTGTTAATGTCACTCATGCAAAAGTACCAGATGACGCCACACCACGAGGGGATCTGCGGCAACGGGTCATAGAACTCCGCCGCAATTTGGCGGAGCTTCGGGAGCCTCGTCCATGCAATGTAGGGGAAGTCATGGTGCTCATTGTGATAGCCGACATTCCAGGTCAAGCGGTTCAAAGCCCCGTAATAGGAATAAGTCTCCGCCGGAAGCAATTCCGGAGGCACGTTTTCCAGGCCATTGTGCAGCGCCAGCCGGGCAGTGTTATTTTCATTAAGCACATAGTGCTCGGCAATGAAGTGGCCTGCACAGGGGTGCAAGGACCCCGCCAAAAACGACGACATAAGAAAGTACCACAACGACAGCCACCCCCAGCACTGCACGATGGCCACGTCGGCCGCAACCTGGAACACTATGTTCACCAAGTGCACCCACGTGAAGCGGATCTGCGTGATGAACATGGGCCGCAACGCATAGAAGAAGATCTGGCACACGGCAAAGAACACCTTGCCCAACACATTACTGAGGATCAACGCCTCGAGCCGCGTGGGCAAGTCCGTGTCCAAGCACTGGTCGCCCAAAAACTTGTGGTGCAACTGGTGGTACGGCTGGAACAGCGCCAGGTATGGGATGCCGATGGGCAAGTTGGTGAAGATGGCAAAAAGCTTATTGTGAAGCGGTTTCCGGAAAAGCAAGTTGTGCAGCAACTCGTGGATGGCCAAGAAGATGGCCTGGTTGGCCGTGGCGCCTATCACGTAGGCGAGAAGGAAAAAGTAGCCGGAGAACGGCGACGTATGGCGCAAGTGGTAAGCGGTGAAGAGCTGCACGGCCACCACGCCAAACACGTAGTACTTTGTACAGGGCTCGTGGCCTGTGAGTTTGGACACCTCGGGGTGCTTGGCCAAGATGGCCTTGCGCCTCTGGGTGTGGGGTTCTTTTTCGTGGGTCCAGTAGAACTCGTTTAGCACATGGATCGGGGCATCTGCCGGCGGAGCCCTGGTGGCGAACGTCTGGTTGTTTGTGCGGTGAGTGATGTCGCCCATAGAAGGAGGGGAGGCTGTGAAAAGGGAGGAATGAAGGGGTGGAGGAGGGTGGAACGAGGGTGGAACGAGAGTGAAACGAAGGTGAAACAAGGTGAAACAAGGTGAAACAAGGTGAAACAAGGTGAAACAAGGTGAAACAAGGTGAAACAAGGTGAAAGCCGCGTGAAACTGTCGCCAAACTGTCGCCAAACTATCTTCAACTGTTGGAATAACGTGAAACAAACGTGAAACAAACCTCAAACGAACGTGGTGGCGGAAAGTCCCTGGAAAGTAACGTGGTGAAAAGCCTGAGAATCGGCCCACGCGCGTAGCGATGCCTGATCCCGGCACGTGATGCGTACTGCACAGCCCACGATAAACGACGCTTCCCTGTATCATCAAGTTCCCATTAGTGCATACCTTCCATGTTCCTGTAGTGCATATTTACACTTAACATACTGAGTTCATTGCTACCTACTATATACCTGGAATGGTATTAGGCTATTGCTTGTACTGCGTGTACATCATGTTGGGGTGGTTGGGCCACTGCTTCTGCTGCTCGTCCATGTACTGGCTGGGCACCATTGGCATGGGCTGGCTGTACCCGTAGGTGCCTGGTACCACGGCGTAAGGGTATGGTCCGCCCATCACCTGCATAGGGTACCCTTGCATCACATATGGTGTCATTCCAGGCCCACCTTGATACATTCCCTTCATAGGAACCATGTACGCACCTCCCCCGTATCCGTTTGCATAGCCTCCTTGCTCGGGGTGGTTTGAATAGATTCCTCCTTGTTCAGGCGGGTTTGCGTAGCTTCCTTGCTCAGAAGGTCCTCCCATCCGGTAGCCATCTGCCGCCATGTGAATCTGCTGATGGTACTGTGGGCCCTGGTATGGCATCTGCATAGGTACTTGTTCTTGCAGGCTCCCGCCGTGCACGGGTTGGCCCCGAGGCAATATCGAAGGCTTGCCTTCAAATGACTTGTCGGACTCCGATACCACTGCGTGGGAACCGCCCGAGCGCCCGTTGAAAGCCGCTTTTTTGCATGCCTCTGGGGACTCTTCGTAGGTTGCGGGCACCTGTGTTTCTGGCCTTGAAAGATGTTCTTGCTCACTGACTATGGCATTGACCATATCAGCAAGGCCACCATCGCTGATATCGTCTTTTTGCGGCAATTTGGGAGCGTGCGAGAGAATCATCAGCTCCATTTCCTCCAACGACGATGGCGCCAATTTGGGTGGTGGGGCATTCACCACACTGCCCGCAGTCTTAAGCTCTTTCTTCTTCGCTTTTCTGGCCTTGGCTTGTTTTTTATTGGCACCCGCTGATTCTTGGGAGTCCACAATGTCGAGCTTCTCCACCTCGAACGCATCCCCTTCCGCATTGAGACTGATTAAAGACCCAAAGAGCTTTCTCACCATCACCACAATGGCACGCAACCGTAAGATATTCTCGTAGCGGGTGCATTCTGCGGTAATGGCTTTTTGGCGTGCATTAGGGTCCTCCGGTGCAAGCTCTGCGTCTTTTGAGATCCGGTTGACTGCCTCGTTATCGAGGAAGTCGGGAATCTCTTTGTTTTGACTGTAAAAAGAGCCGCCGAAAAGAAGGTTGATGTTGCCGGATTTGAACAAGTGGTCGTCGTTGAAGTCTTTGAACTGGCACCCAATCGGCGTGTAGTCTTTGTAGTGGACATCCTCGTCGAAGTAGTGGGTTCTGATGGGCGGCTCGCTTTCGCTGAACGCCTCCAAGATCTTTGCCTTTGTCTCCTCTGTGTCGAAGTCAATGAGCAGATTGAGAGCATTCAGCAAATTGGTGGAGACCTTGACGTCTCGATGCAAACTGCCACGCTTGCGGTAATAAGCCAAGATAAATCGAATCACTTGAAGAACGCCCTCGATGTTGTCTTGATTGATTCCAAAAGACCCCACTGCGCCGAGAAAAGTCAGCGTGTACTGCATGACAAAGTTGTGGAAACCACTATTGGTTTCCTGATCTGGCAAGGAGCAAAAGCTGAAAAGAACAGTTAATTGCTCAATCACGAGACGCGACGTTTCGGCGAGCGTGGTGGGGGCACCAGCCTTGAGAAGCGACAAGAAGTCCGCCTGGACTTTCTGCACATAGAGAGGCCTTTGAAAGGCCTCAGGGTAGAAGTAGTCGGCGATTATGCGCAACAAGATGACGTTTTTGGTGGCGGAATCCATGTCCGGGCCAGAAGTCTTAATGGCGGTCAAGTAGGCGTCGTGCAACCAAGGTTTTGTGAAGAGCGCCGCCAAATTATACCTAGGAATGGCGGTATTGGGGTCACGGGTAGACTGAGCACGCAAGAACCAGAACACAGCCATGAATTTCTGGTCCAATGTGTTGCATATAACGCCGAGGTGGTTATAAGGCTCGTGCATGGTGGGGAGGAGGCCGATGCATTTGAAGTAGCAGAACATGGGGAAAAGATAGAGGTCATTTCTCCACTTTTCGGCGGCGGCAGACCTTTTGAGGTGCTTGTAGTAAGCAGAAACCGACTTTCCGGGCTCAGCGTAATTGACGGTGCAATAGACCTCGGATCGGGCCAAGTTGCCCAAGCCCAAGAGGCAGTAGAATATGGCATACGAGAGGCTGGAGTGGAACTCGGAGGACGACGACGAGTCGTGGCTGATGCAGATGTCGAACTCTTTAAGGAAGTCGGAGGGGATCAAGAGGTTCGGGTGCTTGGAGAACTCGCGTAGGAAGAGGTTGTAGAAAGCCTTTGCGGACTTGAGAAACTTGGAGTAAGACTCATTGAGTTTCCTCATCTCCACCGCCTTGAAGGAGGGGGGCTTCAGCTTTTTCGGCCTTCTCTTGGAATTCTCCTTCATCTCCTTCATCTCCTTGCTCTTTGCATCTTTTGAATCCCTGGTCTTCTCCTTGAGCGAGTTCACCAGCAGCTCAAAGAGCTCGGCGTGCTGCCTCTGATACATCTTGATTATGGGGTAGTGGAACGACATCCAGAGCAGCTGCAAGAGGTCGATCAGCGCAAACTCAGCGGGATCCACCTGGTGGTTGGCGGTTTCGGCGTCGGCGTGCAAGCGAGCAAAGGCGGCAGTATCGTCGAGGATCCACTCCAGGAACTTGCTCTGCACGATGGTGGTGAAGCCCAACACCAAGGACTGGTCGACGTAGCGGGCCGCAAGGAAGTCGGCGAGCTGGGCCTTTTTGTTGCGGATCTCGTGTTCGATCTCGGGGCGCATTCCAGGCGGGTTAATCACGTATGTACCGAAATTCACAATAGGTATGCCACACAATAGGTATGCCACGGTTGGATAGCTATGTACGTATGGCCAGTGAGAATGGCGTCGGTGTCGCCAGGAACGAATAGGTCCAGGGTAAGAATGCCGGAATGGGCTGGTAAAGCAGGTAAGAAAACGCCAGGTAAGTGCCGAACTGTGAGTGAAGGTGACTATATTTATGGTCTACCAAAAGGCGATCATTATACTAGGAAGAAAGTAGTCGAAACTTTTTTCGGCCGTCCAGGCGCGCGTAGCTGCAAAATACGACTGGATGTCCAGGCCTGAGCCTCAGTGCACCAGTAGACTGAGGACCGTGATATTGTGCTTTCTGGACTTTCTGAAACTTCTCCGAGAAGACTGATCAATCGGGGGTCCAAGAAACTGCCTGGAGAAACTGCCTGGAGAAACTGCCCTGGAGAAACTGCCCTGGAGAAACTGCCTGTCTCAATCTGTCACTCCATTGTGGTTGGGTAGTCAGAGCACAGAAACTTACTGACAACTCGTACTGACAACTCGTACTGACAACTCGTTCAACTGGTTACACCCGTTATTTGGTCTATCAATCTTATGGGTCTTATTCTGTGAGTCTGGATTGGGTTGAACAAGTTCCTGCTAGCTCTGATCTGTGAGTCGGCGAAGCACAATAACATGATACTTGGGGTTTGTGCGTTGGAAAACATTCCTGGACTACAAATCTAGGAGGCCGAGTTTCATGCTCTTCTTACTAGTTCCTTGGTGTCTGCTCAGTTGCACTCAATTCATTACTACTCAATTCAGTACTCAATTCATTACTCAATTCATTACAGTACTCAATTCAGTACTCAATTCAGTACTCAATTCATTACTCAATTCATTACAGTACTCAATTCAGTACTCAATTCAGTACTCAATTCAGTACTCAATTCATTACAGTGAAATGGTGATGGCAGTGATTTCATCTTGGTTTGGGTAGCTGGATGGTCTCAATATTCCACCGTCCAAGGACGATAATGTTCTATGGAGATGAGCATTCGGGAATGCGAGCACTTGTGGGAGCCAGACGAAGGTCTGCATCTCCCTGACCATATGCCCATGTCTGACCATTACCTGTCAACCCAATGTATTGCTGACAGTACTGATCTGACAACTGAATTACTGGTCACTAAAATGCTACTAAAGCATTCTAGATACCAGCCAAGAACATACTTGCCTCGGCTGGTTGGCTAGTTGAGTGCCACGGATGCGGCTGCTGACAGTCGGGACAAAAATCATGTGGTCTC
This sequence comes from Metschnikowia colocasiae, assembly GCA_002370175.1. Lineage (NCBI taxonomy): Eukaryota > Fungi > Ascomycota > Pichiomycetes > Serinales > Metschnikowiaceae > Metschnikowia > Metschnikowia colocasiae. The sequence continues at coordinate 71,169 of NKZV01001063.1, forward strand.
CAGCAAGACCATAGAAAGATTAGTTGAAATGAAAGCCTTTGGACTTAAGATGGGATCGATCAATAGACTCGGTGTATCTGCGTCTGGGCTTGACCAGAGTTTAACTAGAATGACTGAAATACCGACAGACTGGTTTCTCTAGCCTAAGTGGTCAACCAGCGGACAAGTGAATATTTGCTACCAAGATGCACTAGAGGCAGTTCCACTCCACTTCACAGCAAAGCTTCTACACTCCACGCCTCTCTTTAAAAAGAGGTAGTATAAGTCACGCTTAGCGCCATGCATTTCAGGGCTAGTTCGGTGAGTTGTTCCACACCCTGCGGCTTCCATGGCCACGTCCGGCTGTCTAGATGAACACCTCTGATTAGCGTGAAGTTTGAGAACGCCAAGGCTATTCCCGACGTCTCATTGCTTTACCTCATAAAACTGCAAGCTTCTGCTATGCTGAGGAAACTTCGGCAGGAACCAGCACTAGTTCCATTAGTCTTTCGCGCTATATCCCGATCGATTTGCACGTCAGAACTACGAGCTTCCACCGAGTTTCCTCTGGCTCAGGTATAGTTCACCATCTTTCGGGTCCTAATAATCATGCTTCCTCTCCCGACAGGGGTAGGTTTGACCAATTACTTTCATTCCGCATGGGGATTACTCAAATACTTCATAATCGTTAGACTCCTTGGTCCGTGTTTCAAGACGGGTGAAAAGAAGATGTGGGAAGTATTGTCTTGAAATCTCCCCTTTCCTTCCCTTTCAACAATTTCACGTCCTATTTCACTCTTTCAAAGTTCTTTCATCTTTCCATCACTGTACTTGCCATCGGTCTCGCCAATAGCTTTAGATGGACCCTTTGACTGCATTCACTCTTAGGATACAATTATAGTGCTTTAATTAACGGGCTATCACCTCTGTGGCGTCACATCCAGTGAACTTTTTAATAGCAATTCTATCCGTCAAACAATTCCGAAGATTTCAAATTCGAGCTTTACCACTTCACTTTCGCCCTCTAACTTTCCAATCCATCTTTTCCTAACCTCGTAGCTCACGCGGTCTCCTCACCGCCCAAATATCAATTTTAATGCTGGGTCCCTGCGGCCTTATATAACGTTGCGCCATGTACGCGGCAAGACGCACGTCGGGCACCATGTTTCAGGTTTTACAGCCATCCACAAAGCGCCTGTTTCTTAGTCCATTGATGGTGTTTTAGGTTTTGGCTACTGCACGTGACACTCACTTGGGTGAAGATTTGGACTATGCCCTTGTAAACACTTTGCCAAGTTGTTCAAGAGACATGGCATTGATGTTAACTCGAATCCTCATCGCCAAGTAGAAGCTGAAAAGGCAAAGAGAACTTTCTCAAATCTCCACTAGATCGAAATTGACTCTTTTGATTGACTTCTCTGAAGCTATGTCCAGAGCCAATCCGAATTGAACATTGAGGCTTTCAACAAGACCTTGAAACCAGTGAAGAGTTGGATGATGCCGGACTCAAAAACCAGAGATGGATGACATTGTCTTGGTTGGTGGTTCTACAAGAATCCAAAGATTCAAGAATTGATTGAATTTTTGATGGAAAGGTGTCGAAGGGTATGAGGCTGTTGCTTATGGCCGGTGTTCTTTCAGGTGAAGAGGGGTGGATGACATCGTCTTGTTGGATGTGCATTGACCCTTGGTATTGAGACTGGTGTCATGACCAACTTGAACAGAACACCGCTCTCCCACTAAGTCTATTTTCTCTACTCCAACCAACTGTCTTGATTCAAGTAACTAGAAGTGTAACTAGTACTAGATAAGTAACTAGTAGTACTAGATAAGTAACTAGTAGTAATAGATAAGTAACTAGTAGTAGATAAGTAACTAGTAGTAGATAAGTAACTAGTAGTAATAGATAAGTGTAACTGACTAATTAGTAAGTACATTAAGTAGACTAAAATAAGTAAACTAAGTAGTGAGACTGAGTATTATTACTAAGTGAGTAGACGAAGTAGTGTAGACTGAGTAGACTTAGTTGCGAATATGTGTATCTCTATCTCTGTCTCTGTCTCTCTGTCTCTCTGTCTCTCTGTCTCTCTCTATCTCTGTCTCTGTCTCTCTCTGTCTCTGTCTCTGAAGTAGACACTAATGCAGTACCTAATGTGTGCCACTGGGTAGAAAAATGCTGACCAATCCATAGAGTAACTGAGCTATGACGCAAGTGGTGCGGACAGGAAGTGGTGCGGACAGGAAGTGGAGAGGACAGGAAGTGGAGAGGACAAAGTGGTGCGGCCATCTGTCGCAATGCAATTCACTTCTGGCCAATGTGTACCGACAGGTCCATAGGCTTTCCTATTAACTCATCAATCTTTCTTGCCAAGGCAATCGACAGCCGGCATCAGAGTATCCTGCTATGTCAATAATCTGACTGTCTGTATGACTATGACTCAGGAGTTCTGTCCCGCCTTCGGTCGCTGCCTGGCGCGGGCTCATTCGGGCGGTGGAACTCCAAAACAGAAAGCACCTCCCAGCCGGCTTTGCGGGTCATCACCAGGCGCACGGCCCAGCCGCGCCGCACCATCTCGGCCTTCACGTTCTCCGGGTTGTTTCGGGCGCAGAAGAGAATGTACGCCGAGCCCGTGGCGCTGAGAATATGGTGGAGCCGGTCCAACACCTGCCACGTGACCACCATGCCGTCCGGGCCGCCCAAGAGCGCCAAGTCTAGCCACGCCTCGTCGTCGGCGCCCTCGGGCCTCGCCGGCACCTCTTCGGCCGGCACGTACGGCGGGTTGAACACGAGGAGGTCCACCGCATTGTGCCGCACCGCCAGCGTGAGGCTCATCTGGAGCACGTCGGCCACGCCAAGCGACGTGGCGTCCATGGCCCACGACCCAGTGTCCATGGCCTGCACAATGGCCCGGCACGCCGCCGGGTTCACGTCCGTGGCGAGAAACGTGGCCTCGGGGTAAACGTTCATCCGGAGAAACGCCGACACGATGCCCGACCCACCGCCAATCTCACACACCACGGGGAACCGCCGCCGTTGGAGGAGCGCGAGGTCGTGCTCCAAGCAGTCTAGAAGAAGAAACGAGTCTTCGGCCGGCTCGTACACCTGCGCCTGGAGCTCTTTGATGTACGGTGTGGGAAGCATCGGCGTATGTGGGTGGAGTAGGTGCCGAGCGATGCTCATCGCGCGCGCTCCACTCTTACTGCTTATCGTGTTCGATATATTTTACTCAAAAAGAAAAAATATTTTGGAATATATTTTAATAATCATATATTGAATAAATCTTTAGGTAGTGATCATACTAAAACTTGATTTATAACTTCCATATAGAATGCTTTTCCTATATGAAGGTACACATAATGAAGCACCATTAGCGTGAATATCCTTATTAAGCCATTTACGTCTCTCAGTCTACTGAGTCAAACGCAATTAGAAACTTTAACTTCTTGATTAAAAAGTGAAGTATAGTAAATTACCTTCAAGAAATCCATTTAAGCTGAGTAGAACTGTTAAATATGTTAGATATGCTGACGAATTTAATAGGTCCAATTTTACAGGGTTATAATTAAGGATTTAGGCTCAGCGGAGCGGTTTTATATTGGAACCATCCTGCGTGTAACAGGTATAAATATCATATTTATTCTTAAATATTCTGATTTCTGCTACCTTTGATCTGTAGACCCTCATATTTGATTGATTCATTGATTCATTGATTCATTGATTCATTGATTCATTGATACATGTGATTATGTATGAGAGATGGTATGAGAGATGGTATGAGAGATTATGTATGAGATGTGATTATGTTAGACCCCCGATGGGTAGCACACTACCCATCAGGATCAGAAAAGCCTACTGCTCGATCAGAGGTGGGATTCAGACAACCCCTTTTTACAGGAGTTGGAAGACCCCACCGATCTACCGGCCCACCCTATTCGACACCTTATCAGCGTCGAAAGCGGAACGATTAGCTCTCGTGCACCTTCTCGTTGCTCCATTGCTGTGATAAGTCAGGACTGAGATAAGAATGCCGAGTAGTCTATAGACCCTTCATTCCCTCTCGAGGAATCATCAACGATACACTGAATACAAAGTACTAAACGTTAAAGAATCTACAATAATACTATTAGACTATGCTATTAGACTACTATTAGACTATACTATTACACTATACTATTAGACTACTATTACACTATACTATTACACTATACTATTACACTATACTATTACACTATACTATTACACTATACTATTACACTATACTATTACACTAGAACACAGAGTAGACTTTTTATACGTGGTACTGTAGCAGATCAAGCACCCAAGATTCACTTGTTCATAGTATAGAAACTTGATTGTTAGCTTCTTTAGTAACGTTTTAGTACTTTTAAAAGATCCCAACATCTCATGATCTTGAGACTTCAATATTCTCTCTAAGAAGCGTGCCCCTTCGCTTCCTGTTGTACCTGGTTCTAATCCTCAGCAGAAATCTCCTAACAATCAGATACAATACGAACAAACCCTCTGACCGTTCTAACCCACCCACGGCAAGAACAAGAACATCAACCCTAAGTCTAATGCTGAGGGAGATAAGTCGGGTGCTGAGGGAGTTCCTCGTCTATTCTAGGTTCATACCATGATAAATTAAGGACGTAAGGAAGACGTCCATTGTAAGAACAACAGCTTGGTGTCACTGTTGGATTCTACATTTGGGAGTGGGTCCTTGTAAGAAAAGGTTGGAAGAGGTTCCATGGGTTATAATACTATTAGACTACTATTAGACTACTATTAGACTACTATTAGACTACTATTAGACTACTATTACACTATACTATTACACTATACTATTCTATAATACTATTAGACCTTCAAGACCGTACTTTGTGAGGGCATTCGTTGATGATCCCTCAGGGAGTATCGTAGGTGCTTGTATGGTCTGACTGCTGGTTCAAGTTCCCGTAGTTAGGTACGCGATGAGTATTGCACGACCATCAAGATAAGAAAAGCCTGCGCTGCTCCATGGTGTGGATTATCAGACCCTGAGATGGGAGTCTCCCGTTATGGCCTGACTCGCCAATCCCAAATTACCAGGTAACTCACACGGGAAGGCAACATTCTCCAAGAACAAACAATACCTCACTGCAGTTTGCCAAGACCACTGGATCTTCCCCTGACGAATCATCAACGAATAACATAGCTAATTTAGTATACATGCACAACAAGAATCTGACGATACCTTGATTCCATGTCATGATTTGATGCCGTGATTCTATGATACCCAGATTTATTGTCCCAGATTTATTGTCCCAGATTTATTGTCCCAGATACTCTGGGCCACCATCGGCATGAAAGTATACATGACACAATGATTGCAAGAGTGAGTTTGGGTCGGATTCGGGTTGGATGTTTGGTCATCTGACCGGGCGCACGTGACCAAAGCGCACTTGCAAGCGCAAGTCGTCTGTGCCATTCCTCACCATGCAAGTGAAAGTCAAGACATTGACGGGTAGAGATATCCCCGTGGACATCGAGCCCAGCGACAAGGTGATCCGCATCAAGGAGATGATGGAGGAAAAAGAGGGCATTCCGCCCGCGCAGCAGCGCTTGATCTTCAACGGCTCTCAGTTGGACGACGACGCCAGCGTCGAGGCCTCGGGCATCCAGCCGGGCACCTCGCTCCACTTGGTGTTGACCTTGCGTGGAGGTTCTCGCAGATAAGAGTTAGATGAGAGGCTACAGACATGGGACGAAGGCTAGAAGCCAGCCTAGAAGGCCACTAGAAGGCGGAAGGCTAGCAGGCGGAAGGCTAGAAGGCGGAAGGCTAGCAGATAGAGAATGCTACTACGGAAGTATGTGGAGAAGAATCCCAAAGCTCTGCCCATGCTTTGACGAGTGGATGGAAATGCCTTCCATTTATTGAATTTATTCCAGCCACATTCCTATGGCAAGTCTGCTTGTTGAGGCAAAGTTGTGGTCAAACAGGATCACCAGAGCCTTGAGTACCTGCGTCCTTGCTCGTGATAGCGTTGCCACAGATACCCTCAGACTCGCTTCTTACTGATAAACTGCCACCCAGAAACATGCAGTTCTATAAAATAGGTAGTAACCTGATGTTCACTTTACTGTCCGTACTCCATTTACTGTCCGTACTCCATTTACTGTCCGTGCCACTCTACTATCCGTGCCCTCTACTCCATAATACCACTCACTGTCCGTGCCACTGTATCGTCATGACATGCCAGGTTTTATGTCTAGCCGCCTCCCCCCGCCTTCCACTTCTTGGCGTTGGCCAAGAATTTGCTCAAATCCGGCTTGGCCTCTGGGAACTCATACTCGTAGTACATCTGCTCCACGCCGTCCTGCATGCCGCGCCGGGCCACCAGCTTGGGCCGCTTCTTCTCCACCGTCTCCGCGTACTGGTCTGTTCCGTGCGTCAACTCGTACTCCTTCCACGAATCTAAAAGCTGGTTGGCTCCGGCCCCGTCGTTGTTCGCCTTGAGCTGCTTGTACCCTTGCTCAAACACTTGCCTGGACGCCGTCACGTGATCGGCGCCCACCTCGAAGCGCAACTCGTGGCCGTCGCCCGCCTGCAACTCGTCCATCTGCGCAGGCGTCAAGATGCTCGACTCGAAAAGCGCAAGCCGGACCCAGCCCTGTGCATCCGTGGCGAGCTTCCGGAGCACGTCACGTGCCGCGTCGTAGCGGAACTCGTCCTTCAAAAAGCCAATGTAATCGTTCAAAAAGCCAATGTAATCGTTCAAAAACCCAGAGTGCTCGCTCGAAAACCACCCGCTGGTCTGCGTTAGCGCAATCTCGTAGAGCGCAATCACTCGCTCGGACTCGCCAAGCTCTTTTTCAAAGTCAATGTACGCCTGCAACACTGAAACGGCGCCCAAGGTGTTGTTCTGTGCATCGCACACCACCGCTAGCTCGGCCCACTTTTCGTAGAGCTTTCGCACCCGACCATACTCTCCAAGCGTCTGCTCAAAGTGAATGTACAGCTTGAAGATCTTGGGTTTGGGCGCCTTCTGACAGCACTGGCCAATGGCGGTGCCCATGGTCTTCCTGTATGCCGCCACGTGGCCTCCGTTGCGGAGCTCGAACTCGGCACTGTGCACCCAGAGCTTGGCAAACGAGAACTGCGCCGGCACCACTGCCCGAGCCTGCTTCCAGATTTCCCGGGCATTGTCGATGTCCTGCACGTAGTACTCGCTGTAGAGCGCCCGTTTGATCCACAAGAAGACATACCTCCGCCAAGCCACCAGCTTATACGAGTCTGCCGGGGCCGAGACCACGGCGTCCTGGAGCACCTGCATGCACCGCGCACCGCCCTCTGTTTTCTCGGTAAACTTGGCGTACTCCCACCAGGCATCATAGTCCTGCAGACTGGCCGCTAGCTGCTGTTCGTAGCGTATTCCCTGGGTGCTTTTGGAGTCGTCGTTTTCCATGGCCGCGACGTCAAGCTGGTCCAAGAGCGCCACTTTGACCTCCTTATCGAGCTCTGTCTCGAGCACTTTTTGGTAGATGGCCTTTGCTCTTTCCGTCTCGCCTTGCGAGTGTTCCCAATTGATCCAGAGCACAATCAACTTGACAAAGTCCGGCGAGGTTTCGCTCTCGGGGATGATTTCTCTCTGCTGTCTCGCTTCTCTATCCACTCTTTCTGTCACTCTCTCTGTCACTCTTTCTGTCACTCTTTCTGTCACTCTTCCTATCACATCATCCACCGCAGCTTCAAAGACCCCCCGGGTCCGAGCCACCTGTTCATCAGTAGCCACAAGGCCAGCCTCAAAAAGCGCCCACTTTCGCCACACGCCACAGGAGCCCGACTCGCCCACATACCGCAAGTAGAGACTGCGCACGTGCTCGGGCTCGTTGTACCTCTGTTCAAACGAAATGTACGTTTCCCACACATTGCCCTCGGGTTTCCACAGAAGCCAGCGCTCGAACACCAGCCTCACGCCGCGGAAATTGCCAATCGACTCCTCGGTCTGCACGTACATAAACCACAACTTGTCGACCCGTGGAAGCACGCTGACGGCCCGCTCCAAGAGGTTGCGGCCGTGGTTGACGTTTTGATGCAACAATTCAAGCTCTATGTAGCGCACCCAGAACGGCACGTGCTTGGCGTCCACCTCGAGCGCTCGTTCCATGATGGACCGGAACCGCCTGAAGTCCTGATTGTGTTCTAGCTCCCATTTGGCGTAGCGCATCCATTGGGGGTAATTGAGCCTGTTTTTGTTGAGCTGTTGCTCGTAGTCTCTGCGCTTGGCTAGTTGGAACAGCCGAAGCTCTTCCAAGTCCTGGATGGTCTGTTTGGGCCGCAGGTAGTGGGGTGCACGGGAGTCGTGTGCATCGGTGAGGATCTCGGCGGCCGAGACCTGCTTTAGGGCCGGGACGCTGCGCGGGAGCTGCGGCGTGTCTGTGGCTAGGTTTGGGGGTAGCTTGAGTTGCTCCATTGTGTGTTGGGGTAACGTGAGTGGTTGGAGTTGAGAGATGAGATGAGAACGGAAGAGCGCCGCGCTGGGCGCAAAAAAATGCCTGCCTTCAGCCAGATTCGAACTGACGATCTCCTCATGACGTACTGCATATACTAGTGAGGTGCCTTGCCAACTTGGCCATAAAGGCTTTTATATAAATTTAACTTTTCGGCCTTATCTATAGGTCTATAACAAATTGGTATCGGGTGGAACCGGCTCCGTCATTTCCTAATGGCCCATTGTTTTTAGAAGAGCTCGGAGCACGGATGCACCTCGTGGGGCATGGCACATTCGTGCATTCTGATTCATAAAATAGGATTGATGTTGTTCATGGGCTCTTATGTGCCTGTCTGTGGCAAATTCATGACATCCAACTAGCCAAGGCTGATGGTTATAAAAGCTATATGCAGCCAGCACGAGCGGCTTGCTACTTGCAATAGACGTTGAGGTACTCACAATATCCATATTAAAAAAGGGACGAATCACCAGTTATCCTGCACTCTGCCATGTTTGCAGTCTCAGCAGTCACTTTTAACAGTCCATCTTCCACCGTCAACTTTTTGACTGCAAAGTCGTCGTGCCCAATTGCATGTTTTTACTGTGGACATTCATGCTGCTTGTTTCAATATCCGTTGGTTTCCTTTGGTTGTGGTCCCCTAGCCTGTGCGTTGCAGCATTCACATATTTTCAAGGCAGTGAGCATGTACTGCAAAACAACAACATGGGCCTAAAAATCACATTTTAGACATCTACCGTTCAGTCTCCCCCATTGCGCCTAGCCACTGCCAGACAGCCTCACTATAAAATCCACTAGACATGTTGCCCGAGCCAACTCAAGGTGCAGGACCATGTGCAGGTAGTATCCAACTCACCGGGTCTAATTACTGACGTACTCATAAACATCCATGACACTGCAAAGTTAGATGACCCAAGTAGACGACCCAAGTAGATGACCAAGTTCGTGGAGTGCTGTCTATACAGACCATAGCTAAGGATAGGACGCAGGCACCAGCCATCAGTATTTAAATCTCGAGTCCTCTTCCTATGACCATCAATGACAAACTAAGCAGTCAGTCACCAAGCATCTACACTTAGGAAGCGTATGGAGAGTGTTTAGTACAAGTCTAGGGTAATGCACGGTCTACCAGTGGAGGCTTTAGCAGTCTCCGATACTAAGTCTAGTTTAGTGGAGAGTTTACGTACACTTATGGCACGCTTAAGTGGAGGTCTCAAGACTCCTTGGTAGTGGCTGCAAATGTATTGGTATCAGGTCCATTGCAGCAAGTCTATTGCACAGCTTCTGTATAACTTATGTGCCGTACAGCAGTCTACTGTGTCTACTGTATCTAGTCTAAAGTCTATAAACTAGTGTATCACTCATTACTGGTTAGACTATAGGAAACTTCTATAAATAAAAACGTGTTTCGAATTAGTACCATGCCGTTGCCGTCAGACTTCAGACTCAAAAGATTGTGAGATCCAGTTCGACCAGTGAGCCACATGAGTTAGTTTCAGCTTGCAACTGGCTCATCGAGTCGTGAGCTTAGATCCCAATATACAACACTGCATTTGAAACCTCGTTCGGACAGCCTCTATCAGATGCCGTTTCTCAATAAGTACCAGCTTCATCTTCAAGTGATATTTTCACGTCAGTGATTGCATATAGTCATTGTTGGTTATGGTGGCCGCCACTGATGAGCCCAGTGTAGCTTCAGTGGTGCTTCCGACACATTCAAACTTACTCCCTGGGTAATTAGGAATTGGAGAGATTCTCTCTGTAAGGATCACCATGATTAGATCTCCTGCGCGACATGACGTTTTTGGGTATAATTGATTGACTCCAAGCATCAACGATACTCTTCCCAGCCAGGCACTTGCTGCGTTAGAAGTCGGCCAGAGTTTAGAGCTGGTATCCGGTCGCTTGAAGCAGTTCCGTTCAGCAGCTACGCCCACACTTGCAACTGCTCGAAGTAATCCACCCTCTTCTCACACCCGGCCACAACTGCCACCACCTCGGCCCTGAGATCGTCCACCATGATCGGATGCCCACATGCAACAAAACACGTGGACCCAGGACTGCGGTCCACTTCAAGCGCCACGATCTTCTGGAGGTTGGGCCGGCCCTGAAGGAAGGTCACGTGCGGCAACTTCCTCTGGAGCTGTTTCGCCGGGTTGTCCATGCTCTGGTAATTCTTATGGGTGAAGGTGTTCTCAAGAAGGTGTGTTTTGTCTGAGCACGCTCCACTTGCACACGACGATGGTTTGGTGACATAGACGTCCACTTGTATGGGGAGGTCTGCGAGCAGGCTGAGCTCGTCGAAAAACCAGAGTGCTGAGTGGTACTCACGAACCACCCATAGAAGCTTCACTCTGGGGCGAGAGTTTTCCAAGTCTCTTGTTCCTCGAGCAACGTGGCTTCTCCTAGCTCTCTCAGCAACATTGACGGCCTCGGCGTAGATGCCCGGAATCCCGTTCCCTCCGGCAACAAATACACTGGAGTCGTAGCGGTGGGCAGCAGTGGCCTCGCCATAGGAGCCCTCCACGGCCACCCTGATTTCAGCTGATTTGCTGGGGTTGGAGTAGAGGTATGAGCTCAAACGCCGGGTCACTCCGTCCTTCACCTTCACGTAAAAAATAATGTGCTGGTTGAACACGGTATAAGTAAAGGGGTGAGATTGCCAAAAGCACGACCACTGGAGGAAATGCACAAAGCAGTGGCCACCTCCCTCGACGTGGAACCCAGGCGGAATGGGAACACTGACCTTCAAAGTTTCATCCTCGAATAGCTGGACTTTGGCCACGGGAAACCCGAAGTTGCATAGGCGTTGGAGCCGAAATAGCCGGTCGGCCGCCCAGAGACACACAGAAAAATAGTAGAAGGCCAAGAACCTGAGGTCTTTCACATGGAGCCATGCGCCCACCATGAAAGCCGCAGCCAAAAGAATGTGCAAGGCAAGAAAGGCTTCGTACCACTTTCTGCGGAGCACCAAAAGGCCCTGTACAACAATAGCAAGACCCGATGCCGTGCCCAACACACCGAACCACACATACCCCTCTATGGACTTCACCTTGAAAAGGTGACGGCTATAGCCTATGGAATGCACCATGAGAAGAAGCACCATGCAGCGCGAGATCCACCGGTGGAACATGACAAACACCGAGTAGTCCCATCGCGTGAGCCCCTGGAGAAGGTTGTTTCTTCCTGCAAACAACACCGACAACGGGAGGAGGTAGCTGGCCAAGGTGCCGGAGCGTACGGCATAGTAGCGCATGTAGGCCTGGGATTTTGTCTTGAAGAACGGGCCTCCGGCCACGAACCGGATCCCATGACAACAAAGCATCAACGTGAGAGCCGAAAACGCTACGAGGATGAGGCACTCGGCCCTTGTGGGGGCCAAAAAGTCAAGCACGCCAAAAAAGGGCGTTTCGGTGGTCTTCCTCCGGCCCTTGAGTGCAGGCAACGACACCTGCGATCTCCACACCCGAGTGCACGGCCCGGTCATCTTCCGAAACACTCTTGGCACCAAGGCCTTGGCCCAGTTGCCTGCGGCCGCGGCTGCAAAAACAACCGCCCAGAATAACGCAAGGTACCAGCCGTACGTGATGGACCGGTTGTAGTTTCCCAAGAACTGGTCATACGAGTCTCGGAACAAGGCGATCAGGTCGTACGAGAGCCGCACGGGGCCCTCCACATACAGCAACCGGTCTAGGTTCGGTACGTTCTGTGGGCTGTCATTCGAGCTGTCTAGATTCGAGCTCTCGAGATCTGAATTCTCGAAACTCTCTGGATCTGCGTGGTCGGTGGCATTCTGGAAATAGTGCTCGAGGGCACGCGAGAAATCATCCATATTCAACGACATGTGGGCCTCGGCATTGCACAAGCCCAAAAACCCCGGGATGTGCTCCGCATGGCCAGCATGGAAACAGTAGGCCATTGTGGCAAATGCATTTGCGTTTCTGCAGTAGCAAGCCACGCCGGTGTCGTTGCCGCAGAAGTTGACCTGAGCCAAGAGCTGGGAACATGAGTAGTAGGCGATTTTGGCCGGCGGAAACGTGCTGATGGGAGCGCTCTCGGCCACCAGCGCCGGGGCATACACATAGGTCAAGTATATGCAAGACCCGCCCAAAAAGAAGGCGGGCCAGCTGGAGCTGCTCCAAAGGGGGAAGAACACCAGGAGGAGTAGGAGTGCCCACATTGAGGATTAACTGGGTTATCAACGATCGTAAAGCTGTATGTTACCGCTTTGAGAGTATTGAGCTTTGAGGCTAGTGCCTGTATTGCAAGCTAATGTTCCCTGTTTGTTTGTGGATTTGGGGAAGGTTGCTGTGAACCGCCGTTTGGATCCGGGATGTTGAGAGGTGCGCTTACCTGCAGGACTAACACGAGGTATGGTGTTCTGACACGCTCCGTGAAAGACAGACGCCACAAGGATCGGGCTCTTTTATGGCAGAAGCCCGTGAAATTTTTAACCCCGGCTTCGGTGTGGGAACACCTGCGCGCCTGCGCGCCTGCACACACCTGCGCCAATGCCCTTTAAAGCCGGCAGTGCAAATTGAGGATGCATGCGCGCTAAAAGATATGCAGGAGAACCTATCTTTATCTTCTGATCCCATCTCTGATTATCTAGATAATCTAGATAATCTTTATCTATACCATCTGCCCACGTCTGAAATAGCTCGACTGAGAAAGCCGTTTGCAGACAATGTGAACTAGCGGCTTGGCGTTGGGATCCGTAGCTGGCTTGCAATGCCATGGATGTGTCATACTCACTGTGGCGAGCCTTGCGGTGGCTCACGCTCAGTATACATGCACACTATGCCTGACGGCTGTAGAGGCGTTTCAGGAGTCATGAAGTCTGGTATACAACAATCGAGCCGTCGTGCCCTTTTGATCCCATCTCAAGATCCTCTGGCCCATCAATGATATTTATGAACTCCCATGACTAGCAACAATCTCTTTGGAACCCACCACTTTTCATCTAAATCCCTGACCTCATTCAATGACCACCGATTGCTCTATAGATCATCTATACTCCAATGTGTGTAATTGCAGGCCATTCCAGTTTCCACGATGCCATCCAGCTAAAGACCATCTTTATGTTCAGCCAGGACATCCAGCTCAACATCCAGGATCAATATCCAGGATCAACATCACTATTGACACTTCTAGTATTCATCAAAGAACGTTGAAGCTTGCACTCTGGTTCTGCATGCATTCCCCCCGATATTTCCTGAGTCTCCGGGATTCTCCTCACAGATCAGACGTTCATTCGTTTTCGCGTTTCTCATGGCCAATGTTCATCGGTTTCATTTCATCGATTCTCCCTTCTTTTCACGCTGTTCTCATCGATTCCAGCACTTTCGTTCCCCTGTTTTCGTCCTGTGTTGCTTGCCATGACGTAACTTGCTTTCGCACTTCCGTTAATAAGCGCCTGCATACAACTGTGCCTAGCCCTCTGCTTAGAAACCAACCTCAAGTATAAGAGCAAGGCTTTGGACCCAATCCTCGGGGCACTGCTACTTCATTCAATCACCCTCAACCGACCGAATAGTATCACTGTATATAATGTCTTTGCAAACATCTCGCTTGAAAGAGGACGAGGTGCCCTTGAGCCAAATCAGAAGACCCATACCTCCCGTGTTGGACGAGGCGAAAATCGACGCCATGACCTCCACGCTCCGGGGCCTGCCTGCAGAGTCAGCCACCTGCAAACTCGAAGAAATTACCGCAGGAGAATTGCCCCCAATCGATGTGTTTCTTGTTAGGGAACAAGGGAAGAGTTATTATTTCGCTTTTGGAGGCTGCCATCGCTTTCAGGCATACGAAAGAATGGCGGTCAATTCCTCGGATCCGTTGGTCAAGGTGAGGATTCTCCCTGCCACGAGGAAAACTCTCAAGGTGTACTTGGGGAGCTCTGTGGACGAAATGTTTGACAATTAACCATCATGCTTAAATACTGGAATAAATACACGAATCACGATCAATTGAATGTCGCATCTGTATAGCATGGATAGACCATCCGGTGAGAAGAAATCTCGCGCAGAATTCTCCTGACAGAGTTGTAGGCAGTCTTTAGAATAGTCCACTTGAAACTCTAGAAAGTCCACTTGAAACTGAACAGTCCACTTGAAACTCTAGAATAGTCCACTTGAAACTCTAGAATAGTCCATTTGAAACTCTAGAAAGTCCACTTGAAACTGAATAGTCCACTTGAAACATTTGGCTGACTGGCACCTTCTAGGTGACTGGAGACTTAGGGTGAGCCTTGAGAGGGGTGGTCGAATCCACGCTACCACGTACTTGGCCCTGTTGAATGCTCTGATTGGTCTCTTCTGGGTCTAGCTTCATGAACTTACGCTTCTCGATTCTCTTTTGCTGCCAGGAGAGCGGTACAACTGGCAAGTACCCCTTTCGTTCTTCATAGGCAAGCGAAACGAAAACGGCAATCACCACAAGCCAGTATAGGTTGTACCCTATCACGCTTCCGTAAGTAGCGCTATTCGTCCAGCCAAAAACAGCGGTGAAAAGCATCCACCCCACGCCATCTTCGGGGATTTCTCCATTGCAGCAATTCACGTGCCATACACTGGTTGCAATATCATACGACCCAGGCCCGTGACCCGTTTCACTAACGTCAAAGCCGTCGCAGGCATCAATAAACCTCTGGAGCTCAAAGTTCCAAATGCCCTTGGAGAACAAGCCGGCTGCAACCATGTAGAGAAAACACGTGGACGTGATCAAGAACACCCGCAACGAGAGCGTGTTCCCGGACCGGTACAACACTATGCCGACCAAGGCACCCATAGCCATGGCGAGAATGGTGGCGTTCACAATGGACCAGATTGAAGTGTTGTCGTTGATCCCGATGCCTCCCACAAAAACAATGGCCTCAAGTCCCTCCCTTAGGGTGGTCACAAAAGGAAGGAGAAACATGGCGTTTCGTTCAGACCAGGCGGCCTGCGTGGAGGAGCTCTCGATGTTGGAGTACTGTTTCATCACGTGGCCCAACTTAGACCGCCACTTTTCTTGCATCTTGGTGACTCTCAAGATCTTGACGCCCATGACAGAGATGATGAAGCTGGCGAGGATCGAGAAGACACATTCCCAATAGTGCTCTGTGAGCGCCCACAAATCGTTACCAATGACATAGAACACGGTCAATATAATGGCTCCCACCACAAGACACACAAGGAACCCGCACAAGCCCCCGACCCAAATATGCCAGGTGAGCCTACGGAGCTCCGTGCGACGAGTGGATTCGTCAGCTTCATTGGGGTACACGGTGTTTGAGTGGCCCTCGCTTACGACTTCTGTTTTCGGAGGGTTTTTCGGCTGGAAGCTTTGTTTGAGAAACGCCAAGAGCACGGAGATAATGATGGCCAGTTCGATGGTCTCGCGGAGCACGATGAAGAACACCTGCACAGAAAAGTAGTCGTCTAGGGTGGCCATTCCAAATATTTGTGGGGCGAGAAAGTTGCGGGAAACACAGCGCTTTTATACTCCGACACTTGGGGGTTGCAGGGCCGTACATATGTATGTCGCATGCATTGAAAATTGCAAACGGGGGGAAATCACGCGAACTGCAATGCACGCCGGTTCCGAGGGTGGGTATGTGCAGACCCATGGCCATCTAATCTATAAAATCACTAGTATATGCAGGCCATCCTCCGCCACCGGGAAATACGAACCTAAAACTATACCGCTCTCACAACCGTACCCGGATCACACGACTCTACCCGGATCACACGACATGGTTCTAACATGTTAATGTGTTTATACAAAGTTCATAAACATGACTCAGAGCGAGTTATCTGCAGGACGCCCGTATATTAGGTGTGGCTACAATAGTCTGTCATTGCACTGGGGTAGTGCGAACGAAGGTCCATTCGTCGGAATATGCCTTTGTATAGCGGGGGTTGTGCAGCCCGGGCCATAGCGTTAGATGGCATATATTCTTATTTCCGCCTTGCAGTGCCGCGGCGACGCTTGACACGTCCTAGCATCAGCACTGGCGCAACGTCAGGTGCAATGGACTGCACGTACACATGGATTGAGGTGTCATGTTGCAAGGCGGTCATGCATGCTTTTGATAAACCGCTTTCTTCTTGGCAGAGAACCGGGCCCTTCACCTGTAACGGTCGTCTGGCGGCGTGTCTTGACCAAATTTCGGTCTTGATAAAATGGTCTTTTTCGTTAACGGTCATGGATGTTTTCTTTGCCTTTTCATTGGGGACATTGGGGACATTGGCCCTAGTAATTGGGCCTCACTGGCTGCGGACGGTCACCCGTGCGGATTTGCAGAGCCAGGCGGGACTCAAGCTTGGCCATTTTGGTAGCATGGGCCGGTGCCGCTGGTGCCAGGCGCATCCTCTTGAAGCGCTCCTTGTCGATTTCATGACTCTCCTCATACTTGGGAATCTCCGAGGGAGCAACAGGCAACGGGTCAGTCTTGAAGTAGACATGATCTAGGGCGTCCAGAGCATTATAGCGCTGGCGAGGATCAAGCGTGAGCATTCGGCTCAAGAGATCAGTGCCGGCGTCGCCCATGAGTGGAACAAAGCGGGCCTCGAGCGTCCTCTTGCATGTCAAGCCGATGTTCAAGTCTGGCTTGTTGGGTAGGAGCGACGCGTCCGGCCACGTGGCCTTGTTCGGCGGCCCCACCAAGTCGAATATAAGCTGTGCTTGGTTGGCATCGGACGACCCCACCAAAATGGGCTTTTTCGTGAAGAGCTCCCCAAACACACACCCCATGCCCCACAAGTCCACGGCCGTGGTGTACTTGCGCTCTCCCAAAAGCAACTCCGGCGGACGGTACCATCGCGTCACCACAAGAGCAGTGTAATTGCGCTCTCCACCGCCAGGGCCCCTTCCCTTGACGGGCGTTTTCCCGTGGTAGATACGGGCCAAGCCGAAGTCGGCAATCTTCACCACGCCTTGCGGATCAAGAAGGATGTTGGCGGCCTTGATGTCGCGGTGCAAATACCGCTGTGCATGGATATACTCGATGCCCTGGAGCATCTGGAGCATGAGACACTTGATGATGGGCTGCGTCATGCTGATTGCCGGGTTCTGCAAGAGCCCCACCAAGTCCAGGCTCATGTATGGCGAGATGGTGTAGAAGACGCCTCTCTGCGACACCAAGTCCTGGCGCGACGCCGTTTTGGGCTCCTCATGGATCATGCCGATGATCTTGAGGATGTTGTGATGGTGCAATTTCTTGAGGATGGTGATCTCCCGCAAGGCCGTGATGGGGAAGCCTTCTTTGGCCGAGTGGTTGATGAGCTGCTTGAGCGCCACCACCTGGCCGGACTTGCGGTCCTTGGCCTTCTGCACCACGCCAAACGTTCCCTGCCCGATTTTCTTGATCACCTCGAAGTCGCTGAGTTTCTGCATGTTTCTGAAACGGTTGATGGGCTGGATATGAGTGGCCGCGGAGCCCAGGCTACGAGGCTGCGGGGTGGTCGGTATGGCTTTTGAGGAAGACATTTCCTGGGTGTCCCTGGTGTCCCTGGTGTCCTTGGTGTCCTGGGTTTGTTGATTCATCCTGGGGTGCATGGTGATGGATGCTCGCTTTTGTGAGGGTACACACCCGTACACCACGGCCAGTCAGTCAATCCAGTTCCAGTCCCACTGGTCAGCTGACGAGTGTTTTGACTGAATACTCGAAGTTCGAGCTTATTCTTACGGAGGCATGTACAACAGAGCCTCAATGTGTCCGCAGCGCGAGATGCTTCGGTCCATAAGGCCGCTTCGAGTGTCCCGCACCCACAGCACATACGAAGGCCTGAGTTGTCAACTATTTCACCTCAATGTTTTCTTGATTACCTGAGATACTACAGGAGGTCAAGCGACGGTCAAGCCAACAGCAGAGTCAGTCGTACACGGGAGCAAGATATTTTATTATTCGGCCATTTCACGAGCCGATCAGTGGCGATCCTTACTTTGCAGAGCCTTGAACCATATTTAGGCCCAGAGCTACACAACCCCACGTATACAAGAGTTCTTAGGTATACTTGGTCCATTCAACTTACGGCAAGCCAGTCTTCAGAACCAAGAAACTAAAAAGGCTCAAAGAAGTACTGACTCAAAGAAGTACTGACTCAAAGAAGTACTGACTCAAAGAAGTACTGACTCAAAGAAGTACACTGACCCAAGAACTAACGGCGTACAGTTAAGAACCAATGGCTTTTACTTAGATACCAGCCTGGGATCAAGACTGAGTTCAGACTGAGTTCAGACTCAGCTCAGACTCAGTTCAGACTCAGTTCAGACTCAGATTCACATCCAAAGACTAAGACTCAGGGATAAGTTGGGTGGCTTACCAAAAGAGTCCTCGTCTGGCTGCGCTCACGAGCTGGGTCTTGTACTCATCCATCCAATGATCACCAATGAAGACCTAGGATCATCAAGACCTAGGATCATCAAGACCTATGAAAACCTACGACCTATGAAAACCTACGACCTCTGCTGTTCTCCAGGTGCAATTCCCCCTGTATACAAGGGAACCCAAGAATTGACTCATGAAATACATTTGTCACGATCCCAATGGTTAAAGAACAGGACTCACCACACAAGCACTATGAACTTGAACAGTCTAATGTTGCGTCTCAGTGAACTCTTAATGCTTGCTACTGTGAGTAAGCGTCCACTCCCAAGATACAGGTCACATGTCCTAGGCATCATGGAACTGAGACGTGCCAGAGTCCATCTACATGCCATGGAAAGCACTCTTGTCCACAAGAAATCGGAGTGAAATAGCGATGAACTACTGAACCAGAACTACTGAACCAGAACTACTGAACCAGAACTACTGAACCAGAACTACTGAACCAGAACTACTGTGAATAGAGCCTACTGTGAATAGAGCCTACTGTGAATAGTCTCTACTGTGAATAGAGCCTACTGTGAATAGTCTCTATCATCATATTCCTACGTTCATTAAGGTATGGACGGTTTGAGCCTACGCTGCATCAACGTCCAGCAGCCAACTACCCTCTGTTTCTCTCTGAGAGATTATTAACGGACGAACATTATCAATACTGAACCAAGACCCAACAGAGTGGGAGTGGAAGAGACTTGTGTTGTTTCCGGAGTTGGTGCTATCTTGCAAGTCTCAGGTATAAAGCTTAGCAGCTGTCAGAATGCCTATCAGAGATAACAGAACGCTTCTATATGAGCCAATTCCTTGCGTGAGGCCATCACGAACCAACATAGCCAATCTGGTACTACACCCAAGAATCTGCACTACCGTGTACTACTCCATTACTCCTGGCACTAACTAATCACTATGCTCTACCAATTAGTACTACTATGAACTTTACTGTAATACTACAGTAACTACACGTCATATTACTCTATAGCACTTAGTGTAGCTATACTGCCAGATAATCTAGTACTATCCCTACCTACAACCTATAATACCTATAACCTATAACCTATAATACCTATAATACCTATAACCTATAACACCTATAACCTATAATACTTGTAATACTTATAATACCTATAATACCTGTAATACCTATAATACCTATAATACCTATAATACCTATAATACCTATAATACCTATAATACCTATAATACCTATAATACCTATAATACCTATAATATCTATACTATACTGTATCTATACTATACTGTGTCTATACTATACTATGTCTATACTATACTGTATCTATACTATACTATGTCTATACTATACTATGTCTATACTATACTGTATCTATACTGTATCTATACTGTATCTATACTGTGTCTATACTGTGTCTATACTGTGTATATACCTATATTCTACTCTACTCTGCTCTATACTACAAACTACGACTTCTTTGGTACACTAGGCATGGAAATACAAAGCCTACTGCTCCATCAGACGGGAATGTCAAAGAAAATGAATCTTTCCATTGCCAGAAGTGGCCTGGCCATTGCACGGCTCCTGCCAGAGAAAGCTCGGAACCAGAGACCACTTGATCATTTGTCGATAGAACCGTCCTCTCGGATGAATCATCAACCTATGAACACAGCTACGTCCTAGAGTATAGCATAATCTAACTATAGTCGATACTCTATCTATAGTCTAGTCTGTCTAGTCTGTCTAAGTCTGTCTAAGTCTAACTGTAGTCTAAGTCTAGTCTAAGTCTAGTCTAGTCTAGTCTAAGTCTAAGTCTAGTCTAGGTCAGTCTAAGTCAGTCTAAGTCAGTCTAAGTCAGTCTAAGTCAGTCTAGTCTAAGTCTAAGTCTAGTCTAAGTCAGTCTAAGTCAGTCTAAGTCAGTCTAAGTCTAGTCTAGTCTAGTCTAGTCTAGTCTAGTCTAAGTCTAAGTCTAGTCTAAGTCTAGTCTAGTCTAAGTCAGTCTAGTCTAGTCTAGTCTAGTCTAGTCTAAGTCTAGTCTATCTATAGTCGATACTCTATCTATAGTCGATACTCTATCTATAGTCTAGTCTGTCTAGTCTGTCCAAGTCAGTCTAAGTCTAGTCTAAGTCTAGTCTAGTCTAGTCTAAGTCTAAGTCAGTCTAGTCTAGTCTAAGTCTAGTCTAGTCAGTCTAAGTCAGTCTAGGTCAGTCTAGTCTAGTCTAAGTCTAGTCTAGTCTAGTCAGTCTAGGTCAGTCTAAGTCAGTCTAAGTCAGTCTAAGTCAGTCTAAGTCTAGTCTAAGTCTAGTCTAGTCAGTCTAGGTCAGTCTAAGTCAGTCTAAGTCAGTCTAAGTCTAGTCTAAGTCTAGTCTAAGTCTAGTCTAAGTCTGTCTAAGTCTGTCTAAGTCTAGTCTAAGTCTAGTCTAGTCTAAGTCAGTCTAAGTCTAACTGTAGTCTAAGTCTAGTCTATCTATAGTCTAAGTCAGTCTAAGTCAGTCTAAGTCTAGTCTAGTCAGTCTAAGTCTAGTCTAGTCAGTCTAAGTCAGTCTAAGTCCATACTCTACTCTTACTCCATACTCTATTGAACTCTACATAGCACTCTATGGCACTATACTCTGGTGCCTCTTACTGTGTGAAACTCTAGCACTTGTTCTATAGCAACAGAAAAAGCTGTTTAAAGACAAATTCGTAACTCTTACAGGATATAAATATTACAATATCCACCAATTTTGGCAGATTATTAGGAAAGGATTATAACGGTTGATTTTATTAATGTAAGATGCAAATTTCTATTTCTTTAATTAATTAATGATCAAATGTTTGATTATTAGTAAAATGTATAAAGGAGTAGAGAAATCATATACATGTTGAGTGGATCGCTGGCACGACTTAGCGATGAACTCTAGAACTACTATGCACTTGTCTACCGTTGACTAGCTGGATCTATAGTACTGTACGTCTTTACCTACTCTAGTACTGTACGTCTTTACCTACTCTAGTACTGGACCACTTTACCTACTCTAGTACTGGACCACTTTACCTACTCTAGTACTGGACCACTTCTACTCTAGTACTGTACCTCTTTACCTACTCTAGTACTGTAGTATTCTAGTGACCGTGAGTATTGTAGTATTCCAGTCGTACTAGTCCTACTCTTACCGAAAACTATACTCTAGGAATCGAGTCCTACTCTAGTACTATAGTCCAGTACTTCTAGCTTTACACTAGCGCACTCATCACCGCTGTCTACTGTGCACTTGTATAGCCTGAGACTCCAGGGGAAGTGTATATACTGTCATGAATTTGACCTCTATGGCACTTGCTCTTTTATAGATGTAGGCTTGGCTATTCCTTCTATTGACAGTCTATTCCTATTGACTATCTATTCCTATTGACTATCTATTCCTTCTATTCATGCGTCTATTCCTTTGCCCCTGTAGACTTGCGTCTTCTGGAAACTCCACTTGCCTCTTTTCTACTATCTCTGACTTCGGTTATTCTTTGTACTGGTACCAGTTAATCCTGTAGTTCTCAGGCACATTACGTAATCTTCCGGAGATGGCCTCGGCTCCACCCTGTCTTTTCCATAAGACCAGTTCACCCAACGGTCACATCCTTGTCACCTAGGCTCATTACGACCAACCGGTCTTCAAGTGGAGATTGGCCTCATGCACAGACTTAGACTTAGATACACTCACTTACACTCACTTACACTCCTTTGTTAGACATGAGATTTACCAATCTCGATACAGGATTGAATACCGGGACTAAACAGGAATACCGATATCCATGCAGGACCAACCACTATGGTCCGCTGGAATGAAATAGGCAACCTTACATCACGCCTAGAACTAAGCGATGTCTGATACGGAATCAAGAGCAACCATACCGAATGGAATGGAATGATACAGCAATCCAAGTACGCAGTAAGCAAGAGAAAAGAGCAAGAAAAGAGCAAGAAAAGAGCAAGAGAAAAGAGCAAGAAAAGAGCAAAGAAAATAGCAAGCAAGGATGATTAGCTATATCTCGACTAGCTATAAGGACTTGAAGATAAGCCCCAGTTCTTGAAGAAGCAAGAACTCCATTAGTTAACCACGTTACTACAGTCAATAAAGATATCTATATCTAGTATCCCTGAACGGGCGAGTTCCTACAATTAGAGTAGCCGTTCAGGAAGAGTCGAATTCCAACGAGCCTTATCGTTCTTGGACGATCCTTAAATATTAGAAGCCGTTAGAAGCTTAAACCTATTGCGAATACAGGCAAAGCCCCAGGTCGCATAATAATTCTAGCACTTAACTTACTCTTAGTACACTGGCACTTTCTATATTACTCCTAGACTGGTACTCCAGAGCCTGCTGTTTTGATACTCTAACACTTCTATAGCGCAGTGGGTCTTTGATATGCACCGCCATCTAGATGAAAGGCATTCAAGACCAAGACCGATTCCCGGATTGGGATACTGAGAAGACCTTGGTGTGTGTCTTGATGCGTGAAGTAGATGGGTTCCGGACAAAATGGCTGCAAACACCCGTACACCGCCCGTGAAGTAGGAATACGAGCGTTGACCAGTCTAGTTGACCAGTCTAGTTGACCAGTCTAGTTGACCAGTCTAGTTGACTAGTACTTGACAATGACTGAGCTGATGTCTTACTAGAGCGAACTGAATGATTACAGAACTGAACTGAATGACTAATAGAACTGAATGACTAATAGAACTGAATGAATATGGACTTAATATGTCAGACATGACAGACAGTCCTATCTCTAGACTGGCTCGGAGCGGATGTACTTGTTGAGTCGCCTGGCCTCCTTGGACATCTCGCCCGCCATCTTCACATTGAAGCCCGTGGCCAAGACCTGGTTGGTCTGCTCCAACTCCAAACCCGTCACCTCCGGCACAAGGAAGTACACGAAGATAAACGCCACGAAGCAAAGGCATGCAAAGAATGCAAACGTGCCGGGAGGAGTGATGTTCTCCAACATGGTCAAGAACGTCGAGGCAATCACCAACGAGCCCGCCCAGTTGGTGGCAGCCGCGTACATCCCGCCCACAGAACGCACGTTGACGTCGGAAAAGAGCTCCACTCCAATCCACGCCGAGTTGCCAATGCCGATGGCGTACGAGGCCACGTACAACACCATGCCAATGATGATCACCACGCCCCAGCCGGAAATGCCCGTGGTCTGCACCACCACCTCCGAGCCCGAGCCGAACTTGATGCCGAGGAAATGGAAGGCAATGGCGCAGATAACCAACGAGATGCACATGCCCGGAATGGCAAACACCAAGATGCGCCGGCGGCCCACCACATCGATGATACACAACGCAACTAGCGTGAACACAAAGTTGGTGGCGGCAATGATGATGGAAACAGCCGTGGGGTTGTGGAAGCCGATGGTCTCGAAGATCGTGGCACTGAAGTACATCAACGAGTTGAACCCCGTGAACTGCTGGATGCCCTGGAGCCCGCACGCCAAGATGAGCGCCCGGAGGTTGCCGGGGTTGGTGTGGATGATCTTGATGGACCGCATGATTTGCGTGAGCGGCCCGCCGGGCACCGTGGAGTTGGACGCAATCATATCCAGCACCACGGCCTCGGCCATTTCCTTGGACGCGTTGCTTTGCGTCTTCATGTACACGTTCTTGGCCGCCTCATAATCCCCCTTGATCACATAGTACCGGGGGGTATCTGGCAAAAAGAAAAAGAGCCCCATCTGCACCACCGCAGGCACCATGCAAAGGCCCACCGAGACTCGCCAGCCATGGGCCACGTGCGTGAGCCCCCAGTTGATGAAGTAGGCGATCAACTGGCCGCCCGTGATGAAGATGCAGTTGGTGACAATGAGCCTGCCGCGGTACTTGGAGGGTGCCAACTCACTCAACATCAACGGCGCTATCAACGACGCGGACCCCACGCCAAAACCAAGGACAAATCTGCCTGCGATCATAGTCCACACGGTCTTGGCCACAAGCTGAATGATGGTGCCCACTATGAAAAACCCGTTGGAGCCCATGAGCACCTTCTTGCGCCCTATCAAATTGGCCAACACGCCGCCCAAGATGGCGCCAAGCAACGCGCCGAGCGACGTGGCCGACGTGATCATCTCCTTTTCGCCCGAGGTCAAGAGCTTGTTCAGCAAATCCGTGCCCACCTGCACCAACGCGGCGGAAATGTAGCCCGTGTCGTAACCGAACATGAGCCCGGAGATGGACGAGGCTAGCGTAAGCTTGATGACAAAGTTGTTGGGGGCGATGTTGGACAGCACGATGGTGTGGCCGACGGTCGACACCGACGAGGTCTCTGCCTTTAGGACCAGAGGCGTGTCTGCTCTTTTGGTACCCGAGGTGAGGATGTCGGAGCTCTGCACAGACTCCAGCATTTTGATTTAGAGAAGAAAGAGAGAGCGAGTGATCACTGAAGATTTAGAGAAGAAAGAGGTATTAGTCAAAAGTGATTTATGAGGGAAAATGAGCGCTGGGCGGAGAAGGGCGCACATGCAAGTTTATATAGACGGTTGCGGCGCCTGCACATGCGCTGGGGTTTCGGCGGAATTCTACGGAGCGGGGAAATTGGCCAATGAGCGCGCGACTTTCGCCGACAAAGCGCGCTCTTGCGGCGAACCCGCCGATTTGCCGGACTGCACAGACGCCGGGCTTCTGAGACAACCGTCTGTTCCGAGCTGCTGGAGAGTCGTGCCGATGGTGTCCCTACATGCAGGACCACAGAGGCTGTGGCATTGCACCAGCTCTCTCTGGGCCGCCTGAGGGGCCAAAGCGCCGAGATGGCCCGGTGTACGGGTTTGCCCATAGTTCGGGTGTACGGGTGTGCGGGAAGCACAAGCGGGGCGCGTGTACAGGTGGCAACCGTTCTTGCGGATGTACCCGGGGCCATTGTCAGATTATTGATTGCTCTATGTAACTATTTTCTAGGAGGGTTCCAGGTGATTTTTCTGTTCTTGATGGGTTGCCACTTGAACTTCTTGACCCAGACCGAGAGCAAGTATAACGAGGAGATCACCACGATGGCCTTCAAGCCCCACTTCTTTCTGTCGTCGTGCTCAGGCTCAGAAGTCCAGTTCAAGAAGGTGGTCACGTCCTTGGCCATCTGCGAGGTGGTGGCAGGAGTACCGTCCTCGTACTCCACCAAGTCGTCAAACAACACTCTTCCCATGGCAATGGAGCCTCCAGGGAAGTATGGGTTGTAGTTGGAGCCAGGAGGCAAGGTCACACCTGCAGGAGGCTCCTCAGGGTAACCGGTCAACAAGGAGAAAATATAGTCGCAAGCACCGTGTCTGGCCTTGACGATCAACGACAAGTCAGGGGGCAAAGCTCCCTGGTTGCCTGCTCTGGCTGCCTGCTCGTTAGGGTAGGGGCCCTGCATGTAGTCGGCCAACTTACCGGGTCTCTTTCTGGGGTTACCCTCGTCATCAGGCTCATCGTCATACTCCAATTCCTCGGCAAACGCCTTGGCTTCAGTGGCGGTGTGCGACACGCCCACCAAGTTTCTCCAGGCAATTCTGTCCAAGGAATGGCACGCAGCACAAACCTCCCGGTACACCTGGTAGCCTCTTCTGATGGAGGCGTGGTCGAACGTGGAGAACATGCCATTGTGCGACCATCCGTAAGCTGGCGGATGCAACCCGTGCTCGGCGGCGGTCATGGCGCTGGCCGTAACGGAGTCCTGGTACAAGACATAAGAGGCGGATAAACCGGAGGCGGTGGCAAAAGCAGCCACGGCCTTCTTGGCCACGGGGGTGGCTATTCTGCTGCTGAACATCGGCGGTTATGAGACAACGTTGGGTCACAGATGGATGTTGAGGAGAGTGGGATCTTCCAATGCAATGACAAATAAGCAGATGTGCTTTTTTGTATTAGGGGATGTGGGGATGATGGCGGCGAGGGCAAGATGTAGTGATGCAGACGGCGTCAAAATCCGGTCAGTTTCAGATGTGGATCCGGAGAAGGGCTGGTTTTTTTTTTTCGTGTGCCTAGTGTAGGAGTGTTTTTCAAGATATGTCTAAGCGGAAAAGAACCGGTGCCATTGGCTGGCGCGCTTGGGCCGCGCACGCTTTTCGCACTGCTCAAGAGACACCAGTACACCACATTCCTACAGACACCAGTACACCACACCAGTACACCAAGCCCATACACCACGTCCATACACCATCTCCGTCCCGTATGTCTCTGCTTCTGCTGATCTACTTCGCTCTTTCCCTGCTGTCTCTTCTCGTTCTACTGTATTACTCTAAATGCTCTGCAAGGCTTGCTTGATGTCCTCCAACAAGTCTTCGGTCTCCTCGATTCCAACAGACACTCTGATCAAGTCGTCGTACACGCCGTTGGACTCTCTCTCGGCCTTGGGAATCCCTCCGTGAGTCATGATGGCAGGAACCTCAATCAACGACTCTATTCCGCCCAACGACTCGGCCAACGTAAACAACTTGGTGCTGGAAGTGAACTTGGCCGCAGCCTCAGCTCCGCCCTTGATTCTGAAGGAGATCATACCGCCTCCCAAGCCGTTTCTGTGCTGCTTAAGCACCACGTTGTGGTTAGGATGGGTTTTGAGCCCGGGGTAGTTGACGCTAACAATAGACTCGTGAGTGCTCAAGTACTCGGCGATTTCCTGCGCACTGTAGGAGGCCTGTTTCACGCGCAAGTGCAACGTCTTCAAGCCCCGGTGCGCCAACCACAGGTCGAATGGAGAAGGCACCGAGCCAATGGCGTTCTGCAAGTATCTGAACTTGTCGTGCAACTCATCGGAGTTGGTGGCCAACACACCTCCCACAACGTCCGAGTGGCCGTTGATGTACTTGGTGATGGAGTGGATCACCACGTCGGCTCCGTGCACCAAGGGGTTGGAGATGTATGGCGACAAGAAGGTGTTGTCCACCACCACAAAGGCGTTTTTCTTGTGCTTCTCATTGTGGGCCTTGACGAGCCCAGCAACCTCGGAGATGTCGGTCACCGACAAGGTTGGGTTGGAGGGCGTTTCCAACCACACCAAGGCGGTCTCCGGGCGCAAGGCACCGGCCAAGTCCTTGGCCAAGTCTCCCACGAACGAAACCTCCACACCGTGGGCGCTGGCCACCTTGGTGAAGTATCTGTGGGTACCACCGTACACGTCACCGCCAGAAACAACATGGGAGCCAATAGGTAAGGACTGGAGGATCAAGGCGGTGGTGGCGGAGCCGGAGGCCAAGGCGGCGGCGTATTTGGCCTGCTCCAAGGTGGCCACAGCCTTCTCGAAGTTGTCTCTGTTAGGGTTGGCGGATCTGGAGTACTCATAGATTCCCAAAGGCTTGGAAGGCTCGCTCTGGGCAAAGGTGGTGGAGAGCGAGATGGGCTCAATGACTGCTCCGGTCACGGGGTCCACGGGGGCACCTGCATGGATGGCGTTGGTGCCAAAACCGTATTGCTTCGACATTTTAAGATGGGCGATAAGATGAGTTCCTGGGTGTTCTGCAAACGAGTGGATTGCTCAAGGGTGACTTTATGTGGAAAATCCTCGGCAAAACGCCACAGTTGTGGGTACCCAGTGCCGCGCCCGGATGAGCTGGTGCATGCAGGACGCCTTCTAAGCGAGATGACTAATGCACACTTGGGGCCACGCAAGCATGCCTTCACAAGCTTCGAGAGCTCTGGGGCACAGTGTCCAAGGCGTTTCGGGTGCTGTCATCATTCGATACATGAGTGCAAGGATATTCTGGCATCTGTGATTGGCTGGGAATCTGGCACTGCCCTGGGGGACTTGGAGCCTCGATGCAGTCCGTTACGGCAAACAATAATGCGACTTTCGGTAAGAGCCAGGTGTTGGCAACTGGAAACACTTTGCAAGTGACAAGCAACAGCGAATCCGGTGACAGCGGGAAGAACAGCGGATTCAGTAGCTGCATTCGAACAACCGGCGGTAATTTTCAGCACACTCAAGACCGAAAGGTCCGTACCTCTCATCTGGTAGCCTGAGGAGTAAGCCAGGCACACGGCCTGCTTGAGTGCATGATGGCTTGTAGAGATCACTATGAATTAAGCGTCTGTTCTGGTGTTTCAGATATGCTGGTTCAGATATGCCGCCATTACCCTAATGTTCTGTCCAAGATGTCTTCTGATGTCTGTGTTCAATTCTAGTCCTCCATCAAGAGCAGACGCGACTTCCTGGGGTTCATAGACGAGAGGGCCGAGGAAAAGGCTGCGAATCCAGATCACGCTCACAGCCCTAGCGGCTTTTTAATAGCATGAGCTAACCACCACGAACAGGAAGTGCCATTCAGCGCATCTTGAGACAATGTGGCCTGATCCATTTGAAGATAAAAAAGGGATGAAAGCCGTAGCACTGGCGGCAATTCTGCACACTGGCGGGAACAACAGACCACAGACCACAGACCACAGACCACAGACCACAGACCACAGACCAACACCAACTCAAAACTAATGACTATCAGGACCCGCCAAGAGTTTGGTCAGTTAGGCCGTCAGTTCAATCCCATATCAGTACTCCATAGTTGGTGTTAAATTGGACTCCCAATGATACGCTAGCTCCAACAGCCTTGGCTAGGGATTGCCTCGGCTCCTGCCGCGCTGGTGTGTGGAGCCGGCGATAAACCCGGCGCAGAAGAATGTGTGGCACCCAACTGGGCAGCAGTCAAAGGAGGCGGAGCTCGCTTAAAACGAGGGTGCGGAATTAGAGCCCCTGATCAGATCTTCCGGCGTATCTAATGCTAGTCCCAATGCTGGCGCCAGATAGCGCACGGCAATGGCCGGTGGGGCCGCAAGTGCCCATACTGCCGCAGTGCAGCAGCACGCATGACGGACCGTGGCGGACCATTGCTGACCAAGGCAGGCGAGGGCACGTCAGCACACCCTTGCACCCGAGCCTCGCCAAGAAGTCGCTTTGGGCGTGGCCATCCCCCACACAACGCGGGTGGTTGAAGCGTATAGCTTATACTGCCAGTGCACTGATTCATGCGCCACCGTGGTTCAGCGCGGAACGTGCGGATCCACTCCAGTATGGGGCCGTGAAGGCACCAGACGGGAATGCTTGGCGCCGCGGTCCCCTCCCAAAATTCGCTAGCGCAAGGCCGCTGACAATAGGCCGCACTGGCAGGCGGAATCCTTTCCAAATCGGGAAACCCGCTTGACAAAAGAGGTCAGTTTGTGCCGACATCAATGGTGATGTCAATATGGTGAAAGGCTGATGCAATGGAGATGTCAATTGGATGAAAAGTCGATGCAAAGGAAATGTCAATTACGTGAATGGTTGGTGCAATGGGGTGCAATGGGGCGGTGGGTCACTCAAACGAAACAGCATATCAATGAGATATCAATACTGCGAGTCTACACCAATTGCATCGATCCGAGGCAAACAGCAAACAAGCTGTTTCGGGCAACCCAACTTGGTTACTCCAAGCATGGGCTCGTTCGTGATCCTAAGCCGTGGCACCGCATCACTTACCGAGAGCAATGAGGCGAGTGAGGTGAGTGAATGGGTGGCTGTGAGAGGCTCGGAGCACAGCACTGGCAACTGGCACATAGAAGCGGCCGTCCTAAACCCCGATCCGCCCCGTCACGTGGCAGATGTCGTCATTATCTCCAGGGTCATCTATTGGCTTCGCTGATGCTGGTCACTGCCCACGATCTGATGCGCGCCATTAATCGCCTTTCGTACAATTTAAGCTCCATGCATAGTGCAGGCCGGCCGCTCTGCACGCAGGGAGATGCGAAGAATAGCGGCGGAGTTATGCCAAAAACGTCCCTGCTTGAGTCTCTGTTATAACACGTGTGGGCCATTGCCATGCTTCGGGCCACGTCCTAAAAGCCCCACTTCCCCCGAAACCTCGTCCTTCTGCCGCACGGACGCTCTACCGGGAACAGGGCCTATTTGGCCTATAAAGCTGCTGTCCCGGCTGCAACGTCACACTTCAATAGTGTATTGCTCTGTACAAGACTGGTGGAATTGCGCCTATACTGGCGCTGGGCCGCCAAATCGCATTAACTCCGGGGTCCCGCCATGGCTCCTCCACGCCCATCCGTCCCAAGCTGCCAAGTTTCTAGGCCCGCCAAAATCCCCACTCCTCGGTGTGTCACCATCAGTGCTCGCATGTCTTGGCTTTCTCGAAATATTGCGAGGGCTCAGTCGGTTGCACTCTCAAATTGCGGTCTCGCGTCGCGGTTGCAAACGAGGCTGTGCTGATCTGCAAGGCGGAAAAAAAAAAAAATTGGTTATCGATAGAGCATTCCCCATCCAAAAAAGGGAAAAGCTTTATATACGGGCTGTTCCAGCTGCAGCCCTACATTTCGTCTTCGCAACTTCCACCTCCAAAATTTCATTGCATTCTTTGCATCGACCGTTGAACTCCACTGGCCTTTAGACACCGTGCTTTTCCTCAACCTTAGCTTTGTCGCTAGATCCGTGCATCTGTTCCTCCTCCATATTTTTGAAGTGTCCGTGGTGTTGCTCCATTGACCATTGGGCTCGTTCAAACTCTCCCCCAATTTTTCTCAGCCCATGTCTTTAGCTGTGCCTAGAGACGATGCCTCGGCCACGTCCGACTCGCCGCTCCAACCGTCGACGTTTGAATATTCCCCACAGGATCTCACAAGTCTCCACGACCCCAAGTCGCTTCGATGTTTGAAACAAATGGGCGGCTTGAACAAATTGGCTGCAGGCCTTCAGTCCGACACAAGCCTTGGTCTCGGTGACTGGGACCACGACGAGAGGGTGGCCAAGTACGGCAAAAACCAGCTTCCTTCCAAGAACGCAAAGTCGTTTTTCATGCTTTGCTACGAGGCCATGAAAGATAAGGTCTTAATTCTTTTGACCGTGGCCGCGGTGGTGTCGTTGGCCTTGGGGCTCTACGAGACCTTTGGCCAGGAAACTATGTATGACGATGAGCACAAGCCCATGCCCAAGGTGGACTGGGTGGAGGGTGTGGCCATCATCATTGCTGTGGTGATTGTGGTGGTAGTTGGTGCTGCTAACGACTACCAGAAAGAGAGACAATTCGCCAAACTCAACTCCAAGAAGGAAGACCGTGAGGTCATTGTCTTGAGAAACGGAAACAGACACATGGTGTCCATTTACGGCTTGCTTGTGGGAGACGTCATTTCGCTAGAAACAGGTGACGTGGTCCCTGCTGACTCCGTCATGATTCTGGGCGAGGTGGAGTGCGATGAGTCGGCGCTCACTGGTGAGTCCAATACCATCAAGAAGAAACCAGCCAACGAGGCCTTGACTTACTACGATGAGAACGCTCTCGAAGGCCAGGACCTCGGCTCTCAAAACACTAAATTCAAGGACCCCTTCCTCATTTCTGGCTCTAAGATCCTTGCTGGTGCTGCCACGGCCATCGTGACCGCCGTGGGTGTCAACTCCATCCATGGAAGAACTATGCAATCTTTGGACCAGGAAGCAGAGGTCACTCCATTGCAAGCACGCTTGGATAACTTGGCTGAGGGGATCTCCAAGTACGGGTTTTTGGCTGCGCTTGTTCTTTTCGTTGTTTTGTTCATTCGTTTCTGCGTCAACATTGCCCCCGGCGGAGTTCTCTACGACAGCCTTTCTGCTGAGAAGGGTAAGAACTTTGTGGATATCCTCATTGTGGCGGTGACTATTGTTGTTGTGGCCGTTCCCGAGGGTCTACCCTTGGCAGTGACCTTGGCTTTGGCCTTTGCTACCACCCGAATGGCGCAAAACGGAAACTTGGTCCGTGTGTTGCGGTCCTGTGAGATCATGGGCGGAGCCACTGCCATTTGCTCCGACAAAACCGGGACTCTCACGGAAAACAGAATGAGAATTGTTCGTGGGTACATCAACGACAAACTCTCGTTTGACGATAGTGCCAACTCCACAAGCGTAAAGTCGGTGGATTTCGTGGCTCTGGTTCCACAGAAGCTCAAGGTCTTCATCTGCTCCAACATCACAATCAACTCCACTGCTTTTCAAAACCCGGACTACGATGAAGAAGCAGACAAGAACGCTAATACGAAGCCCAAGCCACAGTCTTTGTTCTACCATCTTTTCCACAGCAAGAGCACACCATCTTTCCAAGAAAGACACGAACCTTACTTGGGCAACAAAACCGAGTCGGCGTTATTGATACTCGCGCAACAAGCCTTTAACCAGTTCGATGAACATACTTTGGCCGAGCAGCGTTTGAGCTCCAAGACCAACATTGTGCAGGTGATCACCTTTGAAAGTTCCAGAAAGTGGGCCGGTGTGGTGATGAAGATAGACAATGGGTTCCGTCTCTATGTTAAAGGAGCCGCTGAAATCATCTTCAGACACTGTGCATACCAGCAGGATGACCAGGATGCAACATTCAAGATGGAGCGCACCGACAGAGAGCAGGTCCTCGAGAAAGTCGACGAGTATGCCAACGATGCCTTACGTGCTATCATGTTGGCACACAAGGACTTTGTTGGCATAGATTCATGGCCTCCTGCAGAGATGGCCGATGCCCAGAACCCCAGCCAAGCAGACCCAGCCAAGTTGATTGACGTCGCAGCATCTTCCCACGAGTCAGACACTAACCTCACGATGGACTTGTTGGTGGGAATTCAAGATCCTCTCAAGGAGGGTGTTCCCGAAGCCGTGATGCAGTGCAAAATCGCCGGTGTAACGGTGAGGATGGTTACTGGTGACAACCTCACCACCGCCAAAGCGATTTCCAGAGGCTGCAACATACTTACGCCAGAAGACTCGTCCAATGAGTACGCATACATGGAGGGTCCCGAGTTCAGAAAGTTGCTGCCGGAAATGAGAACGGCGATTGCTCCACAACTCAAGGTGTTGGCCAGATCATCTCCCGAAGACAAACGTATTCTTGTGGATACTTTACGCAAGTCGGGAGAAGTGGTGGCAGTGACCGGAGACGGCACCAACGACGCGCCAGCATTGAAGTTGGCAGATGTGGGTTTTTCCATGGGAATCAGTGGAACAGAGGTGGCCCGGGAAGCCTCGGATATTATCTTGATGACCGACGACTTTACGGACATTGTGCAGGCCATCAAGTGGGGCCGGACCGTCGCTGAGTCCATCAAGAAATTCATCCAGTTCCAGTTGACGGTGAACATCACCGCATGTGTGCTTACATTCGTGTCAGCCGTAGCATCGCGCGAGGGCCACTCCGTGTTGACCGCAGTGCAGTTGTTGTGGGTGAACTTGATCATGGACACCTTGGCAGCCTTGGCATTGGCCACAGATAAACCCGACGACGCCCTCTTGAAGCGCAAGCCTGCGGGCCGTACGCAGCCGTTGATCAGTGTTTCCATGTGGAAAATGATCTTGGGACAGTCCACCATGCAGTTGATCATCACGTTCGTGCTCCACTTTGCCGGCAAGCAGATATTCTTTGGTAGCGGCCCCATCGATAACCATCAGGAGAAGCAGTTGGGAGCCATGACCTTCAACACGTTCGTGTGGTTGCAGTTCTGGAAGTTGTTTGTGACCCGCAAGTTGGATGAGTGTGCCGATGTACGTACCATCCGGGGACGTATCAACGCCGAGAACTTGAACTTCTTCTCGCACTTGTTCCGCAACTGGTACTTTGTGTCGATAGCCGTGCTCATTGGTGCTATGCAAGTGTTGCTCATGTTCGTGGGAGGAGCAGCTTTCACGGTTGCTCGTCAGACGCCGGCCATGTGGGGCACTGCCATCATTGGAGGAATGCTCTCTCTTCCGGTGGGTATGGTGATCCGCATCATTCCCAACTGGTGGGTATCGACGTATTTCCCCACGCGTGCATTCAACACGTTTCTCTACTATGTTGGATTCTCATGGTTGAGGAAGAAGAATAGAGACAAGCGCTCTGCTGGCGAGGTGGAGAAGACGATAGATAGTTCCACCGACACCACGGAGGAGAAGGTGTAAATTACAGGCATTAGTATCTCAGGATTATCTAGTAATGTATTAGTATCAGGTACCATCTCATCCATTATGGGTTCCGCACTACCTTGTGCATAAACCCTATCTTGATCAGAATGGGACACAGGCATTTAGGAAGAGCCTACATTTAGAAAGAGCCTGAGACCATCAC
Organism: Metschnikowia colocasiae; assembly: GCA_002370175.1. Lineage (NCBI taxonomy): Eukaryota > Fungi > Ascomycota > Pichiomycetes > Serinales > Metschnikowiaceae > Metschnikowia > Metschnikowia colocasiae. The sequence goes on from NKZV01001063.1 coordinate 106,008, forward strand.
CTCTGAAGTCTAGCATGAAGAGTAAGGTACCTGGTGCCAGCCATAAAGCGTACTCGAAGCCAAAATCATCTCAAACTGCCAGACATCAAGATACACAGGAAATCCACGGGTCAGGCACCAACAGCATGCTAAAGTAGGCCAACGCAAGCTAAACCGCCTGGTCGGCCTACCAATCTGGAGTATGTGCATATGCAGCTGCACGGCGGCCAATGTTCATTTCACCTCTGCACCGAACCACATAATCTTCCAAGTCCACAGCATCCTTAGGAAGAGAAGCCCAGAAATATTAGGTCTAGACGTACACAAATTACCACACACAAATTACCACACACAAATCTTACTGTACTATACACTGGTCTTCTCCTTACTACTATACTTTATACCATCACTACTATACACTACTACACTCTGTTGGAGGACAAAGACTGAGTGAGCAAATTAGACACGGCACTTAGACAGATGTCTAAGTGAGGGGTCAAAGGACTCCAGATCTAATTGTCTCCATGTGTGTATGCACACTACCCCACATTTGTGGAGGAGAAGGGTGAAGGTCCACTCCAATATAAAAGGAAGGGGCTAACGCCCATATTTATAAAGTAATCAAGTTAAACCCTGGGATCATCATACTACGATGGCTCCCTCAACCAGCCCATAAGAAATGCTCCACGTGTAACTGTTGAAGATCCTGACACGGCAGAGAACTCTGCCTGATACTAACACTGATAAGGAAGTGTTTACCTACCTTGACGACCATGAGATCTTTAGAGTATAGACCTCGTCCTACCCTGGACTGTACTCCTTGGTTGATCTATGGTGAACCGGACTCACATAAGTTCGAAGCGGAAGAGGAATTATCACTTTTACACACTCACTACTTCATTATACACTACTAGATACTCACTATTCCACATTACTATACACCAAGACACTACACTACACTACACTACTCTACACTACTCTACACTACTCTACACTACTCTACACTACTCTACACTACTCTATACACTACACTACACTACACTACTCTATACACTACTCTCTACACTACACTACACTACACTACTCTATACACTACACTACACTACTCTACACTACTCTAGTCCCGGGCATACTTCTCCTGTCATAAGCTTAAGGCCGCCCATTAGGATACAGCAGGTTTGCACCAGGCTCAAGCGATTCAGTTCAGGTTCTGGTGGTGCCAATCTTGCTTGAAGTCTCCCTTTTGGCGGCCGGCCGTGTGTTTGGGTCCATTGTGGCGGCCTAATCGGGTAAGAGCCTCAAACGCTTGGCTCGGATGGCTCTTTCGCACCCAAATCACGCATGCATCGTGCAGCGTAAGTGGATGGGAATGTCCAGAAGTGGATGGGAATGTCCAGAAGTGGATGGGAATGTCCAGAAGTGGATGGGAATCCCCAGGTGCAGGGAGCAGACCAAAAGTATATAAGTAGGCCTCCCCCTTCTCTACTCAACCTCCAAACCTCAACATCTCATCGCAATGGCCGCTCCTCAACAATCCTCCAAACCCACCGCCGCTCCAAGAGACAACTTCTGGACTCTCAAGACCAGGTACGGATGGTCTCCAGCCTGTGTCATTGCTTAGAACGACTGCGCTGGGCACTAGAAGTATGTGGGTATCAAATACGTGGCGTATCATCGATTAGTCTGCCCGGGTCACGTGACCCGGGTGCTGCATATATCTTAATACAATACATCCAACAAAACCGTAGGACTATCCAGGTTCCCATTCCAGAATCTGTCCAAGTTTCCAAATTTGCCGGGTCGCCCAGTGGTCCACCACCATGCACTTCACCAATAGCATAGACTCATACCCTGGAGATACATAGACTTAAAAACTACTGATATACCCACCATCCACAGCTCACGTTTTTCCCCATGGCTCTAATGACAATCGACAGCTTTGCTAGCCCAAAATCTAACTTGTTTGTTAAATATAAAGAGTAAGACGTTTCTTTTATGGACTGTACCGTCACGTAAAGAAGGGAGCTAGTCCCGAGAGGAGGATATTGCTACCTCATACCATTCATTACAACACAAGAATTCACCTTTACTTCGTGACTTTGAACTTACTCTAAGTTAAATACGGTACGCTTAGGAAATGTGTTCGGGACTATTTTCCCCCTTTTTCAGTGAGATTCACATATTCATCTCAATAGATATAATTTCCTGCTATTAATTCATAGGTGTTACAAATGACTATTAAAAGACGCTAGTCGAGTGATAAAGTCTGGACTAGTCCTCGTATCTTACAGCCCGTTGGTAATTAAGCATCTCGCATTTCTCCCATCAATGAATAATACAGGTATAAAGTGGAGATTCTTTGAGAACGTTTAGTACTTTGTAATGAGTATTCGTTGATTTCATTGAGGTACCCCTTTCGAGGAAGGGACGGGAAGATTTTGGCCCACCGGAAAAATCGCATTCACGAGAATCCGATTAATGGAAATGTGAAGGGTGATTTTTTGTATTGTCCCCTAGGGTGGGATTGGAGTTTAGAGCATTGGAGTACAAGCTTAAAGGGTTGCTGGAGCACTTCCGGTATGTTGAGGTTACCGGTAATTGTCACATCCAACAATGTGACCAAACGAGCATTCTATTCTTACCAAAAACAGACACTTCACGGTTTCCGTTTGGCCTTGTTGAGACCATTGATCATCTAAATTACTGGCTTGTTTTGCACCATTACTTAGATTCTTAACGTTTAGTACTTTCTGTGTACGTTGGTGTATTAACAATTTCCATGTATTTGCCCCACCCTAGTGCAATAATCGCAGCGGTGCTCAATGCTCATGTACACAGCCGAGCTGATTGGTTGGTCGCCGAAAGTCCTTACGCGTAACTAAAGCAAAGATAATGTAGTTAGCAATTCCAAAGCATTCCTTCACGAAGCACACTCCCTCTTGTGCATTTCTACAACAAGCGCACAAATGAGTTCTTGCGTTCCATCTCATGGCCGTCCTTATAGCCTTTGTAGTTGCTCTATTTTGCTCGATTTTTAGTTGCACTTGTGCTTTCCATTTGTGATACTGTATTACTGTCTCATCAAGTGGGTATATAAACTATCCTACACCTTCTCTCGTTGCTCCATTTGTTGATAAGCCACGCATAGATAAGAATGCCGCATAGTCTATATCAGACCCTTTGGAGGTCATACCAGAATCCATAAAGTAATACCACAAAAATCTTGTAAATGTCACATACCGAGTCGAGTACCACAGACAAGTAGCAAGGATTGGTCCTATTTGTATGTGTGGCAGAAACTTTGAAGGTTTAGCTCTTGGGGTAGAGGAAGTCTATTTCACAAGACTATTCTCCTGGATGGATTATGCAAGATTCTTTGATACGTCTGATTCTGTAACTTTCTGTATTTGATGGTCCCTCTAGAGCCATCATGGTTCTTAGTAGACGAAATGGCTTCCTGTCAGCTCTGATCACGCCTTTAGATCAGCCAAAGATAACCCCAAGCCAATGTGCCTTTAGCATACCCCGTTAGATCTGCCATCTATCAGAGCATGAGCTGGGAAAAAGCCGGGTTTCTAGGCGACTCCAGTCCTAACAGGCCTGCAATAAACACATCTGCTAAGTAGCCAAGGTCTAAGTCATCCCTGAGTCGTGTGGTAGACATCACGGCCCTAACAGATACCTGTAGATAGGTTCAGGTAGAGTCAAGAGTCAAGAGTCAAGAGTCAAGAGTCAAGAGTCAAGAGTAAAGAGTCCCGTAGCATCTACTTACCGTCAGTGCATGCACATTCCACTACACATGCCAGTTAAATCTCGTCTAGACGCAGGATGAACTTGGAGTACGCCGGCCCAAAGCGGGCAAATGGCTGGAACATGGGCACCCACGACTTGAGCTCGGCGATGGTGGCCTTGACATCAGCCGTGGCGTCCTCCAGCTCACGTGAGCGGGCCTTGAGGCTCTCGTGCAAGCTCAGCAAGGCGTCCACAAATTGCCGGTCTGACACTGTATCAGCGCCCACCATCTGGCGTGTTTTTTGAAGGCACTCACACACACAGAGAATATTTGCCTTGACGGTTTTAAGGTCGATGAGCGACTGCACTTGGTGGTTTTCCTGCTCCGGCAAGCCGGTCCGTACCAGAGCCACATCTGCCTGCAACGTGTCCACCGAGTTCCGGAGCGCATCCACGTAGTATTGCAAGCGGCTGTGGTCGCTTCCATCGGTGGTTTCGCCGGCATGGCCTATAGAAGCCGAGATTCTTTTGAGCTGGCCGGTCTTGTCGGCCAACTCGCGAAGGAGTTCGTTGGTGTTGTACTCCAAGTGTGTTATGAGGTCCTGTGACTTGGTGTTTACGTCTGCTAGCTTTGCCGAGGAGTAGCGGTTTTGGTCCGGGCCCAATATGGACGCGTGGAGCGCATTGACGTAGTTTTCGGGGCTGAAATTGTCCTGGAAGAACATGCTGAGCACGTCGTGCTGGTCTTCGGGCGCTTTGGCCGAGGTGTTTGCGCCAGCATCGGGCGCCGGGGATTCTTCACTCACGACTGCCATAGCGTGGAGCATAGAAAGGTGAGGCTGGAAGTAGTGCACACCCGTACACCGGGACCAAGTGTCAACCGAGTCCAAATCTTGCAGGTGACCGCTGGGTTTTTGGTTCTCGGAATAAAGAATGCTTACAGACATGCTTGATATGTCAAGTACTGAAGAAGTAGTGTTTGAGTTGATGGCTAGATGGTTGTATTTATTGTGTAATCTGACTACAGAGTTTAGTAGTATCACAACTTGGGTCTTGGGTCAATGGACTTGAACACCGACTCAATGGCAGTGGCCTTCATCATATTGCCCTTGACCTTCAACTTTCCGTTCATGAACAACTTCTGTCCGTTGGCCTTACCAGAGGCCAACTTGACGAAATCAGCGTCCTTCAACAACAATTGCACGTCGCTCTTTGGAGGCGAGTCGGCCTTCTTGGCGGTGCCCTCCTTCTTCAAGTCCAACACCCACGATTGCTCCTTGCCCTCCTTGTTCTTCAAGGTGATGACAATCACGGCCTTGACTCCAGCAATGGCCTTCTTTTTGATGGACTCGTCCTGCAAAGCAGCGCCCAAGTCTTGGAACAAGTTGGAAGAGTTGAAACCATCAGCGGCTAAGTCGGACATTTTGGGTTGGTGTATAGAAAATATGGATGCGGACTCACCGAGGCGCCTTGGGCCTTATATACGCTGGGGCATTTCACATGGTGACCCAGCGCGGGCGCTGCGTGCAGGCGTCCACGTTGCTTCTCCACTGCCTCAACCGCGGACCACAGGCGCACCTATTCCATCCTAAATACCGGGTGTGCATGCCAGAAGCAACTTTGAGACTCGCCTGGACTGTAAGTCACGGTAAACGCTGTAAATAGACTGTGAATAGACACTGAGACTGATAAAGATGATAAAGACTAAGACTGAGAACTAAGACTGAACTAAGACTGAACTAAGACTGAGAACTAAGACTGAGATCTAAGACTGAGCTAAGACTGAGAACTAAGACTGAGAACTAAGACGGAAAGACTAAGACTGATAGACACTGGATTACATGATGCCATGTACTGCACTACATGACACGCTATTACCTGTTAACGCTTACAGTATAACTGATTCATTATCCAGCTATGGATGTCCCCAGTTATTGGTAGGCTTACGAGGCCATGTCACATGCCGGTGCAGCGTCGCGCGTGATAATGCATGTCCATATTGCACATGGCATCCCCACATCCTGGTGTCCAGCTGGGATTGAAATGCAGGAGCCCTGGCCATGTGCGATTGGATTAGACTGCCCTTGCACAGGCAGTGCATGGTGACCTAGAGCGATGATGAGCACATGGAGTACGCCTATGTGCCAACAATCCGAGAGTAAGGCAGACGCATCCGGAAGGTCAAGACAAGACTTGGGAAGACAAGACTTGGGAAGACAGACTTGGGAAGACAGACTTAGGGAAGACTCAGGACAAGGATCAACACTAATGGTCAGTATTAAATGCAATCAATCATATCGAATGTGGTGCATGGGGATCATGAGGTCCTCGTGCCTGGACGCTCGCTTTAGTTCTCTGAATTGTCAGTGATGTATTGAGCCATTTGTCTACCTTTTGTCTTGTCTGCTTGGCCTGCACCCGTGCACCGCGCACCTCTCATCGCCAGGCTCATCTCTTTTCTACCACACCATGGTGTTCACGTCCAAGTCCACCAAAGCCAAATCCAAGGCGACCGTAAATAAGCTCTTTGAGAACATTCTCCCGGGGTCTCAGCCGCTCCCCGACTCTCAAAAACTCTCGGCCACCGAGCAGTTCCACCGCCAGGTGTCCAATAAAAACCTCTCTGCTGAACACATCAGAAAGCTCTCCAAGTTGGAACGCAGACGGAGGAACAAGGCCCTCAGCAAGAACCTCGAGCACGAGAAGCACTTCCACAAAGTGGTCAAGCACAACATCATCAAGAGCCACAAGTCGCTGCTGCTGCTCTCTCCCGAAGAGGAGAAGTACCTCAAGAAGCTAATAAAGAAGAATCTGTCTACCGTCAGGCGAACTGCCGATGTGGACGATCCTGCCGTGAAGGAGGAGATGGACCTCTTGCGCTCGGAGATCATTGCCTTGGAGAACGAGAAGTACGACCGCTCCAAGGACCGCCAGCACAAGGCCAAGTTACAGTCTTTCCAGAAAAAGGCTCTGTCGGGTGTGTTGGCTGTGCCGGGGCTTACTCCGGGCTTGGCGCCCGTCAGTTACGACTCCTCCGACGAGGAGTAGCAGTGATATATTTCGTGATATTCACTGTCATTTCATTGTCGACTGTAAGGGCATTGCTGATAGAGTAGCATTTCTATAAATCTATAAGTCTAGACGACATCAAGAATCACCGTATCTCATCTACCGAGTTCATGGAGCATTTGAAGCACATCGGCCGCCTTCTTTCTTACCGACCGCTTGCTATCATTGAGAGCCCCTGCAACTGCTCGTTTGCTTGTCTCTTGGTACCTGACCACCTTGGGGTACTCCAAGCTGACGAATATCCCCTGCACACACTCCAAACTCAACCCCCGGATCTGCTCATCGTTGATGAGCTTTCTATCCACCACGATTTTCTTGGAGCTCAAGTCGCCCAACTTCTCCAACAAACTGCCCAAGTTTTCTTGGATCAAGTCCGGCATCTCCTTGATGATCACCTTGAACGTCTGCAACGACACATTAAGAACACTTGCGTTCTGCAATGCCAAACCGCTCAATACCAATGGCAAGATCTCCTTCAAATGCGGTTTGAGTATATTGGTCGACACGTTGCCGATGATGATGGCCAACGTGCTTAAATAAACCTCTCTTCTGTCCTCACTCACCCCCTCGTTGAAATGATCAATGAGCTCCTTCACCAAACTCTGGAAGATCTGCTGCTTGTAAAGAAGCTTCACGTTGAGGTTCACGACCCCAGACACGATCTTGCTCTTGCTAAATTCCTCGTTGGAGAAGATGCCGTTGTCACACATGAGCACAACGAACGATCGGGATATCAACCGGCAGTACTCCATGTCCTCAAACTCCACCAACTCGCTGACCACCGAATCCAAGATTTTCCTGCCGCTTGGGTCGAGTTTCACTATCAACCCTTTCACTATCCAGGCGGCGATTTCCAAAGATTGTGCCTCATGTGCGCCGAGTAATGCATACGTGAGATCTTCAATATCCTTGTCACCTGCTGGAATGAACTTGTTAGCAAGAACGGCAATGCTCTGCAAATACCCAATCCTTTCGATATCCCCGCAGTCACTGCGCACAAGTGCGATGCATTTGTCCATCACTTTCCTGGCATCATATCCTGTAAGAGTGGCACTTTTGTCGATTTTGGCAATCAAGTACTTGAAGAATGTGACCTTTTTGGTACACACCTCACTAAAGTTCTCCACTGCAACACCGTCGATGGGAGCCTCGCCCATTAGGACTGCCACATATTGGTCCAAAATCGCTTGGTGTTTCGACTGGTCGATGAATCTCACCACGTATCCAAAGAAAGTAGCACCCAATTCTAAGAGCATGGCGTTATCACCGCCCTTTTTGAAGATCACCCCAACGAACCGAGGCAAAAAGCTCTTGGCCCAAGATGTGGTGGTGAACGGCTTTGTTGCTTGTGTTTGCACAAATGACCTTGTAAGGCTGAGTATGTAGTTGCCGAAGATGTCGGCATCATATTCATCATAGATCATCTTGTTGAGGAAACGAATCGACAACACTTCAAGAAGCTGGTAGTTGACGCAAAGACTCTGTAGGATATCCAATACTCTGGGCTCCGAGGCACGATCAAGGAGCATGGGGACAACCGTGTCAATCACGGACAGAACATTGGCATTGGACAGCTCCTCGGACGACTCAGTCATAATCTTTACCAAACCTCTAGTGATTTCCTGCAAAAAGATGTCGGACTTCCACTCTGCTTCGGAAGTGGATTCCAAAGCTTGAGAAAAATTGTCGCCAAACCAGCTCAAGACAAGTTTAAGGTCCTCTTCGGACAAGAAGCCATCCAACAATACCATTTTTGTTAATTGCTGGATGATTTTGCACTTCAAAGTCTTTTCTATGGAAGAAGACGTTTGCAACAGTTGGCCCAAGAAGATCAAAAGATGGTCCTTGTACTTCTCCAAAACACTGGGCTCACGGAGAATTTTGCTTGCTGAAAGAAGAAAGCCGAAGTAGTCCACCAACTCCCGCTGCCTTGAGATGGTGAGAGAAACATCCACCTCTGCTCCGTGCAGCTCGTGTTCTTGGTAGTCGCTTCTAATGTATTTTCCCCATACAGCAAAAGAAAACAAGGTTTGGGCGAACTTGTCGAAGAACTGCGTCGAGTAACAAGACAATGTACACAACAACACAATGGCTTGTTTGCAAGTTTTCTCAGTGAGAGTCTTGAAGTAAGCAGTCATCTCGCAGATCACCGAGGATACCAAATTGGAGAAGCAGTCGGTGGACTGCAACTTTCCGACGGTGGTTCCCAACACCCGTAGAGTAAGAAACAAGGATTTCGTGTCGTCCACGTCATCTAGCGTATCGAAATCGGGAGGGAGAATGCATTCAGCCTCGGGCTTGAATACCAGCACGTCGTTATGTAAGATCTCGAACTTCAAGGCATCCCAGATCGAGACCCAGTACAGCTCCACGGTGGAGGAGGAATACTGGAGGATACACTCCTCGAGACACTGCAAGGTATCGTTGCGGACGGAAGGATTCGTGGAGGTGAGCTTTTCGAAAAGCGACGGGAAAGCATCCTGTGCAAACTGAGACTGGGAGGCAATGGTGTTCCTCAACTCTGCCTTCAACTGAGCCGCGGTGATTTTGTATGGGTCATTAGCAGGCGGGGAGAACGAGATAGGAAAGTAGCAGAAGCACACGTCGAAGAGTTCCGCCAACAAATGGTTGTGATTCACATTTTGCGGTCTGGGGTCAAAAGTCAAGGTGTGGTTGATCTGCGAGTTCAAGGTGAACGACATCAACAAGTTGCGAGGGTCCTTTTCGCCACTGGCGACATGAATGAAGGCAGACACAAAAGAGTCGGCGTTGGACGGGATGGTGGCGATGTCGTCCAGGTGTTTGTCGAAGATGGTCAGCAATAAGACAAACGCCTGGAGGCGCACCTTGGCCAAATGCTTTCTGGGCTCGTACACGTTTAAAAGAGCCTCAAGAAGCGAGGCCAAGGAGTTGTTGACGTTGGGCGAGAAGGTCCGGAACTGCACTAGCGTGGCGAGAGCGCCGAGCACGTGCACCGAGAGCTTCTCGTCCTCAAGCTTGGCTAGGAGAAACTGCAAGAGCACGGCCACGTCCTGCCTGGAGAAGGGGGGCTTGTCGAGGCACTTGGCCAAGGTCATAGCCAAGCAATGCGTGGCGTGACACCGGGCAATGGTGCTGTCGGAGGTGAGAGTTGGGCCCAAAGCCTGGATGAACTGGAGGAGCGATAAGGCTTTGGACGAGAGAAGCGAGGCCAAGTCTTGCGCAAAAGCCAGCGGATCCCGGTCACTGGCGGCGGCGGCCACAAACTGGTTAATCAAGGTGGCTGCATCGGACATGGTGGACAAAGTGTCGCTGTCGAAGTTGGGGCGAAGTGAGTGTGTCGATGTGCATCGCACTTGGACTTTGAGACTTACACTACTGAGCATAGATAAGGCACCATAGATGCCGACCGAATCCGGACTTCGGTCGGATGAAGTTTGAAGGTCGGATGAAGTTTGAAGGTCGGATGAAGTTTGAAGGTCGGCGCCTTGGTTTGCAGCACTTGTCTTGAAAGGACTTCGATTGTAGAGGACGAGGTTGTGGATTTCGCAGCTGCCTCATTGTGGAGAGGACTGCGAGGACAGCCAAGAGGAAAAAGATGAGATCGGACAAAGTGAGAGATCGGACAAAGTGAGAGATCGGACAAAGTGAGAGATCGGACAAAGTGAGGAGAGATCGGACAAAGTGAGGAGAGATCGGAAATAGGAGTAAAATGGGGAGGGTGGATATAGTAGTATTCTATGGACAGTCTATAAAATAAAGTAAAAGTGCTCTGGAATACAGCCTGAAGCAGTACCTGAAGCAGTACTCTGGGCAGTACCTGAAGCAGTACTCTGGTACTCTGGTACTCTGGTACTCTGAACACATTCAAGTAGAATAGTAGAATAAACACTATATACAAGAGAGTACGAGAACGGACTCGGAAGCTTGTTCTTCCAATGCCTATCAGTGGAGTCTCCACTCAGCCTCAGCCTCACTCAGCAGCCTGCTCAGTGCTTCATACAGTCCTATTGGTTCCACAGCCTTCCTCTACACGGCCAGAGAATACCAGCAGTAGGAACATCAAGCCGTCGCAAGACCATCTTCTCCATCTTCTCCACCGGTTGGCAAGCGGGCCTGGCATGCACGCAGTTCACACAATCAGTCGTTGCGGGAAGCACAACAAAACCGCGCCAAATACATTCAGAAGAAAAACACCAGAAATTCCGTGGCGAGCCACTGCATATTCGACCAAGCCAATAGTGTCGATCCCAACTCATCTGCTCTCATCTCTAGCCATATCTGTGCATTTCACCTGTCGCCTTACCGACCACTGCAGACCGTCCAACACTGTCAACTGTCAGATCACGATCCATCTCCGATCCATCACGATCCATCTCCGATCCATCACGATCCATCTCCGATCCATCACGATCTATCTCCGATCCATCACGATCTATCTCCGATCCATCACCACCCCATCCATCACTCCACCCATCACGATCAGCTGCAGTCACTGATCGAAGTTCCTCCTCGACCATATAGTCTTTGAAGCCCCAAGTGATCAGCCTCACTTCCATCCTGCCAGTCGGGAACATCCACAACTGCCGCCGTCATGATTGAAATCCCAAATTTGGAGCAGCCCTCGTATGCCCAGCACGAGCTTGCTCAGCTCCAGCAGCAGTACAACCAAAACAGTCCCGCTGACAACGATGCGCTTCTGTCGGAGACTCCCATCACCGCAGGCTCTCTTGCCGAAAACGACGTGCATGCCAGCTCCTCGTCCATTACGCACCAGCTGGGCTCCTCGGCTCGCAAAACGCTTTTGGAGCTGCCCATCCAGTTGTACGATGGCCTGAGTCCGTCCCATACCTCCTTGCCTCAACTCATCAACAACGTGCAGTCGCCCATGGTGGCCGACCTGTACTTCTCGTCTCTGAAGAAGAGAGAACACCTCGAGGACGCCATCTACACCCCGGAATTGCTACATCCTGCTGCTATTGACGAGGTTGACGAGCATCTGGATATGCCCACGGACTACCACTCCGGCTTTGGAGCCCATGCCTCCAACGGCCTCCTCCAAAAGGACGTGTACGCAAATACTACTGCATTCAACATATCCTCCAACATGGCTCCACGAAACCCTTCGAAACTCTCGCTCCAGTTATCCGAGTATGCGAGAGAATTGGAGATCGAGCCGCAAGAGGTCGACTACAACGTGGCCACACTGTACCCTATGATTCTGGGCAAGTCTTTGAACCAACCCGCCTCCGTTTCCTTGAAGCAAGAGTCTGAATCTACAAATGTCGACCGCTTTGCATTCAACGACATCAAGGTTGGCTCCCACCTAGAGACCCCAAACATGTACTCTTCTCTTTCTTTTGCATCGCCCCAGTCTTACGGAGCAAACTATATGGAGTCCGCAGCCTATGCGGCCGACCGCATCGAGCCTCTGCCCCAATTACCTCCTTCCAACTCCGAGGAGACGCTGAAGGTGTCAATTGCTGATGGTGATGAGTTCTCACGCATGAGAAAGGCCATGGCCACGGAACTGAAGAACCCTGCAGAATACACTTTGCATATTCTCTTTACCCAGTTTGTTCGCCATGCAGAAAGAAAACTAAACTTGTGCCTAGACTATCCTTTGTCTCAAGAACCGCCAATTATAGAATTATTGGCCGAGGGCACTGACCCTCAATTCGACACCATTGTGGCTTCCTTGGGCTACATTGCAAAGAGGAAACCAAAGCCTGTCATTGATAGTGTCATGTTTTGGAGAAAATCAAAAAGTGAGGTTGCTGCAATGGCTAGCACGGAGTTGGAAAAAGTCTCCACTCTCGTCAGGTCGAACTCTAATATTCGCGTGGATAGCCTGCCTACGTCACTCACTCTGACCGCCAAATCTCACATACAGAAGCCGCCTCCGAGGGGAAAACGGAGCTTGAGTCTCATGCGATCAAAGAGTTTTTCCAAATTGACTCAAAGACGCAACGTCTCCGCTTCTGCAGTTCCTCAGGCTACGAAATCAACAAGATCTAGTATGGAAACTCTGAACAATGAATCCAATCCCGACTACACGCGCCAGAAGCAGTTTTACGATGAGCAAGTCTCTGCCGCTCGTGACACTGCAATTCAAGCCGAGAGAAAATCCTTGGCTTCCATTTACATTCTTTGTCGTGTGCTCATTGAAGTGGTCAAACAAACTACTTTGGATGCTCTCGGGGTGGATTTATCGAGAAAACTCGAGGAAATTGTTTACAATCAACTCAAAACCACCGACCCCGTGGCCACGAGCGAGTCATTTGTGCGCCTGGCAAATTGGAATCTCTTCTCGAGACTCCTTGGATTCATGTCGGAGAAATCTTTTCTTAGTGTCAGTGACAGGTTTATTGCGGATCTCGAAAAGGTGCCTGTTCTTGTTAAACATGACGACGAGCCAAAAACCCATCTTCTCATCCACGGAATGAGATACCTCAAGTTGACCAACTACCCCCTTGAAAAGTTCGAGGAAAGTGCGGAATTTGTTCAGTCATTGACCAAATTCTTCTGCAATACCCAGAATCACACGATAATGCTTGCCTATGCCGACGTTTTAAGTGATTTGATTCTTCCTTTGGCTTCTGAGCTCACTGCAGAAGCAAATCACCCGCTTTGGATTGAAGCAGTTTCCCGCATATACGGTAAAGCTCATCAGATGTGGCAGAGTCTGAACAATAACTCACAGACAAACACCAGTAACATTACATCTGCGCCGAGCGCAGGAAAAGGAGTTAGCAGTGATTGGGAGTCGTCTTTGACTTTGATGGTCTCTGCTTTGGCAGTCAGTTCTAAGGAGGTTTTTTCCCAGAATTGGTTCCAAATAATCGAAGCCAATGGACACAGGCTCAAGGCCAAAACAGACCCTCAGGTGAAGACAAAGTTGATGGTGTCGCTCTCGAGGCTTTTATGGGTGTACATCAATCGTCTTCCTGATACATTGAATAACACCATCAAAAAGTTGGACAGAATCTTTGACCTCCTCTTCTTTGGACCTAATGTGAGTGGAAAAAAGCAAAATTGGATCACCCTAGATATGGCCTTGATCAACTCAATTGCAAAAATCATTCGGATTGTTGCTTTCCAGCATTTCAACTACGTTTTGGAGAACGTGATTTTGAAGCTTTTGCGTTCGTCTTTCAACGTCTCAACGATGGAGATCTTTGCGCCTGAAAAATTGGTTCTTGTATTGAAAACTTATGTTTTATGCTTACGAGATTACAAACTCGGTGAGCGGCCCGTGTTTCCCTCCGATGAGGATTTCGACCCAAGCGCCAACAGCATTGCAGGCTTCGAGAGCCCTCACGCTTTAAAGGACCTCTTTCAAAGTACACAGAATGGGAGATTCCGCAAATGGAACAAGGTAATGTCTGAACAGAAGATCCACAAGCACTACGAGTCTCACGAAGAAATCTGCAAGTCGTTTTCTGCGTTGATGAAAGTGTTGGACAACCAATGTGGCATGACCAACTGGTCCAAACATGACATGGCTCTGTTCAATAACTTCAAATCCTTGTCTTCGCTCACGCATTTCAACTTTGGCCTTGACTTCTATAGCAACACCAGAGACGTGAACACCGGCTTGTTTGCTACGCTTTTGGACGCATGTGCATGGACAATCGCCCCATTGTCGAGTGAGAAGGCACAATTGGGGATGTCGTTCCAGGGTATCATTGATATGTTGATCCGGAATGCCATTCACGAGAATCCTTATGTGGCTTCTGCTGCTGTGAATTCCCTTGTCAAACTAGCATCAAAGAAGAATGCCGGTGCTTTGCTCACGGCTTATGCTCGAATTGCGTTCAAGATCTCGGAGAAAACAGGACTACCATATGATTCTGATTACTTTAGCTCCGAAAGCTTTAGTAGGCTCTTGCGGATTTACGTGGAATTGCTCAAGTGCTGGTTGGACCAGTTTTCAGACACTAACCTAGCCTCAGACAGACTCGAATCTGCTACCGACAACGATATGATGAACGACGGTGTACTCAACGACCTTTATCAAATCAACTTCAAGGCACCCGACTTAACGAATCTCGAACCGTCTTCAAGCAAGTTGAAGCCGTACGAAGAGCTTGAGTGGAAGGGAATCGTGACTGTGATTGAAGAAGTTGAGGGTAATGGGTTATTTTTCCTCACGTCAGACGACAGTAAAATCAGGCTTTCTGCCATTGCAATCCTCAAGATAGTCGAGCAGTTTGACCAGTCAATCTACAACAACACCGACAAGAAAGAAACGCCCATAGATTCAAGCTCTAGCTCCCAGAGAGGCCACTCCAGATCTTCATCAAAGTACGTGGCTGATGAAGGCACGCGTGTGATCCAAGTAATTGAGAATACTGATTTTTTCGAGTTGATCAAGCCGTTCAGAAAGGAGTTGAGTATTCCTGAGCGATCTCGGTTGAGCAATATCAAGAACAAGAAAGGACTTATTCTCAAGTTCGCCTCATCGGACTATGGAATAGACTCCACGATCTGGTTCCGGATGTTTCCCCGTCTCTTGGACATCTTATTTGAGAGGTGCCCCATGCCAGTGGCAATGTGTCGATCTATTGTATGCGTGCGGTTGGTTCAAATGCACGAGTATGTCGTGGCTTTCTCAGACAACTTCAAAAACTACACCACGTCCTTGTTTGGCAAAACAACTCCAAGCACCCCCCCTCAGGTTTTGGTGAATCAATGGAAGCTCTACTTGATCTTCGCATGCTGCTCTTTGACCAGCACCAACGAGCAGAAGATCTCCATCCCAACACAGCCAATGCATGGGCGGAAAAAGTCTTTGCCCATGTACATCCAGCACCAAAAAATTACCAGTGCGAAGTCGATGTTCAGAATGGTGATCCCATTGCTCAAGTCTTCCCAGTCCATGATCAGAGAGGCGGTGATTGCAGGATTGAGTTGCATAAACATCAACACGTGCAAAACTTTTACGGAAAACTTGCCTGACTCTTTGACTGACTGGGACATACACAACAAGAAAAGAGACCCTGCTGAAGATAAAGTGAGGATCGAGATCATCCATGTTTTTAGCATCATTTCCAGCAGATTCAAGTCTGACTCAGCTTTATACTCAGATGATCTGATTGTTGCCAACTTGGTCTCGATTATCAAGAATGTGAAGGTATTCCTCTCCATCCCAAGCGTGCAAACGCTGCCGGAATTCCAAAGGTTGAGGTTTTACTTCACCTCCTTTTTGGAGAACGTCTTCATTGGTCTAAAAGACAGAAAAGACTTGAATCGCTGGCTTCCTTTTGAGGCCCGCATTGGCTGTTTCAACTTTTTACAAGAATGGTGTGGTTTTGGAGACTCTAAGTCCATTTTAGAAGAGAGGTACTCTATCATGATTCAAAAAGCAAACCAGCACAAGGACCAAGCGGCCACTGTGGCTATACTAGAGCTCGAGAAGAAGACATTTCAGATCGCTTCTTTGAGCTGTATGGCTACGTTATGTTCTGGCGTGCTCAACCAGTCATTTTCTGTTCCAGGAAAAATCGCTGTGATGTCATTCGACATCAAGAGTGTCATGAACTGGGTGCACGAAATCATCAGTTCTGACATTGGAAAAGTACAAGAAAAAGGCAAAGCAGCGTTGAAGAACATAGTTGCCTCCAACATCAACAATGATGAGATCTACAGCGAAGCTCTCAAGCAGTGTTACAGCTCCGAGAATTCTTTGAAAGTCAAGGAGATCTATTTCACGCATGTCGTCAATGCGTTCATCAAATTTCGGAATGTGGAAACCATGCCGTACGAGATCTTCTGCATCTCCACGTTTCTCATTGGGTCCGACAATTACGAAATTCGGTATGCGGCCATATTGTGCATTCGGCACATTGAGAAGAAGTTCTTGGAGGGCACCTTCATTGATGAGTTCTACGAGAGTGCCTGTTGCTCCACTATGGTTGTCTACAAGAAAGTGCTCTTCGACTATTCAATGAAGCTCGCTTCCACGCACACTAGTGATGTGTTCACCTACATCAGCTACTTAACGAAATATTTCAATGTGGTTGATCATTCTACGAGAAGAGACATCTTGACGTGCCTCTTGCCGTGGGTGCAAACTGTGGAATTGAATTACTTGGAACCAGAAGCTTCTGCAGAAAAAGTCAATGAGCCAGTCAAGGGGGCAGACGGTTCCACGATCACCGAATGCGGTAAGGAAATCGACGGGGCATCGCTTATGATCCTCAACAATCTCTTTGAAATCACGGTCAAGTTCAGCAAGACAATCTCGAATGAAGTTGAAGCTTTGTGGGTAGCACTTGGAACGAACAAGCCCAACTTCGACCTCATCTGCGACTACATCGTCAGAAACTGTCTCAAGAGGAAGAATCTAGTCTTCGTGTCGTACTCAAGACAGATCATAGCATATCTAGTGTTTTCCAAACCGGACTCCTACTACATCATTGACAAACTCATTGCCAACTTGGAGCCCAAAGCTATGGTGCCCTTACAGCCACACGTCACCAGGCCTATCGAAGATACTTCCATGTATCCATACACAGCGAACTTGGACCAGACATTGGCGTCCAATGGAAAGGAATCGGCATTTTCGCTTGGACAGCTTTCAATGGTGTTTCTAGTGGACCTTTTCCGGTCTAAGAATGATATGATCATCCAGCATCTACCATTGTTACTACATGTCAGCTTCTCGCTCATGGATCATTACTTCCCCTTGGTGCAGGAACAGGCGGTTTCGCTACTTATTCATTTGATTCATTCAATTTCTCCCAACGATCAGAAGTCGGTCAACATCATCAGTTGTCTTAGGAAAAAGGATTTCCAATTATACATCTGGATGTACGACGACTTGAACAATGATAAGAGAAGTGGTATCACCCCCAAAAACATGGACTTGATGGTCAGAAATGTTCTAGAGCTCTTCACTCCCGTGGCCCCCAAACTTCAAAATGACTGGGGAAGAATCTCTTTGAAATGGGCAACCACCTGTGCAGTCAGACACATTGCTTGCAGATCCTTCCAGATCTTTAGATCGCTTTTGTCTTTTATGGACCAAAATATGTTGAAGGACATGCTTCACCGGCTCTCAAACACCATTGCCGACGACTCGAACGATATTCAAGGGTTTGCTATGCAGATCTTGATGACAACCAATGCAATCACTGCAGAATTGGACTCCGAGAAGTTGATTAATTTCCCCCAACTCTTCTGGTCTAGTATCGCATGTCTCAGTACGATCCATGAGCATGAGTTTGTCGAGACGATATCAATGATGTCGAAATTCGTCTCCAAAATCGACCTTGATGCGCCTGACACCATCTCCTGTTTGGTGTCAACATTTCCTCCTAAATGGGAAGGAAAATTTGAGGGCTTACAGGAGGTTGTGATGGTTGGGTTGAGGTCTGCTACGGCATACGACCTCACAATGAAGTTTCTTGACAAGTTGAACAAATTGAAGGACAGCAATATCATCGGCTCCGGGGACCAGAGGTTGGTGACTATATTGGTAGCTAATTTTCCTCGGTTCTTGCACGCGTTAGACGATAAAAGCATCAAGCCGGATGTCGAGAAGGCATGTGATCACATCAGTGAAATGGCCTCCGCCTGCGGTAAAGTGGGGTTGGCAAGAATCTTGAACTCGTTGGCGAAGAACAAGTTCCGGTCCAAAAAAGACTTTCTTGTGCAGACAGTGTCTTGCATCCGAACGAGTTTTTTCCCCACGTACGAGGCACACGCTCTTTTGTTGCTTTTGAGCTTCTTATCCAACAAGCTTCATTGGGTCAAGTTGGAGACTTTGAGCATCTTGAAACACCTCATTCCGCTAGTTGACCTTTCTAGGGAGGAGTTTGTGGGAGTGGGAGCAGACTTGATCTCGCCGTTGCTCCGGTTGCTTTTGACCGAATTTGCAGAGAAGGCGCTCGAAGTGATCGACGAAGCGAATTTCATTCCTGGATCGCAGCTCGACAAGGATATCTTGCGCATGAGTATGGGCAACGTTTCCATGCGGAAGGAGTACGAGCTGACATACACACTTTTCGGGATCCCCGACGAAAGCGGATGGGCCATTTCCATGCCAGCAATCACCGCCGCAAGAACAAGGCACAACGTCCACGCGGTGTTTGCAACGTGTGGAGAAACATCAACAGTGGTCGACAAGAGAAATGAATCAGTGGATGAACAGATCCAGTTTTTGATGGAGGATTACTATGCGCCGCACACCGACCACGGCGACAATGCTTCGGTTGGAGTGGAGGACCCGGCTGCTTCGTTGAGTGATATGTGGGCAGCACTCGATGACTTCGACTCGTTCTTCACCAAGCCGTCAGACCAGCGCACGCTGATTCTACCCCAAATGCCAAGAGACTTCCGCAACTCCAGACACAACCACAGTGTTTCCGTGGACACCAAGGGCAGCAACTCTAGCGACTTGACATCGCCCATAGACACGGTGCCACAGGTGTATGATAAGAAGGCGTTGCTTATTCTCAACCGAAGTTTGGCCCGCACGCAGTCGAACACCTCGTTCAAGAGCAGCTTGGCAGATAACTTTGGGTCGCCCAGCAATCCTGACCACCAGGAAGTGGCATCTACCAGAAGATCATACTTGCCGTTCCGCAACAGCAGGCTAGGCAAGAACAAGTCTGAGGCGTTCACCACGCCGGTGATGGGCACGGGCAGTTTCGAAACGTCTGTTTCGTCCACACCAATGAAGGGTTCGTCGTTATACAAAATGTCTTCCAAGACCAGTTCTTCGACGCTCAATGGGCGCACGCTGAGTCCACAGGAATCTCCACTCACACCGGAGTCTTTGGTCCCCGAGTCCGGCACAAGGCTAGACCATATATTGGGAGGTGGAAGGAAAAGGAATAGGAGATAGCACGGGCCCGTATGCTTGTCCTAGTCTTGTCCTAGTCTTGTCCCGACCTACTTTGAGTACCTGGCAGTGTTGGTCTCGCTTGGTGCTCCTAGTCACAGCACTCAAGTGTACATAAAAATCACAGTTTTTGCTAGCCAAGATGCAAACCACGTCCAAACAGTGCAAAGCCGGTCCATATCCAGCATTCTACAGCTTCCCTGGACCAAAGCCCATAGTCGTAGTTCTGCAGATTGCTCTATGAAGGAACGAAAAAATTCATAGTAACGCGAGCAAGCCTTTCTCCATCCACAGCAAAACGCCATGCCGCCCAAGAAAAACCAAGGTCAGGACAAAACCAAGGCCAAGGCCAAAGCCAAGGCCATCGAGGACAAAGGCTTCGGAATGAAAAACAAAAACAAGTCCAAGAAGGTGCAATCGCAGATCAGTCAGATGCAGCACGGAGCCGATGGAGGCCTTGCCAAGAAGAAAGAGGCCGAAAGAAAGCGGGCGTTGGAGGAGAAAAAAGCCGCCGAACAGGCCAAGAAGGAGGCCGCCTCCCTCTACGGCATCACGCAGCAGAAGGTGCCGTTTGGCGTGGACCCCAAGTCGGTGCTCTGTGAGTTTTTCAAGCAGGGCTTGTGTACCAAGGGACCCAAGTGTAAGTTTTCCCACGACCCCAACGTCGGGCGGAAAGACGCCAAGAAGGACTTGTACACGGACGCACGTGCGGAGAAGGAGCAGGATACCATGGACAGCTGGGATGAGGAGAAGTTGAGGAAGGTGATTTTGTCCAAGCACGGCAACTTGAAGACCACCACCGACAAGGTGTGCAAGTACTTCATTGATGCGGTGGAAAACGACAAGTACGGCTGGTTCTGGACCTGCCCCAATGGCGGAAACGACTGTATGTACAGGCACTCGTTGCCTCCCGGGTTCGTGTTGAAGACCAAGGAGCAGAAGAGGCTAGAGAAGCTTGCCAAGGAGTCCGAGCCCAAGATCACTTTGGAGGAGTTCATCGAGTTGGAAAGAGGCCGTTTGGACAAGAGCAAGTTCACGCCCATCACGTTGGACACCTTCAAGCAGTGGAAGATCACGCAGAAGGCCAAGAGGGAGGAGGAGAAGAAGAAGGAGCAGGCTTCCGGAAAGAGGCCTTTGACGGGCAGAGAGATCTTGACCAAGAAATACGCCGACAAGTACTACCAAGAAGAGGATTCCGAGCAGGGCGACGAGATGGACTTGTCGGAGTTCAAGAAGGCGCTTCCGGCTGACGATGGCGATATTCTCGATTACGGTGAAGGTGCTCTGTACGAGACCTTCAGCGAGGCCAAAACCGACGGCGCTGCTGCAAAGACGTCCGAGAGTGCCGAGACCAGCACCCAAGCATGAGAAGCCACTTCTCTCATGATCACTCGGAGCTCGTGCTCCGGATGTATCCAACGATTCGATACCTGTAATATACACTGCTAAATACATTTTGCTCGATTTCAGAAGGGTCTCGCTACCGTGAAGAGCCTGCCATCTCCAATGCCCGCTTGAAGAAGCCCGTGTCATCATCCTGGAAGAATTCCAACCTCGTGTTGGTACCATCCAACTTGTGCAACGCGTGGGCAACCCGTTGGATGAACATGGCTCCTTTGGCGTCGATGTCTTCCAACTCGTAGAAGTCTTCTGCGCCTCGGATCTTGGCCAACTTATCCAAGGCGGCCTTACTGGCTTCGAGTCCGGAAAATGGCGCCATGTCGGGTTGGATTGACGTGGCAATTCTTCCTCTCCGTGGTGGAGGAGGAGGAGGTGGTGATTCATCATCCGCCGAGTCTTTCTCTTTGTTGAGATTCACGAGAAAACTGTCATCTTTCAAATACTTCCTTTCAGGAAGCGGAGGAATGCGGCGCACGTTATTTCCCTTTAGGGCTTCGGGCTTGTGAGGAACAATAGGCGGGAGCTTCTGCTTGCGCTCCATGGCAGTTGACGACAGCGTGCCTTCGGAAAGGTCTATTAAATCAGGAACGATGCCGTCTTGAACCTTGCTTGAGAGCTTGAAAGCTTGTCTTTTGTTCCAGTCCTCAATCATGCAGTTGATTTCCGTGAGAATGCTCGTGTCATCAACAAGAGAGAATGAGTGGGGCACCGCCCTAATGTAAATGGCACACACCCGATCAGGGTGCAGCTGAGCTAGGTCGACATACGCCTCCATATCTTGCTCTCCCGAGTCTCCCACACAGATGAATTTTTTCTTGGGAAAGTCCTTCAAGATCCTCTTGAGTGTGTTACTTTTCCGTGACGACGAGGGCTCCATGAGCGACGCAATGATGTTTCCCGAGTACTGCTTCAAGTGAATGGAACCCGGGGGAAGGTCAACCACGTGAAAGTATTGGTTGATGAGAGTGAAGAGTTGCCAGGGAGAATTGGACACGTAGTGAAAGCTGGTATCGGATTTGGCCTTGAGGTCCTGGAACCACTTGACCACAGACGGAATTATCCAGGTATTAATATCCCCCACCAACATCCGGTTCATGAGCTCTCGCTTATCTCCCACCACGCCAGTTATTTTGACGGTATCATCGATATCGCTGATCACACCGACGCCCGAATTTTTCATGATGGTGACCTCTTGGCATGAGCAGATGGTTTCATCAATAGTGGAGCTGACCTGCACCACGGACGGTTCGTACGGCGTAAATATCTCACACTCAAAATGACCATTGATATCTGTGTAGATGAAGTTCGTCAAGAGGTCATTTGCCAAGGACGAGTCCACAGCGCCAACCATAACACTCAATTGGGCTTTCGAGACGGAGCGGGCAATGAAGGAACTGAGCCGTTCCTTAATCAATACCTCGGTAGAGCTACTCTCGTCGACGGAGCTGGCGGTGCTGCCTGCAGAAAGCACAGAATCAGCGTCGCTGGGGGACTCGGAGTCGGGCGACAGCATCAGCAGAAGCGCAGGATCGTGGCCCAAACGCTCCACCGCAGTCTGGGCCGAGTCAGCGCTCTTGTAATTGGCAATTTGCTTGGCTAGCGAGAGCACAAGTCTGTTCTTCCGCGACATGATGCCCGGACACCACATCCAGCCACGTACAAGCGCCACATAGCCCGGCAGGCCCAGCGGAGACTCCGCGGCCGTGACGACCCGTGTGTAAGATGGAAAGAGCGTGAAGGTAGTGTCGCTGGGAAACGAGAGCGGGTATCCGTAGTCATCGTAGCCCACGCGGTTGGCGCGGGCAGTGACATTCAGTGCCAACAGAGTCACCGAGGACGTAAGCCTCGGGATGTAAGTATCCCTGGTGGCGCGGGCCAAGCCGAGGAGTTTCTGACGGCGGCTGGAGGCCACCGCCGGCGAGAGGTTCAGCAGCAAGTTGAAGCCGGAAGCAGGGCTGGTGTGCGAGGCTGCTAGCGTGTCATTATCCAGAGACAGCGAGTCGCTAGAGGAGCGGGACGCAGACATGAGTTGAGAGCGCTTGGCTTTCAAACGTCCCCAAAGGCCGAGACGGGGGGCACGCAACGCTTGGTAGTCTCTGTAGACGTCACGAACAAAGCGGAACTTGGAGGGTTTCGGGCTGGAGCGTTTGTGGGATTGGCGTGCACGAATGAGAGCAGACGCCTTGCGTAGACTCGGACGAGGAAATTTGATTTTGAGCTGGGCCCTGTGGAGGTGCTAGGATGCCGGCAGTATATATGGGCCGGGTAGCAGAGAAAATGTGGTGCAGTTGCGCAGAAGTTAAGCAGAAGGCATAGATGAAGTGCAATCGGGTGCGACTGCGAAATGGAACATACTTGTGAACAGATAACAGAATGGAAAGAATGGAAAGAATGGAAAGAATGGAAAGAATGGGGATAAGAAAAGGAGAAAAGGTTATAGATCAGAGCCATTGAAGCCACAAGTGTGGGAATTACAGATTGGAAGGGCAGAAAGGCCACCATAATGCTGCGCTGGAGGTTGGCGCAGGGCTCGTAACCCCAAGGCATCATTCGGAAGCAGATGCAGGGGACACCTGTCAACCGTGACCATGTACTTTCACTAAGCAGATATCCATCAACCACACGAGTAGAACCAGAGTTGGACTCCCATAGTGTTTACCATCAGTAGTGACTCACTTCGGTACCACACTGAACTATACCAACTACTATCATGTTCTATTAACTCCACTACTCCACTACTCCACTACTCCACTACTCCACTACTCCACTACTCCACTACTCCACTACTCCACTACTCCACTACTCCACTATTAACTACTCTCAACTATATTATCATACTATATGACCACTATCTGTCAACTCTGTCAACTCTGTCAACTCTGTCAACTCTGTCAACTCTGTCAACTCTGTCAACTCTGTCAACTCTGTCAACTCTGTCAACTCCACCGTCAGTCAATAGTTAGATGCGCGATGAGTATCGCACGACACCTCTGGGTTAACGCCTACGCTGCTCAGGTTATGATGCACCTTAGAAAGGGCTACCCAATCTCAGAATCGCCCGGTCATTGCTCAGTTCCTGGTCAGGTAAGTGGGTTAATAAGTGCTCATCTCGCTCATCAGTAACAGCCCTACAAAGTGCCCTACAAAGTGCCAAAGTACCCAACGTTAGTGAGAATCTCACAACGAACTCACAAGTTTGACTCACCATACATTACTCCACTGAGTACACCACTGAGTACACCACTGAGTACACTAACTTGAGTACACTACATTAAAGTACATATGTATTAAAGTACACTCCACTGAGTTACCTAATTGAGTACTCCACTGAGTTACCTAATTGAGTACACCACTGAGTTACCTAATTGAGTACTCCACTGAGTTACCTAATTGAGTACACTACATTAAAGTACATATGTATTAAAGTACACTACAGAGTACAACATAGTACAACTTTAGAGTTTACTTTCTTGAAAATCCCATCACCCGAATCCATTCAGGAACGGAATTGTTCATTGATTTCTACAGTACGGCTCAGCTCGTCCGTAGTCTTGGTAGGTGCAAATCAACACCCTGCGACCGTATTTCGCAGCAATACGTCGCCAGGCCCGGTATCACTCCACAAGCACCCGACCAAAGTGCACACTCCCTACAAGTCCTCTAGTACCTACGCCGCAGATACACCCGATTCGGCTACATTTCGGCTACTTCGCCGGCACTGCTCTCAAGCAAGCGCCGAGGCCCGGCGACGTGGGCCAGCTTAAGGCGCTGCATGCAGGACCCTGGATCAGTGGCCCGCGCTCCGCCCAGCAACTCCAGTATACACCAGTACGCTGCCAAGGCCCACTGATCTCCAGCACCCAACCCCGGCGTGGCGCAAAGGGAATTCCAAGCATCTCCACCCCAAGACACCCACGTGACTCCGCCCCAGCGCCCAGTGCTCGATACACCGCACATCTCACGCTCCCCCACACATCCCCGCCATAATGTCGTTGGACGAGATCTCCATCGGCAACGAACTCAAGGACGCATTCAAACCCACCAGCAAATGGATCGCCAACGGCATCAACTGGCTCTCGGACTTGGACGACTTCTACAAGGAAAGAGCGGCCATCGAAAAGGACTACGCCGCCAAGCTCCGAGAGTTGACCAAGCGCCATTTCGACAAGAAGGCCAAGTCTCTGTCGCACCTATCGGTGGGAGACGAGCCGCAGATCACCCCGGGGTCCCTAGAAAGTGCCTCGGTGGTTCTTTGGAA
Organism: Metschnikowia colocasiae; assembly: GCA_002370175.1. Lineage (NCBI taxonomy): Eukaryota > Fungi > Ascomycota > Pichiomycetes > Serinales > Metschnikowiaceae > Metschnikowia > Metschnikowia colocasiae. The sequence goes on from NKZV01001063.1 coordinate 131,276, forward strand.
CGAGGTCTTGACTCAGACAGAGGCCATTGCCCTGGAACGGGACCACTTTTCCTCGGAAATCCAGTCCAAGATCTGCACCAACCTCAATGCGTTGCAGGTGAAACTGAACAAGATCAGCTCCCGTATTGCGGGCATCAATGACTTTTTGGTGGCGGAGAAGAAGGCTCTGGACGACGAGGTGTCAAAGGCGAAGAAAGCCTACGACCATGCATGCCAGACCACGGAAAGCGCCCGGCAAAAGACGGAGAAGTCGTCCAGCGAGAAAACCGCCCATAAGTTGGAGGAGAAGAAGGTCGACATGAACAACCACAAAAACGACTATCTCATCAAGTTGAGCGCCGCCAATCGCTTGAAGGACAAGTACTATTTCCAGGACTTGCCTGAGTTGCTCGACTATTACCAGGATTTGAACGAATGCCGTGTCGGTATCTTGAATAAGTTGCTCAAGAACGCTTCCATCATTGAGCGCAACTCAAACGACAAAGTCAAGGATTTGTTGCATTCGATCGATGCGACCATCGACCAGAATAACCCGAAATTGGACACGGCCATGTTCATCAAACACAATGCTGTGGCCTGGAAGGAACCCCAGGACTTTTACTTTATTCCTTGCGATTTCTGGCATGACGACGAGTCGTTGGTGACCAAGGAACCCGAACTTACAGAGTTGAAGAGACGCTTGAACTCCACCTTAAACGCGTATGCAGTGCAGAAGGACTCCACCCTTGCTGCGAAAGAGAAATTGGAGGAGCTTGCACAGCAGAGAAAAGCCAGCGACGAGAGTGTTACCCTCAAGTTTGACTCCAAGCTCGATGCAACGCTCATGTTGTTGCAGAAGTTCATGAAGGAGGACTCGGCGCGGGTCAAGAGCGAGGTGGAGATTGAAATCATCCAGAATTTCGCAGGCGACCAGGACTTGACATACTTTGAGGCCCGTAAGGAGAAGAAATCCAAGTTTGGGTTCCTAAAGAGCAGCAAGAAAAGTGCCGAGCCTGAGCAGCACCACGATGCTCAGTCCATACACACGGTGACCAGCAACATCACCAGCAACTCCCAGGGCACTAAGCTTGGAGGTCTTTTCAGCTTGCGCAGAAGCAAAACCGGAGCCTCTACAAACACGCAGGCCTCCGGGGCCGGGGCAGTGGCATTGTACCCATACGATGCAGCAGGAGATGACGAGACAAGTATTAGACAGCACGAGGAGGTGGATGTGGTGCAGGAAGATGACGGATCTGGCTGGACTTTGGTCCGCGGAGGTTCAGGCGAAGGCCTCGTACCTACAAGCTACCTCCAAATCCACGAGGCGCCGAGCGGAGGCAAGAAAAAGGGCCCATCGGTAGCACCCAAGAGAGGCGCACGCAAAGTGCAGTATGTGGAGGCGCTCTACGATTACACAGCAGGGGAGGACAATGAGTTGAGCTTGCAGGTGGGCGACCGAGTGATCTTGACGCAAGACGACACCGACGGTAGCGGATGGAGCGAGGGCGAATTGAATGGGGCCAAGGGCATGTTCCCCACTGCATACGTGCGGAAAATATAGGCAAGTACAGCAGCTACAAATAATTATCGTTAGTTATTTATAAGAGAAATACCCAATTAAGTATTTGTCAGAGTATTCGCTAGAAGCATGACGGGAGTATTGCACCGGCCCAGTACACTAAAAACACAAGAATGGCAACCCGGAGGCAAGATGAGGTTTATGAAGAACGGACGCAAGCTTAGTATTCACCTGGGATCTCGAAAACAACCTGCTTACCGGTCAACTTGTTGTACAACTGCGAGAAAGAGTCCAACTTGTAGTCAACGCTGGAGGAGTCCTTGGAGTCCAACAAGACCTTTTGGATCTTCTCACCGCCCACCAAGTATCTGACTCTCTTACCAACAATCTCGGTTGGGAAGGCCATGTCCTCCAAAATCTTGTCGTGGACAGCAGTCAAAGTTCTGGAGTAAGGTCTCTTTTGCTTCAGCATAGACTTTCTGGCTGGCTTGGGCAAGATTCTTCTCTCGGCCAAGAACACAACGTGTCTGTCAGGGAACTTCTTCTCCAACTCTCTGGTCAATCTGGTCTGGACCTTTCTGTAGGCAAAAACAGAGGGCACAGGGACGAAGATGGCCAAGGCCTTCTTACCACCGCTGACATCGAACTCCTTGATGGACTTGAATTGCAAAGGTCTCAACTCGGCCTTCAAGTCGGATTGTCCCTCCAAGTCAATGAAAGCTTGGGCAACTTGCAACTCCAATTCAGTTGGGTTCTCTGACAAGATCTTGTTGGCGGCAGACATGATGGATGATTGTGTGTTGAAGAGGAAAATTTTTAGGAGGGTTTTTTTTGATGGTGCGACAGTCAAAGTGAAAAAACGTCTGTGCCTGCACACGCGCCCCGCGGCCTTTCTACTACTGCGCGCGGATAGTAGAGCCAGTGACTGGTGCGCGGATCGCGGCGAGGGCCGCTCCACTGCTGCACGTGATCCATGTGACTGTCTTTGGCCTTTGATCGGGAGCAAGCGCCATAGCGTGGGAGTTCTTCAGGGAGATGAAATCCCAATCTCCAAACTAGGGTTTTTCGAACACTATGTGGAAGGCAGCAAATGTGGACATGGCTACTCAAGTCCTGACTGCGTAATGGCCCTGATCAATACGCCCTGCCCAGAATAAAGTGCCGTCAGAATAAACGCCCTGCCCAGAATAAACGCCCTGCCCAGAATAAACGCCCTGCCCAGAATAAACGCCCGACCCAGAATAGACGCCTTACCCAGAATATAACACCCGTACTGAAACATGACTGAAGCATGCGGCATTTTGGACACACGGAGTGTCTCTTTGTTTGTTCTCTGGTGCACCTGATGCGTTGACATGACAGTTGCACCCAAACGCCGGCCGCGGCCCTAAGTACGCTACATGCGCATAATCCATCACAATATTTGAGTATACTGCAATACTTACTGTAATACTTACTGCAATACTTACTGCAATACTTACTGCAATACTTACTGCAATACTTACTGCAATACTGTATTACCATATCAACAGTCAATAGCCTGAACGTAGACTACGCTGTATTTTTGTAATGGAGCTGCCACTCTGGTTCTTGGCTCCCGAGTATTTCGCAGGGAAATGGTGCTTTCGCGTGATTTCACCTACTGCCAACTTCAGACTACCAATAATTTGGATCGGGAATTTACAATGGCAATCGGTAGCATCTTCTCCAGGAGAAAACACCACCAAGTGGTTAGTTAATACGAAACGCTTTGGCGGCTAACCCGTTCCCCAGACTACGGCTGGAGAAGTCCAGCCTTGGAATATTCTGGCCGGATGAATATTCTGGCCGGATGATTATTCTGGTAGCATGATCTGCAATAAACAAGTGGCGGTCTAGAAATGTCGGCCGTCTACAAATGCCTTAAATACATTCCTCTCCAAATGCCTTAAATACATTCCTTTGTCACGTTGTAAGGGCCATTCTTATTTGCGTCCTGCACCCAGCCCCGCGTAGATGGGCCCTCGCCTTGTCCGGATCCTCCCCACAATGTTTCTCACCCCCCACCGGCTCTACACCATTCTCAGCCAACGCATCTGCACGCACCTTGCACAAACCCGCTTTCTCTCAATGGCTCCTCCTATTGAAACCGCCAAGAAATTAGCCGCCTACAAGGCGGTCGACGAAAACTTCCCCCAGAACGCCAAAGTCGTGGGTGTTGGCTCAGGAAGCACTGTAGTGTACGTGGCCGAGCGGTTGGGCCAGCTACAAAACAAGAGCCAGTTCGTGTGTATCCCCACGGGTTTTCAACTGAAGCAGCTCATCATAGATAATGGGCTCACTTTGGGCAGCATCGAGCAGTTCCCCGAAGTGGACATTGCCTTTGACGGCACGGACGAGTGTGACGAAGAGCTAAATTTGATCAAGGGCGGCGGCGCTTGTCTTTTCCAGGAGAAGTTGGTGGCTGTTGCTTCGCGGACTCTCATTGTCGTTGCCGACTACAGAAAGAAGTCCAAAGCCTTGGGAACTCAGTGGACTCAGGGTGTGCCAGTGGAGATTGTGCCGAATGCGTATGCCAAGGTGACTTTGGACTTGCAGAGAATGGGTGCACAGAAAGTGACCTTGAGGCTGGGAGGCTCGTCCAAGGCCGGCCCGGTGGTGACTGATAACAACAACTTCTTGATCGACGCGCACTTTGGCGCCATATCCGACCCGGAGGCTTTGCACCTGAAGATCAAGCAGTTGGTGGGGGTCGTAGAGACAGGACTCTTCACCAAGGTGGCCAAAAAGGCTTATTTTGGCGAGGAGTCGGGTGAGATCTCCATCTGGGGCCAGTAACTCGTGTTCACATGAATTAGTAGCTGGCCAATGCACAAATCCAGCGCTCAAACCCTAACCACTTTAGGCCACAGCGAATTACCAGCTGAAACCACACAGTAGGCCATACAGGAGACCGCGCCGAAGACCTTACAGAAGAATGGGCCTCAGATACAGGCTCACGATACGCGGTGAACAGAATAGAATTCTATGTATTAGATTTTGAGCAGTGCTCTTTCATAGCCAGTATGAGACACAGTAGCAGGGATTCAGTAGAAAAGGCCACCAGGCGCTTACTTGGAGTGGCTGGAGATCCAGTTCAAAGTCTCGCCCAAGCCTGTGCCGTCAATGGCAATGGTGGGGATCACCGACCAGGTATGCTGGCCACTGAGAGAGTTCATCTGGAAGCGGTCGATCAACTCCTTGGGCTTGATGGCGCCAGGCACGTCCTGCTTGTTGGCCAAAACAATCAACAAGCAGTTGGACAACTCCTTGTCGTTGATGACTCTCATCAACTCCTTCTTGGACTCGTCCAAACGGGCAAGGTCGGAAGAGTCCACCACGTAGATGAGCGCATTGGTGCCGGTGAAGTAGTGTCTCCACAAAGGACGGATTCTCTCTTGTCCACCACAGTCCCACACGGCAAACGAGACGTTCTTATGCTTGACGGTCTCCACGTTGAACCCCACGGTGGGCACGGTCTTGGACGTCTTGCCGAGCTTCAACTTGTACAAGATGGTGGTCTTTCCGGCATTATCGAGACCCAACATCAAGATTCTCATCTCCCTGTTCTTGAACAAGCGAGAAACAAGAATACCCATGGCGATACTTTGGCGAAGCAGACGTTTGAGATAAAGCGAGAGATGTCAGAGACCAAGGGGGTTTATAGCAAGGATTGGATACCACGAACAGAAGCGGGACGATTTCAGGGCCTGAAACAAGACTGCTGGTTAACTCAGTGCAAAAGAGACGGGCGTAGGCAGCGAGAGTTTTGAGGCTCTAGTGAAACCGTGGAGGGTGGTTTGACGAGGCCTGCGTGCACTCCGGCCTGCACCGCACCTCAAGACGACGCAATCTTTCCCAGCATACTATGACGGGCCACATAAAAGCTGCGTATAGAAGATGCGAGGCGAAGGTTACGAAAGGCTAAATATACCAAACGGCAATCTGCGTGGTATCTCCATCGACCGATACGATATCTGAACGCGCTGTTTCAATACCCACTTTGGTATCAATACTCACTGATACTGATACTCACTGATACTCACTCATACTCATACTCACTCATACTTTGATATCAATACATACTCAGTCTCATACGTCCAATACATTGTGCTTCTCGCACCACGTCTTACCCACCAATCTGAATGTCTCAAAGTTAAATCTCCAAAGTATAAATCTTGTAAAGTATAAATCTCACAATTAGACCCCAGCCCAAAACACGAATGCTCCGCAGTCCAAGCACACCTTTCCGGTTATCACGTTGAACGGGGGAGTGAGATTTGTTAGGCACTGCACCGAAGACGGAAACTGGTGCAGCCAGAGAGAAACAAATCTGTGCAAGTTTGAAACCTGGAATCCAAAGAGTATCAAAACAGAAGGTTTCTTAATTTCTTGTGCAACCTAATTTGCTGGCCTGATGAGATGAGATGGCTTGGCGTTTTTGACACTCTGGGCCTAATGCGCGCAGAGGCAGCGTGCTGCCTCATGGTCCTGCTCTCGTATAAGCCCCGTATAGAGTCCATACTCATGGGGGATTCATGCACTCTAGGCCCCTATCACTTGATCTTCCTCATGGACTCCACGCGTGCAATCACCCGCTCCAACGAGAGCTTCACGTCGCCCTTGGAAAAGTGGTCCAAGTTGTAGTACTTGGGCGCCAACTCCACCAACCACTCCGGCTTGATGTTGGTCACAGTCCGGATGTAGTTCTTGGACGTCAACACGAATTCGTTGTAAATAACCCACTCGTCTTCCTTCGCCAACACCGTCAGGGGATGCACCAACACATCCTGGTTGTCCTTGATGGTCAAGAACCCTTTGTTGCCACTTTTCTTCTTGGCCACCTGCATGAAGAACCCGGCAGCCAAGGCCTTGCGGATATTGTCCCAGTACTGGGGGTGCTCGAAGTCCGTGCTGTTGAGCTCCAAGTCATGTCTCTCCATGATCCGGCCCAATTGAGAACGCACATTCCGCGCTGAAAGCAATGACCGGTATGACAAAAAGTTGTCACGGCACCACTGGTGTAATCCAACGTTGTAGGCGTCGTCCGAGTTGAAGCCCTCATACACATTGAGCAACGTCAAGTGGTCTCCGTCGGGATGGGCGAAGGCCATCTTCATTTCGTCGGCTCTTTTCCGCGCAGTTGCTGGTCTGACGAAAACATTGGGAACAGATAGAAGCGCTACGATGGTCAAGATCTCCTCCGAGCAGTTGAAGCCCGGGGATCCAATCAACATCACCGCCAACATCGGGTCCAAGGGGAATATGGACGCAAGTCTTCCCAATGCTGTCAAGTCTCCTTCGTCACTAAGACACTGCAAGTAGTTGAGCTCCTCAAGTGCTCTCATCATGGTCTCCGGAGCTGGGGGGTCCATGAAGTCGAAATGCACCAAATCGTCGACGCCCAACTTCTTTAATTCCAATACCGTGGATGCCAAGTTACTGCGCAAAATCTCCGGGTACAGCTGCTCGATAAGCTCCTTCTTGAACGCCTCTTCGGTGTAAAGACGGAAACACTTTCCCGGCCGCGTACGTCCTGCTCTTCCTGCTCTTTGCTGGGCCGAGGCCTTGGAGATCGGAGACACCAATAACGATTCCACTCTGATACGAGGATTGTACACCTTCTGTTTTGAGAATCCTGGGTCCACCACGTATACAATGCCGTCGATGGTCAACGAGGTTTCGGCGATATTGGTGGACACAATCACCTTCCTGCCAGGCCTGCCGTTGGGCTTGTGGTTTTCTGGGGCAGGCTCGAAGATCTTCTGTTGCTGATTTGGAGGCAACGATCCGTATAGCGGGTACACCTTGAGGGGCCCACAGCCTTGCTCTCTTACAAGCTCGTCTCCCTCCAACAGGATTTTCCTGCAGGCATCTTCGATCTCCTCTTCACCGGTCAAAAACAAAAGCACGTCTCCCTGGTCCTCGGTGGCGTGGATCTGCAACACCGTGCGGATGGCAGCGTCCAAGTAATCCTTCTGGTATTCGGGGGTGTAGTAGATTTCCACTGGGTGCGTCCGTCCAGGAACGGCAAGTAAGGGAGCCCCGTTGAAGTAGTTCTGGAACTTCTCTGCATCCAAAGTGGCGGACATGATGATGATCTTCAAGTCCGGTCTTCTTAGCGTGATCTGCTTAAGCAACCCCATGAGGATATCCGTGGCCAAAGTTCTCTCGTGGGCCTCATCCAAGATGATGCACGAGTAGCGCGCCAACGTGTGGTCCTCCATAGCCTCTCTCAACAACATACCATCGGTCATGTACTTGAGGATGGTTTTCGGGGAGGTCTTGTTCTCGAACCGGATGGAGTAACCCACCTCGTCGCCTAGCTCCACGTCCATCTCATCAGCCACTCTCTTGGCCACAGACATGGCGGCCACTCTTCTGGGCTGGGTGCACGCCACCTGGGTTCCGTTGAGGTGAGGCATGTCGTCGTAGAGAACAAACTGGGGGATTTGGGTTGTTTTACCCGAGCCGGTTTCTCCCACAAACACCATGATCTGCGTGTTCTGGAAGATCTTCAAGAACTCATCTCTTTGAGCGTGCACAGGCAAATCTCTCCTAGTTTTCAAGATATCCACGTACTTCTGGCTGAACTTTCTGCCGGTGAAGGGATTTTTATGGCCACTCTCCAATTTTTGTGCACTGGCGGCGGTTGTTTTGAACCGCTGGGCGAGGTTGAATTCTCCGTTGTCATGGACCTCCATTTTCATGGGCGCTTCGTCCAGCGCATGGGTTTTCATACTTTGCTCTGCACTCTCCGCCACAGCCTCAGCCACAGAATCCTGCAACTTTTGCTTCTTGTACTTTTTCTTGTCTTCCTTGGCCATTGGTGAAGAAGGCGACCTGAAAGTGAGATTTATCTCATCGCGATGCGCAGTATGCAGGGCCACACCCAGTCTATTTTCTGGACTTGCACTCGCTTTATTTAGTTGATTTAGCCTCGGAGTAATATCAGTATGGAGGCGACTGAGATGCATCGTGCGCTGGCCCGAGGTACCGCCGTATGTGGACTATACCCTCGGAACACTCCCAAGCAACACTGCCCAACAAGGTTTATTTGAAGACGGTTTCATTGAATTTGAACTATTGATGTACCGTTGGGGACAGGGGATCTGCAGGAGCACCATCAACCATGCGGAGAGTAGCACCGGCTGAAAGCGAATGGAAGGCGCATGAAAGCGAATGGAAGGCGCATGAAAGCGAATGGAAGGCAGTATGCGGACCAAAAGAGTCAGTGGAACTCAAACACGAGGTGCTGTTAGGGTGAATTGCAGAAAGGTCAAGAGTTGCACCCGGTATACTGACTGTATACAGTTGTAGCAGCCAAGTGAAGTTGTAGCAGCCAAGTACAGCCAGAGTGTATGCAGTGCAGCGGAACTCCAGGGAACTGTAGACAACCCACGGCTTGTTACCTGCAGTACGCCACATACCAAGTGGAACCAAGTAGGTTTCCTACATAGAGTAGTGATGATGGTGGAAGCGCACGTGTTGGGCACCTCCGGTACCCCGCGGCACGGGCTCGTAACCTGCGCAGCCCACCAGTCGTTGCGAGCGCAGGTTACGAGCCCGTGCCCGTAAGTCCAGCAAGAGCCAAGGAAAGAGGTCAATCCTGCCCTCAGGCAACAAACGCTACATTCCAGTCTGAGGCGTGGGGGCCTCGGCCCAGAAACTCAAGAAACTCATGAAACTCATGAACCAGTGCCATGGCCGGCCCTGGAGAATGGCCCATGCAGGTGAACAGACCCCATAGTTCACCGTTGCCATGAATTGCATCTTTTGATATTAATTTTGTATTATTGTCTGGTGTACTTCACCATGTATTATTGTCTGGTGTACTTCACCATGTATTATTGTCAGGTATTTTGCTCATGTATTATTGTCTGGCATGCTCATGTATTCTGCTCATGTATTTTGTCGTGCTCATGTATTTTGTGCTCATGTATTTTGTGCTCATGTATTTGTCGTGTCTGGATCATGCATGCTAACCCTTTATTTTCTTGTCTTGTCTTCGTTATTCGATTCTTGTATGCTCTAGTTCCGTTTGGAGGGTGTCAGCGTCCTGACGCGGCCCGCCGTGCATCGAGCCGCGACACTTTTTCGCTTCTTTCTTTTTCTCCGCCAGTGCGAAATTGCATCTGCTACACGCTCCGCACCAACCACGCTTTTCTTGATATCGCTGCGTTCGTCCACGCTAATGTCCCTAGGAAAATCAGTATACGAAGCGGCGCTCGTGGCCTCGGCCGCAGGCTCTGTGGCTGGTCGCTCGCTACAGGTCTTGGTCACCGATGCCTCCTCGTGGTATACCAGTTCCTTTGTATCTAGTCTGCTCAAGGCCCACGATGCCAGCGCCAAGATGTGGGATTCGCTACAGAAGGCGGCGCAGAGGGGGCGGGTGTCCGGGGCCGCTTTCAACCGCCCAGGCTCTGCGGCCTTCCAGCAGACCCGTCATTACGCCACCAAAACAGTGTTTGTCGAGGACCAGGTGAAACACAAGAAAAAGAAGTCCAAGGCCAAGTTGAAGCCCAAGACCATCGGCTTGAAAGACAGCCCTGAGTTTGTCATGTCGCTGAGCGTGGTGCCCACCACCAGATTGGCCAGAATCTTCCACTATGGCTCGTTGGCCGCTGGCATGGGCCTCAGTGCTGCTTCCCACGGCATCAAACACATTGCGCTGGGCAACAAGGACGTGATCTCGCTCAAGAGCCTTTTCCTCTCTCCGTCCAACATCGAGCGCATGGCTCGGAAGTTCTCGCAAATGAGAGGCGCGGCCTTGAAAGTGGGCCAGATGCTCTCTTTCCAGGACCTGTCGCTTTTGCCCCCGGAAATCCAGCAGATCTTGTTGCGTGTGCAGAACCTGGCCCACTACATGCCGCTTCTGCAGTTGGAGAAGGTGATGCTGGCTGAGTTGGGCCTGGAGTGGCGCTCTCGCAACTACACCCTGTTCCAAGACGTTCCCTTTGCTGCCGCGTCCATAGGCCAGGTGCACGATGCCGTGACTGAGAACTTGACCCCTGTGGTTGTCAAGGTGCAGTACCCCGGCGTGGCTGACTCCATCGACTCCGACTTGAACAACCTTCTCTTGCTCTTGACTGCGCTGTCCATCTTACCACCGGGTCTTTTCCTCGATAAAACCATTGCCAATGCCCGTGTCGAGCTCAAATGGGAGTGTGACTACATTCGGGAGGCTCAGAACTTGATCCGCTTCCGTGAGTTGTTGAAAGACGACCCAGTGTTCGAGGTTCCTCGTGTTATACACAACATGTGTGGCGAGCACGTCTTGACTATGGAAAAAATGAAGGGCACGGAGATTGTCAAGGGCAACTGGGACCAGGAAACAAAGAACTGGATTGCCACCAACATCATGCGCCTCTGTTTGAAGGAGCTCAAGGAGTTCAAGTTCATGCAAACCGATCCAAACTGGGCCAACTTCTTATACAATGACGAGACCAAAAAAATCGAGCTTCTTGATTTCGGGGCTGCCCGTGAGTTCAACGATACCTTTGTGGGCAACTACGTTGAAGTGTTGCGTGCAGCAGTGAGAGGAGACCGCAAATCGGTGGAGGAGTACTCCAAGATCTTGGGCTACTTGACTGGCTTGGAGTCGCCTCTGATGACCAAAGCCCACGTGGACCTGGTGATGGTATTGGGAGAGGCGTTCGTGCCCAACGAACACACTAAGCTCTTCTCCTTCAGCAACCAAACCATCACCGACCGTGTCCGCGACAACATTGGCTTGATGTTGAACCAGCGGTTGACGCCGCCTCCTGAAGAGACATACTCGTTGCACCGCAAGTTGAGCGGAGTGTTCTTGTTGTGTGCCAAGCTCGGGGCCTCTGTTCCATGCGCCCAACTCTTTAAGGATATCGTGGGCTACGGAGACGACAAGTAGTCGTCCGCGCGAGAACAACCAAGAAGACTAATAATAACCAAAATGCCTTTCTTCTTGGCCCTCGCCGCACGAGGGTTGGGCAATTAACGATTGAAACGCTTATTGAGGCGCCGAGTCGCCCTGTGTAATAGAACGAATAATGAACGGTGGAATAACGTAGGCATGCATCGAGGTTTAGGTCCACCTACATACAAACAAGGCACGGACGGCCTATGCATGGAAAAGGCATCGCACAGCCGGTCGCACCGCCGGTCACGTGACCTTATCTCTCCTCTCATTCTCAGGTACTACGTATTCACGATCCATGGCCGAACCCAATGAAAGCACCAGCCTTCTTACGAGCGAGCCGAGAAACACACCGCTCTCCCGTTTCAGGCAGTTGGCCAAACAGAGCTCCGTGATCTTGGCCCATTCGGGAAAAAAAGTGTCCCGCAGCGACTCATTCTTCAACACTGAATTCGAGAGTTTCAACGACAGTACCATTCTAGACTCGGACTCGGAATCCTACAGCGGAGCAGAGGAATCCCCGACCCTTACTGAGAGGCTCCTAAATTACAAGAACGAAGCCCACGATTTTTTGCGCAGTGAAGTAACACGCAATGTGTTGAAGTGCGCCGTGGCCTACTTGATCGCGTCTTTGGGCGTCTATTTCACCCCCTTCAATGCATTTCTAGGCAATACCGACTCGAAGCACGTGGCAGCAACGTCGGCGGTGTACTTTCACCCAGCCAGGACTAAAGGGTCCATGCACCAGCTGGTGTTATTTGTCCTCCTCTCGCTTCTGTTCACGTTCAGCTTGTCGTTGGCATGCCGCTCGGTTTCAAGCTACTACTTCAATGTGGGCGAGGATGAGGTTTCTTATACGATTGATCTCGTTGTATCTTCGATAGGCTTAGGGCTTATCGCGTTTATGAAGCAGAAGGTCAATAAGGACACCTTCAACACCGCGTGCTCATTGGCTTCGATCTCTCTCGTCACGTGCATCGTGAAGGAAGGATCTTTGAACTCCAATACAATCCCGATGATGCGGTTGTTCTCAACCTCGCGTGTGGTTATCATCGGCGCCATGGTATCGGTGGTGATCTGCTATGTGTTGTGGCCCAAGAGCGCCGTGCACCAGTTGCGCCATTCGCTCAACGACTCCTTCAACATTATGTCGATGCTTGTCTCTGTCGTGACGCATCGGTTTCTCCACGGCGAGAAAATCTCCGCCAAAGATAGCACTGTTTTTGCTCTGCTCCGCAAGAAGAGCGCCGAATTGACCAAGAACTTGGAGGAGGCTCGCTACGAGCTTTATTTGGTGGGCAACGAAGACGTGTACGCCCTGTACTGCGATATCGTCGATGCTACCAACTCCCTCATGGAGCATTTGCATGCTTTACGGTCTTCCTGCGAGATGCAGTGGCAGGTTCTTCGAGAAAACAACTCCGAGCCCCGTCACGACACCAACTACGAGCTGGACTCGCGAAGTGTGTTGAGCCGTGATACCCGCAACCACTTGAATGTATCAGAGCTGGTGGAGAATTTGCGCTCCCTATCGTTCCAGGAATCTGCACAAGGAACCGACGTCGACTACCACGCAGTCTACTCAACACAGCTCTTTGACTTGTTCGTGTACTACTTGGCTCCGTCCGTCAAGTCGCTTGTGTTTACTGTCAAGGAGGTCATGGCCCAGGTCCCGTTTGAAAAGACGTTTGTCAACGATGTCAACCAGAGCTTCTTCGTCAAGTCGTCCAATTACCAGAACTCGTTGAACAAGGCCATCGATCTTTTCGAAAACAAGCAGGCTCAGTCTTTCGACAAGCTCTATTCACAGAAGATCTTCGAAACCAATTCTCTTGATTTCAAAACAGACCAGGAGGAAGTGACTGCGTGCTGTGGGAACTTCACTTCTTTGATAGCGCTTTACGGGCGGCAGTTGATCCGGTTTTTGCAACTTACTGAGGAGTACGAGACTGTGGCCAAGGATCACACCAGGTCGTGGAAATGGTTGAAGTTCTGGCAGTCCTCTCCCAAAACCCCTAGCAAGAGGAACACCCGGCTCGAGGCCAGTTTTGTGGATGCATTGCACGAACTCAAGCTTCAATTAAGACCCACCTCGACGCTAGAATCCGGCATCCCTGGAACCGTGCAAAAGGAAAGCATACGGCTCAAACTCTGGCGATTCTTGAGTGTGTTCAAACGCACAGACGTTCAATTCGGCATTCGGGTTGGCGTCGGTGCCTTCTGCATCTCTGCTTTTGCGTTTCTACCCAGAACAAAGAGCTTTTTCGTGGACTACAGGCTCGAATGGACGCTAGCGATATACTGCATTATGATGAGCAAGTCGCTTGGTGCTACGAACATGACGGTGAAATGGCGGTTTTTAGGAACGTTTTTAGGCGTGGTATTGGCCTACATAGCTTGGCTCATATCGGATGCAAACGCCATAGTCTTGGCCACCACAGGGTTCCTTCTTTCCTTGCCATGCTTCTACATCATCATCTACTGGAAGAGTAATAACGCCTATGGACGGTTCATTTTGCTTGCCTACAATTTGACGGCGCTCTACTCCTACAGCATGATTCTGAACGATTCCGAAGACGGCAAGGAAGGCGGAGACAGGCCCATCGTGGGAGAAATAGCCTTGCACCGTTTCCTTGCGGTGTCCATTGGTATCATTTGGGCGTTGGTGGTGGCAAATGTCTTCCTACGCAACAGTGCACGTTCTCGGTTGAAATCAGGGCTCACGATTTTATGGCTACGAATGGGCGTGGTGTGGAACAGCGATCCCATGGACTACACCAACTCCAGCGAAGGAACTCGGCTCATGGGCTTGAAGGACTACAGCGAGACCCGCAAACTCTTGATCGAGTGTCAGACTCTATGCAAGCAGGCGCCGCTAGAGTTTCGGCTCAAAGGAAAGTTTCCCACAGACATCTATGAGAAGCTCTTGAAAAGTACGTCGTCGATTTTGGACGCGTTTCTGAATCTCCAGTTGATGATCGAAGTGGACCCTGCGCTATTGCCTAACGAGGAGTTTGTCTTGAAGTACATCGAGAGTGAGCGAGAGGAGCTCGAGCAGCGCATCTTTCTAACGTTCTACATGATAGCGAGTGCCATAGCGCTTGGTTTTCCGTTGCCAACGAAACCAGCATCCACTGAACATGCCAAGGACCGGCTTCTTTTGAAATTATCGGAGTTTCGCTCGCAGACCAGTGGCTCCAAGGTGGACTTGACAAACGAGGACTACTTCTTGCTCTATTCGTATTTGTTGGTGACATCTACGATCACCAAGGAATTAGACACAATCTTTTTGAGGATCAAAGATCTATTGGGGAACGTTTCGGAAGACTTATTTTGGCTAGCATAGCTTTGCATACTGGAGATATTGCTACTGAGAATGAAGAGAAAATGACTTGATGAAATGGTGGAGTCGAATTAATGTGAAATTTCGAAAACATGTCGAAAGAATGGTCATCCTTGGCACATCATATGGGTATCAGATTGGGCATACCTTGGAGACCTGCACGCGAGTGCACTACATCCGAAGAGAAGTAGCGAATTCAAGTATTCGCCAAGCCTTGGCCCAATGTATGCATTCCACCAGCCTACATCGAAACCACAGTCTATCGCTTCCACTCCCCCATTCCACCATCCTACCAGTACACCGGGCCAGTCTGCAAGACGGACGTTCGGGATACTGTTTGCTAGGCAGCTCACGTGACCCTCGACAAATGGCAAGTCTCAGAAGAGCGCTTACCCCCACACTGAAAAAATAAATAGTCTACAGAACATCAGTCCCAGGAGCCAGTCCGACAATACCCAACCAGTCCATACCAAGTCAGAAACATCATGGCCCAGGAAAGCAGCATGCAGGACAATGGCCTGCCGGAAAGGCCTCTCCAATATCCGCAGAGCATACGGCCCCAACACTCCGTTCCATCACACGACTACAAAAACCTCTTCCACAAGCTAGACATAGAGAATAGCGGTGAAATCACCTTGAGCGACTTTAAGAAAGCAATCAAGACACTTAACCACCCCGTGGCTGCCAACCCCGACTTGGTGGAGAAGATATTCCAGTCTTTCGACTACAATAAAGACAAGGTGATCGACTTTAACGACTTCAAGCTCTACCTCACCACCACTGACGACCAGATCCTCAAGGGTTTCCACAAAATCGACCAGGACCACGACGGCAAGTTGACCAAGGCAGACTTCATCCACTACTTGAAAAAGACGTTGAACTTGAGCCCCTCCGAAGACATGGTGGAGCGCGTGTTCAAGCAGATCGACCAAAACGACCTAGGATACATTTCGTACGAGGAGTTCCGAGACTTCTTGCTCTTGATGCCCCGGCTCCATGGCTCGCGCATCAAAACTGCATTCTCGTACATTGCTGAGGAGCTAGACTTGTCCTCGGATGGAGACGTGACGTTGATCAATCAGTTTTTGAGCGGGTTCGGGTTTTTTCTCGCTGGCGGCCTCTCGGGTGTGGTGTCTCGAACATGCACGGCTCCTTTCGACCGGATCAAGGTGTTCCTCATTGCCAGGACCGATTTATCGTCCACGGTGATGAAGTCCAAAGAGAAGATCATGCAGGACGTTGCCCTGGGGGCATCTCGTCAGGTCATCGAGGAGGCACGCCTGGCCTTGGCCCGAACGAAGGCAAACACTGCCCATGCAGATATGGCTAGCTTCCAGACGAGAACGATTCGGTCTCCCATCATCCAGGCGGCGCGGACGATATTTCTTCAGGGCGGGTTTCGGGCGTTCTACGTCGGGAACGGGCTCAATGTGCTCAAAGTGTTCCCCGAGTCGGCGATGAAGTTTGGCTCTTTTGAGGCTACCAAACGCTTCTTGGCCACCATCGAGGGCGTGTCCGACACCAAAGACCTCTCTCGGGTGTCGACGTACTTGGCCGGTGGTCTAGGGGGAGTGGTGTCGCAGTTTGCCGTGTACCCATTGGACACGTTGAAGTTCCGGCTCCAGTGCTCCAATCTCGACCTGCATGTGAAGGGCAACAAGCTCTTGATCGAAACAGCCAAGACCATGTTCAAGGAGGGCGGCGTGCGGGCCTTTTACAAGGGGATCTTGGTGGGCACCAGTGGAATCTTTCCTTATGCCGCGCTCGATTTGGGCACATTCAGCACCATAAAGAACTGGCTCATCAAGCGACAGGCCGCCAAGTTGTCGATTCCCGAGGATCAAGTGCGCTTGCCAAACTCCATCATCTTGACATTAGGTGCAGTCTCCGGCACCTTTGGAGCTACCGTGGTGTACCCGCTCAATCTTTTGCGGACCAGGTTGCAAGCCCAAGGAACTTATGCACATCCATACAAGTACAACGGTTTCAAAGATGTATTTGTCAAGACAATCCAGCGAGAGGGAGCCCCGGGCTTGTTCAAGGGCTTGGTGCCCAACCTCGCCAAGGTGGCCCCTGCAGTTTCCATCAGTTATTTCATGTATGAGAACTTGAAAAACCTCATGGGCCTCCAGAATAAAATCTAAACGCGTCAAAACATAGACGTCTGCATTGAGCCGTGGCTCTACCTACCAACATGCATATATACACTACTGCAATAAACGATTCAATATATTTGATTATAAACGAGTTAGCAAGAACTGATGAACGAACAAGCAGAGATAGAAGGATCAAGGTGAATTCCTTTCCAACTCGTTATTGAGCCAAGTCCTTTAGACAGCTCTTAAGCAACCACACAGGCTGGAGACCAGCCGTACTTGGTCTTGAGGGTCCAGAAGTTGTCCTTTGGAGCAGCGGTGGATTTCGTGGAGGTTTGTTGAGAAGCAGCCATATTGATTATGTGTGGGGTAAAATAGGCAAAACAAGGAGGGGGTCCTTATATAATTTTAATCATCTTTCGGCGTAGCTTGATGCAGGCACCGACGGCTATTCACGCAAAGTGTTCTCAGTGCGTCTGGGTTTCAGACGCTTGCCCGATTGGGCAAGCACAATAGCTGAACCAGGATCCAAGACTTTTAGATAACACCTTGCTGCCTTGAGTTTCTGTTAGATAGAACCATAGCCAAAATCAATGCAAACTTGGCCGAAACGTCATGCGAATGTTAATGGGAAGAGCTCATTGAGACCGGGGCCTGGCAGGGCCTTAATCTTGGCGAACATGAATGACAGCCTTGGCGACACGAATCACTGCCACATGTCAGTGTTGTTTCAGATGCTGCCACTCTTGATGGCATCATACAACATACTCGTTGTGCATGTCAAAACACAAGAACCCGAGCTCCACCTCGCCCAAGGCAACATGTTTTATTCGCCTGGAATCAGGCCGCGTGGTCAACTTCACCCATTGCGCCTGCTCGGAGGAAAGGTCCACGGAGCCGTCCACATTGAGCAAGAACTTGAAGAAAAGGTCGTTGTTGGGTGCTTCTTGCGTGCGCTTGAGCTCCTCCACATGGAAAAACATGAGGCTGCGGAAGTACGTGTAGATGTTGTTCCAGGTGACATCGGGCAAATCTAGCTTGGCCAGATGCACGGCGGCCTTCGTCAGAAGAAAGTCCAACGACGAGATTTCTTGGGCGAGCCCCACAAACTGGCTGAAATTCATCACATACCGCTTGGCCACGTGCAGACTGGTCTCTTTATACACAACCACAATCACCTCATGCACTTTGCCGCCTCCCTCCTTCTGCACCAACACTGACACCATCTGGGTGGCAAAAAGGGAGAGGAAGTCCGAGAGCGCCGGCGCCCGACTCTCGTAGATGATCAAGTCCAAGTACTTCTTCTTGTCAAAGATGTTGTCTGGGTAGATTCTGTTGTAGTATAAGATCTGGGAGATCCAGATCACCAAGAACTCGCGGAGCTGTAGAAGCACATTTTCGACTGTCAACGCGTCCATACAATGCAGAGCTGGATGGGTTGAAGACGGTTTCAGCGGCAGTGTGATGGAAGAAAGACCGGTTTTTTGCGGCAATGTCGTGCTATCGTTGATGCGGCGGTCACGTGCGCTCCATCATCGTGCCCAGGGCCCTCTGCGCCAGGTCGAAGCCTTCTGCGCCAGGTCGAAGAGTAGAGGGTATGCGGGCAGGCGTGTGCTTACCAGTGGTTTGAAGCCTGTCCCTAATCGGTCAGTCTTGGGGACTGGGCGGAGACACTGGACATAGTCCTGTGTCCTGCACAAAGAGCCCATCTGGTATGACGCGTCCAAGACCACAGCTCAATACAGCTCAACGGTCTAACTACATAGATCGGCAGGAAGAACGCTGGAGTAGTGGCTTTACACCGACTCAAATGACCATTCAGTCTATCAGCAACCACGACGCATCCAAAATCACCTCAGGCCAGGTGATTGTGGATCTAACTGCCATAGTCAAGGAGTTGATCGATAATGCCATTGACGCAGGAAGCGACAAGATCGACGTGACCCTCAACAACTACGGCGCTGTATCTGTGGAGGTGCTGGACAACGGCCACGGAATCGACCCCGCAGATTTCCTGGCCCTATGCCTCAAGCACCACACATCAAAGCTCCAGACGTTCGAAGACTTGGCACGCGTGACGTCGCTAGGGTTTCGGGGCGAGGCCATGAGCTCGCTCTGTGCCATGGCGCGTGTTTCCATCGTGACGTGCTCCCAAAAGACGTACCCCCGTGCATCTCTGTTGGAGTACGACTCCATGGGAACGCTCAACAACCAAAAGTCCTCTGTGACGGGAAAAAAAGGCACGTGCGTGGTGGTCTCGGATATCTTCCACGGGATGCCTGTCCGGCAGAAAAACTACGCCCGTCACATCAAGCGGGAGTACTCCAAGGCGCTTGCCGTGATGATGGCGTACCTTCTCGCGTACCCTCACATTCGATTCACGCTCTACAACATCAGTGGGAGCACGGGGAAAAAGACCATGGTGTTGGGCACCCAGGGGCTCCGAGCCTCGGTCCTCGACGTACTCGTGAGTCTTTACGGGAGCAATGGAGCTCATGGGCTAGTGCCCATAGAGTTTCACCTTGAGAATATCGATGCTCGCTTCAAACTCAACATGCAGAGTGTGCCGGTGGCGTTGTCGATGGCGGTGAAGGGGTTCATTTCCGACTACTCCTTTGGCATGGGGCGTGGGGCCACCGACCGCCAGTTTCTCAGCATCAACCTGCGGCCCGTGACTCACAAACGGCTTGCCAAAATAGCAAACGAGGTGTACCGGTCGTTTAATGCTACCCAGTCGCCGGTGTTTGTGCTAAATTTGACGTTAGACCCCTCGCTAGTGGACATCAATGTCACCCCAGATAAACGGCTGGTGATGATACAGTGTGAGGATGTTCTATGTGAGGTCTTCCGAGAGGAGCTCACGGCGTTTTATACCGAGCGCAATAACTATGTGCCCAAGAGTCATGTGGGCGTTGTGGAAATGGGCATCCAGGTGAAGCAGGAAGCCACTCTACAGCGGTCACTGCTGAATAGGGTGCGGGAAGTTCAGCAAGAGAAGGAGGTAGAAGAGCCCGAAGTGGAGGTAGAAGAGCCAGAAGAAGAACGAGAAGAAGTGCCAGATGAGCCAGAAGAGCCAGATGCGCCAGAAGAGCCAGAAGAGCCAGAAGAAGTGCCAGAAGTGCCAGAAGACGAAGAGAACAAACCAAGCGGGGTGCAACGGGAAAACTCAACACTAAACAGTCTGCTTCGCTTATTCGATACTCTTAGTGTTTCCTCATCAAGTCTGCAGCGAGTTCCCCAAAATACGAACCAAAATTCCCAGCATGATGAAGTTCTGTCCTACCCTTCGGAGCCATTCGAAAACTATCAAGACACCATGGAGCCAGAGATGGAGATCGAACGCCATCAAGACACCATGGAATCAGAGAAAGAGCCCAACTTTCCTCCAAAAAAGACCGTGGAGTCGGAGATCGAGATTGTTGACACTTTTGAAGATTTATCCGAGGCTGATTTACCAGACTCTCCTGTGGGTTGCCCAGAAGATCCCAGCGAACCAGACAAGCAAGAGCTTTTCGTCTCAGAAATCGAGGATTTTCTGGAGGCAGCTTCAAAAGACTCAACAGACATGACATCGGCAAGTGTCCACTCTGAAACAGATCAAGGAACGACACGATCAAATAGGAGGGTGGCACACGGCTCAGATGAGTATTCTGATCCACTCCCAAAACCGCAAGATAAACGACAGAAATTACATCAACTACGGCGGCGTGTGTTGCTAAGCATCCCTACGCCGAGCGAGTTGAAGGAAATCAAAGCTCCTCCCGCATCCAAGCACATGGCGCATTTGCATGATCTCACGGGGGCTATGGAGATTAAAAAGCAAGACTTTTTGGACATGAAGGTGATTGGCCAATTCAACTTTGGATTTGTCATCGTGAAACTTGCCGAGCGTATTTTCATCGTGGATCAGCATGCGCTGGATGAGATCTACAACTATGAGACGCTCATGAACACATTGGTGCTCCGAGCGCAGCCATTGGTGATGCCTCGAGTGCTCGAGCTTTCTGCCATTGATGAGATGGTGATTTTGCAGCATTTGGATCAGCTCCATAAAAACGGCTTCATTCTCGAGGAGTTGGAGGACGCAGTGCCTGGGCGACGCGTACAACTCTTGGGTGTGCCGGTGCTGAAAAACATTGTTTTCGACGACAGTGATATGCACGAGTTGGTGCACAAACTCCATGAACACGGCGGGGACTTTGAAAGCATGCTGGAGCACCTGCACAAGGTATCTTCGATTCGGTGCACGAAGGTAGACAAAATGATAGCGCTGAGAGCATGTCGGCTGAGTATCATGATTGGCCAGGCGCTCTCGCGGACGAAGATGTCTGGTGTGGTTCAGCACTTGGCGGAGTTGGAGAAGCCGTGGAACTGTCCCCATGGACGGCCCACGGTCCGACACTTGGCCGATTTGCAGGGCGAAGGATTTAGCATGGACTACGGACTCTAGCTCAGAAGACAGATCGTGCATTGGGAAATGATGCTAGAGGTGTCAGGAAGGCAGTGAAGGGTCAGAAAGGCAATGGTGGAGTCAGAGGGCCGGAGGTGAGGTCAAAAAGTCAGTGGAAGTCAAAGTCAGTGGAAGTCAAAGTCAGTGGGAGTCAAAGTCAGTGGGAGTCAAAGTCAGTGGGAGTCAAAGTCAGTGGGGCAAAAGTCAGGGAAGTCCGAGATTTCGATGCAAGTCGAGATTTGGATGCCACAGATTCGGAACATTAAGTTGTTCAAGGAAAAATTTTCAAAGAGACATGTGGAGGAAGAGGCTGGACAACAGCAGATTTTCAAAAGTCAAGGCATTGCTTTACAGGTAAACATTCCATATTTGGTGTATACGGTGCGGAGCCCTGCAGCAAGGTCGCATGATGGACCTGAGCCGAGAGACGACCTAGTCGCGAGTACAGGAAGACGTTGAACAGCCTATACCGAGACTGCCACAAGAGTGGACGCCAGCACAACAAGACAAACAAATCCAGGCCTCAAGCGCCGGCCCCTTGGCTCCTGCATACGCCACGGCCCAACGCCACGCCGGTTTTGCCCTTCGGTGCCCATTTCCCATGCGTTGCCTCGTGGGCTTATGGTACCGAGATAAGCCTTCGTGCACACTAGGTCAGGTATACAGCGCGCAGTTCCTCATTTCACGAGCGTTTCCAGACCGCATACTCCAGTGCACAACTGCAGGAGCCGCTATCACCAAGCAAATCCCCAAAGTCTCTGCTATCTACCTTTTTCCTGTCTGTTAGTACCCGTTGCCAGAACCGATCCGTGTATTCTTCCACGTTTCCACCACCGCCTCCCCAGCCTCAGGTTACCCCACCCCACACTCCACCAGGTACCAGTGAACCCCATCAAACACCACTAAATACACTAAATCCCCCCAAATAACACCAACCCCCTACTTTACCGCCTAATACTGCCGCTACCACCTCGGCATTCTCATAGCACCAAGCACGACCATAGCGCAGGTGCAACTCGCATACACATAGGCATTTGACCCAGCGCTTCTGACCATTCCACTTGCCAAAGGTCGTCCAAATGGCCAAACCCGTCAAAGCTGAGCGGCGCAGCCGAAGAACACATAAAAACTCCAAGGACGGGTGTCCCAACTGCCGGTCTAACCGCATCAAGTGCACGGAGGAGCTCCCCGTCTGCGTCAACTGCATCAAGAAAGGCCTTCGGTGTGGCTACTTGGATTTTTCCGAGGAGAAACTCGAGCATATCCGCCGCAAGAACGCCAGCAATGCCTCGGGCGGCGAAGGATACGAATACGGCGCCGTGGCTCCCAACGTCCAGCCGTTCCACGTGGTTCCGGGTTACCAGGCTCCCCTCAGGCCGTACGTGCCCCAAGTTTACCCACGCAGGACCGTGGATGTGAACTTCAAGCTGGGACTCCAGCCCGAGCCGTATTCAAAGCCGGCCGACGCTCATTCGGTGGCTCACTATGCGCCTGTGACTAACCAGGTGCTGAAGCCCCTGCATCGCAGAGAGAAGCCTGCCTCCCACCTTCTCCGGTCTAGCAGAGTGTCTTCGCATATCCGCTCCAAAGTGTACTCGCGGGTCTTCTCTCACGTGGCCTCAGAGCTTGCGGATTTAAACCAGTTTCTGAAGAACCCAATGGAGCAGCTCTTGGAGACGACCCAGCTTGGCGACTGGAATTTCGGTGATGCCTTCACCTACCCACAGCTCTTGACGAGCGATACGGGCACAGACTCCGGTGGGGTTGGGCTCAATGCGGCCCAGCTTTCCTCTCTTCATGTGCCCGACTTGGGATTCCACATCGCTGAGAAAGGACTCACGTCGGAGCAACCGTCCAACTTGGGAAAGCTTCCGAACTGCATCGAGAGCAAGAAGACCTTCCATCGTTTGAAGGTGCCTGCGGACCTCAAGACCAGCTTCACGCCCAACCAGTTCCTCCGCAAGAGCAGCTCGCTCTTTTCCCATGCTGAAATCGAACAGTCTGTGGCGAGGCCGATATATTTCGAGAACGATTCCCGCAAATACTGGCTCGACGTGTTCTTGAAAGCTACCCGCTTCGACCTCTTCTTTCTATATTTCATCGACAAGTCCCTCAACATCCTAATGCGTGCATCTGAAGCCGTGGTCAGTGGAGATATCATCACCACACCGCCTGGAGATAATGCAGGCGAGCATACCGAGGGAAACTTCTTTTCGTTCTTCTACAACAACCATGATTTGGAGACGTTGACCCAGAAGTCGTATGTGACCTACGGAAAGGTGATTCTGGAGCTTCGCAAGTCCATCTCGTGCTTCAATCCCGAGCACCCCGCCAAGATGTCTCTTTTCTCGGCCAGAGCATGCTACATGAACCCCTCCACGGACTTCAAGACTTTTTCCTTGATGATGTCTGGAACACTCATCCTATTTAAAAACATCTTGCTGAACGTGCAGACCCAGGAGCGGGCGGAGCGCAACATCCGACAGGAGATCTCTATGCTCGACTACTTCTCCAACATGTCGGTATGCCCCGACTACAATTGCGAAGTTGTATGGGACTTGAAGAGCAGCTTCAAAAAGTACAAGAGCTTTGTGGACCAAATGGTGGCGAAACGCAACGAAGGCTGTAAGCTTGACCCCGGCGTGGACTCGGTATTGAAAGACTCGCTTTTCATGCACAACTGCCATGAGCTAGACAAATACCTTGCGAAGCTCGAAACTTACTACATCCCTATGATCAGACAGTGCAATGCCCATTTTACAAAGATCAGCCAGGTGTCGGGCGAGCATACAATCCGCTTTACCTCGCCTTCACTCATCTTTGACATGATGTACGAATGGTTTAAAATCTATCCCGGAGAAATAATGTTGATGGGGACGAAATCGCACCCCCTCAAGAAAATCATCTACCTCTTTTTCCATGCATTGGGGAAAACGTTGAACCATGTGTTGCCGCCCATCAAAGCAGTGCTGTTCGTGGATCCATGCAACATCATGTTCACCAAAGCAGGCATGCAGTCTTTTAAGCCTGACGGCTTTGAGTTAATCTCGTGCAGCGACTTAGTGCCTGTTACTGCTGCAATTTACAGGACCATCCGGTACTTTGAAAGTCGTCTGATTTTGTATGCTTATTCCATGGATAATGAGACGGTTTTAGAGCTGGAATACCTCCGTTCGGTTGCTGCGCATGCACCCATGGACTGGATTTATCGGGACATCATCCGCATCTGCCCAGAAAAAATAAGAGGGGAGACTCAACTAAGTTGCTTTTCATCCGGCTACTTTCAGATTGAAAACTTTGCATTTCTGGACCATTTACTTAGCCATGCTACATGTGCGGAGTTGATCACGCAGGAATTGGCCAGGCAAAAGTATGCGCTTGCAAATGAACCGTACTTTTTCAATTTCAACCTTGGCCTTTCGAACCATGACTTCAACCCAGAACTCATTATCGATTGCTACGTGAAGTTCCGTAATGAGCAGCTCAAAAAGCATGGGCATATCTCAGTGGAGAGAGCAAGACTCAGGGTCGAGACCTTGATCCAGGCGCACTCCGAGATGGATGCTGCTGCTAAAGCAGCGGAAGGACGACAAAATAATTAACATGACAAAAACAATGGAAAAGACCAATTCACAAAAAAACGACTGAAGAATATCGATAGAATGGGCCAAAGAACCGGGTGTGGCTTCACTGGTATTTCATTAGCAGTGATGTTCAAGTAGCCTTGATTCTTGCTGTGCAGGATTGTTATCTATTGATGTCCTGATCGCACGCGAGCAGGTTGCTGAAAGACATGAAACCGGACAAGACCTAAACAGGACAAATTCAGAAAAACCAAGATCCAGAAAAACCAAGATCCAGAAAACCAAGATCCAGAAAAACAAGATCCAGAAAAACCAAGATCCAGAAAAACCAAGATTCAGAAAAACCAAGATTCAGAAAAACCAAGATTCAGAAAAAAACCAGATTTAGAAAAATACCAGATCTAAGGTCAGCGAGGGCTATAGTGCTGGGACCCGGGAGTGCTGGGACCCGGGCACCGGGTCCCGGGCACCGTTGCTTGAATGTGTGGAAGGTGCAATGCCGCAGAGCCGCATGGTCCAGGCTCAGCTTATGGGAAGGATGATGCAAGGTTCACCTAATGACATTGCGCATTGTATACGGCACATAAGACGCATGTCAGGCTCGCGCACCGGTGCTGCGTTACGGCGGAATAAGTAGCGCAATTGGGCACTGTGTGGCTCCTGCCAAGCACCAAAAGCGGCGGGGTCCTGATACATGCATTGCCATAACCGCCAGGAATCCCTCTCATTGCTCGAAAGAAGAAACCGAATCCCTAGCATGCAGCGCACGACACCTATTATGCGTGCTTAATTTTTGCGTCTGGTGCCCATGCGCCACGATGTGCAGGATGCTATTTCAGTCCATGAGTTGAGAACCCATTCATGAGCTCCCCAGTGACTCACTTCTCCTAGGTCCTTAACCAGTGCAAACTATAACCACACACATTGATGGCCAACACCAAAGCATCCCGACGCAAAAAACACCGCAACTCCAAACTCGGCTGTGCCACGTGCAAACGGCGCAGAGTTAAGTGCCTGGAGGATCTCCCCCAGTGCACCAACTGTGCCAAGCACAACTCCCATTGTGAGTACCTCGACTATAGCGAAAAGCAACTCGAGGTGTTTCGCCGATGTAAAGCGGAGCAGCAGAAGCAGAAAGACCCCATGCTTAATGTTGCCACCATTTCCGCCGACCCTGCGGCGCTGTTAGAGCTGCTCTCGTTGGGCATTGACTTTGCTCCCACCAAAATGCCCCGGAAAAAGGCCCAGAAACCCCGCGGGCCTGAAGGTGTTGAAGTGTCGCTGCGAGGCAGCCATCTGAGTGAACATAGCCGTGCGCCCAGCCGTCAGCTGTCGTTGCCCTCTGTGGCCGCAGGCGGGCTGATTTCCTCACATAGCGACGCTAACATCAGCGTATCGCTGCACATGCAGGTCAACAGGATTTCATCCACAGACTCCAATTTGAATATCCATTTGCAGCATGCTCAGAACCCCTTGCATGAGGCGTATTCCGAATTCACACCTCATGAGCTCATGAGCCACGGTCTGAGCGCAGTGGCGCCCGCATACCCGAACTCCTTTGGGCCAAGATCGAATATGATATCCGAAAAATACTCCACACCGTCAAACTTCACCCAGGATTTTGATAATTTGCTCTCCACTCATGACCAGGAGATCATCTACCCCATCTACTCGTCGAACGCTGGAGGGACGTATAGATTTGAGCCATCTGAGCAGCCGCCCTACGAACCCCTTGCTGTTTTCAAATCGGAGCCGTTGGAAGAGGAACCAGTGCTGGCTCCCGGAACCGCTCTACCCAGCGCCGTGAAGCTGCGCCAGAAGTTTAAGCCGCTCAAATGTCCCTCAATAATCGGAGTCAACTATAGGACTCGTTTACTTGAAGCTGTGCAAGAATTGAGGCCATTGATATCCGAGGGTTTGGCAAGTCTCCACCAGATCCGGAACCTCTACCATGTGTGGTTGGCGTCCTTCGTTTATTCCGCGTACAATCTGGAGGTGATGTTCCTGTGTCTTGTCAACTTGACCACCAACTTTCTAATTTCCAACGTGTTTCTGAACTTGGAGCAAGAACGGCTCGACGCGTTCTTCCAGGTGCCCAACTTCCGGGACACGCTTATCACACACCTGATTCAGCACTACGCCGTGGCAATCCGGGAGTTGCGGTCGCTCCTAAACTTCAACAAAGTGCCGGAGACGGCCGCTTCTGTCTCGTACATCTTATCGTTGATGTCCATGTACGATCCAGAAGCCACTATCAACTCCACGATCTGCTTTCGTGACGGGATGTTCTCTGTGCTTGGGTACTCGCTTCATATGGCAAAGAAGAATATCTACTCCCCACAGCCATTTGTGCCCATTCATCTCCAGCTCGTGGGAAACATATCCCGGACAATATACTTTCCTGCATACGACCCTATGTTCCTTATAGAGTACGAACACATGCTCCACCGCTTGAGTCTGTTTTTCTCCCAAATCCTGCTGTCTGTCACAAATTCCAGCACGTTCGAGTTTCTTTACAAGACATTGGAAGAGTTCCGTGAAATCTGTCGCGACACCAACACCACATACATTCCCATGGCAAACAGCAATTTGCGGGATCTCAAGCGCCAGACAGAAGTGATCTTCACCTTATTCTACCGGTGGGCAAGGTTCAACCCCACGCGGCTCTCGGTGACACGGCACTCCACCGACCCGTTAGAGAAGCTCTTGAACATCTTCATCATCCTCTTCCGCAAGGCAGTGTATGCAATTCTACCGCAAGGCAAGTTCATCTACTTGCGGGACCTCAACTCGCCGTTGATGCTCGATGTGTTCAACACCTTTGACGATCTTGAGTTCTACCATAGCTTGGACAACCCGCTTAATGTATGCATCGACCGCAACTTGTACCAGCAATCGTTGATGGAGATCAAGACGTTAGCAGCGTATGCCATTCGGGTCAACCGGTTCATTGGAGCCCGCACGCAATTTCTCTACACCAGTTTGGTGTATAGCAAGAAGGTGCGGCGCTTGTATCCAATCAAGAACATGGTTGACTGGAGACTATCGCTCACGGATATCCACGCTACTCGAAAAGAGTTCCAGGAGCGTATTGGCTTGACGGAAACCATGATCAAATCGTTCAACTCCACATACATCTCCGCACATCACTACCCTCGGATCTTGTCAGAAGATGAGCAAAAAGAGCATGTGCCCGAGGAACCTACCCCAACCAACTTGCTGAGCGAGCCTTGGGTCGACCTCCTCTCCATGGATAACCGGGGGCTTTTGTTGAAAGACCAGCCCCCGCCGTTTGCTAGATAGACTCATTTCATAAATATTTATAGACCCTCAATGACCATGCAACCGAGGAACGTAGTGCGATTGTAGGGACAACAGTGATTAGGACTATTAGTGCATAGCGACTATTGCCGGGTCAAATTGTGGTGAATGTTGTACAGACCGTTGCTTAATATGCATTTTTGTAGTGCAAGTCTTCTTGTGTGGTGTATATCTAGAGTAGTGTTAATTCAGTGTAGTTTTAATTCAGTGTAGTGTTAATTCAGTGTAGTTTTAATTCAGTGTAGTTTTAATTCAGTGTAGTTTTAATTCAGTGTAGTGTTCATCTTGTCTGATGGTCATACGATTTTCAATGCTCGTACGATTTTTGTATACTAGACGTAGTATTGCTCTTGGAGTGTGATCCTACAGTGCAACTTTTGCACTAAATTATATAGTGAAAGTCCGGAATATCTCTTTGCAGTGCTGAGCCCAGCTCCCGTAGCGCCATTCTACGATATTCTGGATCTATTGGTTCTTTCGTACTATGGTTGGCGTGTTTCTTGTATAGGCTGGGAGGGATGCGTGCAGTACCGGCATTGACTGGCGCATTGCATCCTTCACCAGTGCACCATGGATGAAGAACTAAGGGCCATAACGGCCACGCTAACGTCGTTCTACACCTTTCACCAGTGGCAGAATGAGACGGTTGTAGAGCCCAAAACCAGAAAATACGCCTCTCTTTCCCCGCATGAAAAAGCGCTTCTAGATTGGTACCCAGGCTTGGTGCGGGACTTGGGCCAGTGTATCCACATCAACCAGTCGTTTCTCCAGAATTTGGCCGTGGCCGCGGCAACCGATTGGGGCGTGCCTCCGAACCCGGCCGAATGGGAAGCATGCCTGAAGTCCGAGCTCCACAAAGTCCGCCAGTCGCTCCTTCAGCTTGTGCGGGAATGGAGCTCGGAGGGAACCACCGAACGGCAGCAAGCGTACCAGATCTTGCTCGACAAGGCATGCAGTGTCTTTCCGCAAGAGGACCGCAAGCATGTGAAGGTACTTGTTCCTGGCTGTGGAACCGGCCGCTTGGTGTATGAGTTTGTCAAGGCCGGCTTCTGTACGCAGGGCAACGAGGCGAGCTACCACATGCTCATGGCGCTGGGGTACATGCTCAACCACGTGACCGTGCCCCATGGGGAAACCATTTTTCCTTTCATCGACCTGCTGTCATACAAGCGGAGACGCCTTCACCAGCTTCGGCCCGTGACCGTGCCAGACGAGAGCCCCGTGGCGACGTTCAGTGCTCCTGCATACGCCCATGTGCCTGACCTCATGTCGATGACGGCTGGCTCCTTCACCGAGCTCTACGGCCCCGACCCAAGCCTGGCGGAGGCTGCCGAGTTCCAGAACGAGTGCAAGCGTGCGTTTGATGTCGTGGCCACGTGCTTTTTCCTCGACACTGCTCTGAACATCATCGACTATATCCAGGGCATCCACCACTGCTTGAAGGAGACTGGTGTGTGGATGAACATGGGGCCGTTGAACTGGCACTATGAGCGTGATGCTTCCACTGGCTCCTCCACTGGTCTTGAGGGCTCCTCCACTGGTCTTGAGGGCATGGAGTTGTCACGTGACGAGCTCTTCTCGCTCATAGACAAGCTTGGCTTTGACATCGTCGAGCTGAGCTTCCCCATTCCGTCAACGTATGCAGGCGATGCCATGGCCTCGGCCCGATTCATCTATGACTGCGATTTTTGGGTTGCCCGGAAGAGGCAAAACACGCATGCATGACGGGGTCCTTGCTTCTCCTGATAACCGGCACCCGTACACCAGCTTCGCCTCACCTTATCGGCGTGCGCGCACCAGGTGTCACTTGCGAATTGATCCTTTAAGCTAGCAACGCCATCCCAGCGCTACTATAATCCATCCCTTGCACCCTTTCCACAGATAATAAACATCTTTACCGCGTCGGCTTAATCAAACACCCGGGCCAGTAACTTCCGCGCATCAGTACCTCCTTACTTCCCTTAACTCATGAGTCTCCCCAACAACGCCACATCTGTCAAGTTGGTTCTCCTTGGCGAGGCCGCCGTCGGCAAATCATCGCTCGTCTTACGATTTGTCAGTAATGATTTCCAGGAGAACAAGGAACCCACAATCGGTGCAGCATTCTTGACTCAAAAGTGCACCGTTGGTGACAGAACAATCAAGTACGAGATCTGGGATACCGCTGGCCAGGAGCGCTTTGCATCCTTGGCCCCAATGTACTACCGGAATGCTCAGGCAGCGTTGGTGGTGTACGACATCACCAAGCCTGCTTCTTTCATCAAGGCCAGACACTGGGTCAAAGAGCTACACGAGCAGGCCTCCAAAGATATCACAATTGCATTGGTTGGTAACAAGTACGACTTGGTGGAAAATGAAAACGACGCCGATGAGTCTTTGCGCAAAGTCAGCGTTGAAGAGGGCAAAGCATTAGCCGAGGAGGAAGGACTATTGTTCTTCGAGACCTCCGCCAAAACCTCCCATAATGTCAACGATGTGTTTGTGTCAATAGGCAGCAAGATTCCCGAGGCAAAGCCCCTGGCTGCCGCCAACGATGGGCCCAGTGAAGGTGGACGTATTGACTTAAGTGGGAACAACCAACGCACAACGCTGTCCGAGTGTGCGTGTTAATTAGAAGTCCTGTTCTCTATAATATTTGTAATTGGGACCGAATGTCGATAAATGTAGGTGGTTCAACCCTCAAACTAGAGACATGGCCGTGGAATCTTCTGAGTAACCGTCATTGATACAAGTCGAAATAATCATCTTAAATGCTGGTCACGTGAGCAGCACGAAAATGTACTCCATGTTGGAACATGAGGAATCAGTGCACCTGCGGGCACTGCATGTTCACCTGACTGCATACAGATGAAACAAGTGTTAGAAGTACATGCAGTGTCCACTGACATTGTTACACAGCCACGATGACAGGGCTACACAACCACGATGGAACTCTATTTAAGAGAGACGAAGTCTCTTAAATGAAAGGGGATGGAAGAAGGAACGGAAGTGACTGAATCAACAGGTTCCATAGCAACAGAATTACATATTAGATGATGAACACTATTACATAAGTCCCTTACTTGTTAGAGTTATTGAAGTCCAATCATGTATCAGTCCCTCTGTATCAGACTGTGTGTTCTAACGCGCAACACTCCACATTTGAGCAAATCTTAATATCAACTGCACTAATCAAATGACTAAACTCACGGTGGCTTACATTCCCGAGCACTTTTCCACGCCATTGTTTCTTGCGGAAAACCAGAAATACTACTCGCAGGAGCAATTAGAGATCGAGTTTGTGCCTGTGATCGAAGGTTCAGGAAGGCTCATCAAGTTGTTAAATGACAAAAGTGTCGATATCGCCATCGGCTTGACTGAGGCATTTGTAGCAGATATTGCTAAAGGAAATGATGCTTATAGCGTAGTGGGAACCTATGTGGAGAGTCCCCTTTGCTGGGCCATCTCCACGGGAAGCAACAGAGAAGACATCACTAAAGCGGAGGACTTGGCCGGCAAGAGAATCGGCGTGTCGAGAATCGGATCGGGCTCTTATGTCATGTCTTTTGTCTTGGGTTTGCACAGCAGTTTCCAGGCTCCATACTTTAGCGAGTACCCAGTCTTGCACAACTTCCAGAATTTGAGAGACTCGGTCAACTTGAAGTACCACGACGAGCATGGGCGCAAGCTTGATAGTGATGCATTCATGTGGGAGCACTTTACTTCTAAGAAGTACTATGACTCGGGCGAAATCAAGAGGATCGGTGAGATCTATACGCCCTGGCCATCGTGGGTGGTAACAGTGAACCAGCAAGTGTTGAGTGAAAAGAAGCAGCATGTGCAGGGCTTCTTGCGGGCCGTCAACAAGGGTATTGAGTACTTTTTGCAGAACCCTGAAGAGGCCATTGACCACATCTCTACCCATCTCAATTACACGGCAGATGACGCACGTGAATGGCTCAAGACGGTCAGGTTCAATGAGCAGATCGGCAATATTCCTATCGAATGGAAAAGCGTGGTTGAAAACACTGCCCATGTTTTGAAAACTGCAGGTGTGATTTCTGATGACTCCATTGTCTCAGAAAGGTTGAAGAACCAGGTAGTTTCGTTGCAGGTCACCGACTAGATCTTTTAATAGCATGTCCAATAGCATGCCGAATTAGCCATCGAATAAGCTGTCCGATCAGAGGTTCCAACCAGCGTAGATTTTCTTCTTTTCCAAATCAAGTAACAAATCATGATTAATATCAAACCTT
This sequence comes from Metschnikowia colocasiae, assembly GCA_002370175.1. Lineage (NCBI taxonomy): Eukaryota > Fungi > Ascomycota > Pichiomycetes > Serinales > Metschnikowiaceae > Metschnikowia > Metschnikowia colocasiae. Next base: position 163,716 of record NKZV01001063.1, read on the forward strand.
GGCTTGTCTGGCGTATGGGTATCTGCAGGAACGGTAGATCAACTCGCAGTTGCGAACACATACAAGCCATCTAGACGGACTTCTCCCGCCAGTTCCTTGTACGAAACCTCGTGTTGAATGTCGCTTCCAAACTTTCTTCGGCTTTCTGTGTCCGAGCAAAGATCTCGCTTCCATGCCATCACATCCCAGTGTGAAGACCACATCGAGCAGGCACGGAAACTGCCCACACTGCAGTTCAAATGGTCTTTCAAAGAAGCCCTTCAACCGTACAACGAACGTAGAAACAGGTATATCAACGTTCTCCCGTGGGATTCCACCCGGGTCATCTTGCAAGCGAATTCCGGCGCTCTGGATTATATCAACGCGTCGTGGGTGCAACTCGGCTCCAACCGGTATATAGCTGCACAAGGCCCGTTGAGGAACACCATCCACCATTTCTGGGCCATGTGTTTCCAGCAGGCACAAGAGCAGGAGTCCTCAGAGATTATTATTGCCATGGTGACTCCGTTACGTGAACGGGGTCTAGAGAAATGTGCCAGATACTGGCCTTCCAAAGGGGAACAAGTGTGGGATTTATCTGATCTGGCCTCTGCAGATGGACTTTTCGGAGACATGAAGTTGACATGGTTGGAAGAAGAGCTTCTTGGAGAAACTCACCTCACTCGAATCGAACTCGAGTGCAATGGGATCCAAAAGCAAGTGCTTCATTACCACTATCAAGGCTGGGTAGACACACAGAAACCCTCCTCTCCAGAGCCCTTGATTGGGCTCAGTAAACAAATAGCAAATGCCAAACAGAGATCCGCCAGGTTGGTACCCATCGTTCATTGTTCTGCGGGTGTTGGTAGAACGGGTACGTTCATTGCCATTGACCATTTTTTGACGTCCAATGTGCTCCACAGCGGAGAAGAGGATCCTGTGTGGTCTACAGTCTCGACCATGAGAGAGCAAAGGATCATGATGGTTCAGACTGTGAACCAGTACATGTTTTTGTATGACGTCGCAAGGGATTTTTTCAGGTCATAAACACCAGAATCCACCGCTAGCCTCTAATCATACAATGTTAACTTGAGCAATATTGCAGCACAAGCATCCAGGCTTTCAATGCCGGTGACGCAGCGCACCCTCCAAGACCCTCCATACCAACGATTCCACCAAGAATCAAGACTTTCAAGCAATTCCAGCTTAAGGATGTTTGACTGGCCTGGTGACGCGTCTCAATGCATATGTTTCATCTTTGCGACACTAGACTCGCGTCCTGAGACATTCCAGTGCGAATGCACCAAGCACGCACGGGGCCTGAATAAATGCTGGAGTTCTTATTCATGATAATCTTGCGATCTTATATAAGGATCTTTTTTCCGTCACCCCCTGCGCTTCGCCATGCAACTTTGGAGCGAGAAAGATACGTCCTTAATCGTTTTGGACACGAATAACTCCCCTTCTCGGGAACGCACTTACTTGGTCACCACAACTCAAAACGTATCCACAAGTGAATCTCCAGATCAAAACATGGCAGAAAATCGTCGCAAAGGCTCCCGGCCACTATTGCAAGACCAGTTTGAAATGCGTCTCGAGCTGATTGGGCTCAAGGAGCAGAAGAGGGCAGCGCTGCACGAAGCCGACTACATCACCGAGTTCATCAAACTCTCCAAGCGGGAGGTCAGCGCAGTGATTGGTCCTGATGCGCTGCAAATCAACTTTATCTGCAAGTCCACCCAGTGTCGGATTGTTGTGATGCCCGTGTCGTTCGAGTCAATCAACATTCGGGTCAAGGGGCTGGATATGCTCCAAACGCTCTCCTTGACAGGCAGGATGCAGGAGGTCGTGCAGGCGAAGGTGATGCTTCGAAGGGCACTCTTAGAGCTCAAAGGCAAGTAAGCTATGGTGCATTGGTCTAGGTTTACGGCGTCTCCCACGAGAAGGCGCTTGATAGAGACCGTGTTGCAAAGCGATGGCTGCGAAATTGTTCTGCCTGTGTGCAGGCCCAATGGACACTCCTGGGCCTAGTGTCGTAGTTGCTAGCTGCTGGCCCGAATGAGGTGATTGAGGGAAAGTGCAAGTGCGTACAGGGTTGCAAATATGATGAATCTTGTATTAGCATTCTGTGTACATGCCGAAATCCCGTTCCCTGGCCAGGCCCTCTCAGAGCCAGGAGGCGTCCGGGTAAGTCTCGCGCGTATTTCTGAGCATGCACCGTTCGGGTGTACAGGTGCAAGGCCCAGTTTTCGGGCTGCACCAACAGGTCTTCGCAAAAAAATTTGTGCGAAAAAAAAATTGTGCGAAAAAAAATTTTCATTTAAAGCCCAGATATTCCCTCCTTCATATTCTTCCTACTTTTTCCCTTTAAAGTAAATTTCTACAACAATGGCTGACGGTGTTTTCCAGGGTGCTATCGGTATCGATTTGGGTACCACTTACTCGTGTGTGGCTACATACGACTCTGCAGTTGAAATTATTGCCAACGAACAGGGTAACAGAGTCACCCCTTCCTTCGTTGCTTTCAACTCCGAGGAGAGATTGATTGGTGATGCCGCCAAGAACCAGGCTGCTTTGAACCCAAAGAACACTGTGTTCGACGCTAAGCGTTTGATCGGTCGTGGTTTCGATGACGAGTCCGTTCAAAAGGACATCAAGACCTGGCCTTTCAAGGTTGTCAACTCTGGCGGTAACCCCGTCATTGAGGTTGAGTACTTGGAGGAGACCAAGACTTTCTCCCCTCAAGAGATCTCCTCTATGGTTTTGACCAAGATGAAGGAAATCGCAGAGGCCAAGATTGGTAAGAAGGTTGAGAAGGCTGTTGTCACCGTCCCAGCTTACTTTAACGACGCTCAACGTCAAGCCACCAAGGACGCAGGTGCCATTGCCGGTTTGAACGTGTTGAGAATCATCAACGAGCCAACCGCCGCTGCCATTGCTTACGGTTTGGGTGCTGGTAAGTCCGAGAAGGAGAGACACGTCTTGATCTTCGACTTGGGTGGAGGTACTTTCGATGTTTCTTTGTTGAACATCACTGGTGGTGTTTTCACTGTCAAGGCCACCGCTGGTGACACTCACTTGGGTGGTCAAGATTTCGATACCAACTTGTTGGACTTCTTCAAGGGTATCTTCCAAAAGAAGACCGGTCACGACATCTCCGGTGACGCCAGAGCTTTGAGAAGATTGAGAACTGCCTGTGAGCGTGCCAAGAGAACCTTGTCTTCCGTTACCCAAACCACCGTTGAGGTCGACTCCTTGTTCGAGGGTGAGGACTTCTCCGAGAACATCACCAGAGCCAGATTCGAGGACGTCAACTCCGGTTTGTTCAAGTCTACCTTGGAGCCAGTTGAGCAAGTCTTGAAGGACGCCAAGATCTCCAAGTCCGGTGTCGACGAGGTCGTCTTGGTTGGTGGTTCCACCAGAATTCCAAAGGTCCAAAAGTTGTTGTCCGACTTCTTTGACGGTAAGCAATTGGAGAAGTCCATCAACCCAGATGAGGCTGTCGCCTACGGTGCCGCTGTCCAAGGTGCTATCTTGACCGGTCAATCCACTTCTGAGGACACCAAAGACTTGTTGTTGTTGGATGTCATCCCATTGTCTTTGGGTGTCGCCATGCAAGGTAACGTGTTCGCCCCAGTTGTGCCAAGAAACACCACTGTCCCAACCATCAAGAGAAGAACCTTTACTACTGTTGCTGACCACCAGACCACTGTGCAATTCCCAGTGTACCAGGGTGAGCGTGTCAACTGTTCCGAGAACACCTTGTTGGGTGAGTTCGACTTGAAGAACATCCCACCTATGCCTGCTGGAGAGCCAGTCTTGGAGTCTATCTTCGAGGTTGACGCCAACGGTATCTTGAAGGTCACTGCCCTTGAAAAGTCCACCGGTAGATCCGCCAACATCACCATCTCCAACTCCATCGGTAGATTGTCTTCCGAGGAGATCGAGAAGATGATCTCTGACGCCGAGAAGTTCAAGAACTCGGACGACGCTTTCGCCAAGAGACACGAGCAAAAGCAAAAGTTGGAGGCCTATGTTGCTTCTGTTGAGTCTACCGTGACTGACCCAGTCTTGTCTGCTAAGTTGAAGAGATCGGCCAAGGACAAGATCGAGGCTGCTTTGTCTGACGCCATGCAAACCTTGGAGATCGAGGAGTCCTCCGGTGATGACTACAGAAGGGCTGAGTTGGCTTTGAAGAGAGCCGTCACCAAAGGTATGGCCACCCGTTAAGCATATCTAAGAGCTAGATGAATAATTCGTGTATAAAAGGTCATTTTCAATAAAATCACTATTATAAGCGGTGTGTAAAATGTAAGCAATTCAGTGCATAGTTAACCCAAGCTAGTGCGGGCTACTCCAATATGTAGTTACCCAACTTGTCCATTTTAAGGTTCTTGTCGCCCGCTGACAAGGCCTCAATGATCCTCTCGTTCTCCTCCCCATCGTCATTGTCCTCTTCGTTGAAATCCTCGCCATAATCCAGCGACTCCAGCTCAGCGGAATCGCTGTATTCTTGTTCACTTTCTTGGTCTTGCAAGTTCACCTTCCGCATACCCTCCACTGCAGCCTCCAAGTCCCGATCCGACTGGTTCTTCTTCTTGGTGTAGCCCGAGGCTTTCACCTCGACATCCAAGTCGGCGACCCTCTTGACGTCTCGGTCGAAGCTGGGAAGGGCATATCTGTAGCCCTCACCATATCCATCGGTGTCGAACATGGACGTGTCATCGCGGGGAGTGTAGCCGAATTTGCGGTCGAAAAACAAGCGGATACTCTCCACGTCTCGGTCGAAAAAGAACTTTGCGTCGGGGTGCTCGGTGGAGATACACTGGGGAAAGTCAATGACCACAAAGTCGTGCGGGTGGATCTTGGCGTCTTGTTCGTCACGGATGATGATGTTGAACTCGTTGAAGTCGCAGTGGATGAGCCCGTGGTTGGCCAACTTGACAATGAAGGCCATCAAGTCCGCGTACAAGCGCTTGTAGTGGGCGTACTTGCGCATGCTCTTCATGGTGTAGCCCTGGATCCACTCCATCATCACACAGTGCCGCAGGTGGTCGTAGGGCGTGGGCACGATGAAGCCGTTGTTGTGTAGCACCACCAAGAACTGGTACTCCTTCTCGGCCGCCAAGCGGCTCAAGTACATCCAGTTGGACGTTTGCTTGTTCTTCAAGTAGTCTCTGTTGTTCTTGACGGTCTTGAAAGACGTGCGCCCCAAGCGGTGGATCTTCAACACCTTCTGGGCGCCGGCCGGGTCGCTGACCGAGTAGATGTCGGACTCCTTGCCCACACCGATCTTGGTGCCCACGGAGTAGAGCGAGTCGCGGTTCAACATCAGCTTGAGCGCAAGGTAGTCGTAGCCCTGGTACGTGATGCGGAACCCATCGTACTTGGCGTTTCTGAGCCGGGCAACCAACTTCAACTTGGCCAAGTCGCCTATGGCGCGGCTGGTGCCCGACGGCGACTTCAACCCGCCGATGGAATGGATCATTTGCGTGGGCACAAGCTCGTGGTTACGGGACCCCAACTCGATGGCCTGAAGGATGCGGAAGTCATCGGCGGTCAAGTACCTCATGTGCGAGGTTTCAAGCTTCATCTGGGCGTGTAGACTGGTCAGGTGCTGGCGGTGGAAAGGCCTGTCAAATGATGCGTGTTTACTATGAGGTTTGGCTATTGTAGCGTAGTCCTAAGCTGAGATGAGCGTGGCTGAGATGAGCGTGGCTGAGATGAGCGTGGTATTTTCGCACACACTCTCTCTCTCTCACTCACACCCTCTCTCTCTCTCTCTCTCTCTCATGTTCTCCAAGAAAAAGTATACTCGCAAAGCACACAATCGAAAGCCTTTTCGAAAAAAGAGTCTGCGTCGCCGAGTGATTCTTCGGCCTCCCGCTGATGTGCCAGATCAACCTTCATTCGATGCTGTGGGCTCAACCCTATACTCATGGATCTACTGTGGCATGCCACACAAGGTAGATAGGACAATTACACACGACACAAGCAGTAGTGACACAAACACTGACTCCGGCTACACTGACTCCGGCTACACTCACTCCAATACCAATTCGAACCGTTCGGCTGCTCGGCCCTGTTCCCTTCGACAGAGGGCGGCGCAGGTGCTCGCGCAAAATGCCGATAGCTTATGCCCATCTTTCTTGGATGAGGCCCCCTGGCCGTGTTGGAGATTGGTGTGGCATAGCATCGTCAAACATGGCCGTGACCTGCCCTACTTATTCCGCATCTTCTACCAGAGTTTTGGTTTGCACAGCGGGTTCGCGTGCCATTACCGCAAGACCGGCCTGTTTCCACGCACCCATGGCTCGGCTCGGCTGATCAAGAATGCCGCGCTCAATGCATGTCTTGCACCCACCGTCCGCCACCACCGCTTGGAGAATGTGTTTTCCAACATCTCGGTGCCGGAGTTCGCCTCCTTTGTACTGGTACTCTCTGAGGCGGCCGTGGTGGTGGATTGCTCGGGGATTCGGGTGTTTACGCCCGCCCAGCTCGTGGCTCTCTGCACCACCCGAAACTTGGAGGCTTTGGATCTCTCCAATACTGACATCGATGACCAGTTCTTGTACACGTTGCGTGCCTCTTTGGTGCTGAAGGACTCGCGCCTCCAAATTCTTCGATTATGTGACTGTCCGAATGTTACTGAGTCTGGTCTTCGTGTATTATTGGCGGAGCCTGGCGCTCCTAATTTGGCCTACATAGAGACCGATATCCACATCCGCAACGCTGGCTTCGTTCTCGGGTTTCTGGCCTCGACCGATCGTGCCCATGCTGTTCCAGGGACGAAATGGCGCGTGGTGCCGGAAACTGACCCCGCCATTGGTGTCGTGCATAAGTTTCACTTGGCCAATAAGCTACTTTGCCTTCTGAGAAACATCCCAAACTTCCGCGCCCCGTCGTTTATTTGGGACTTCAAGTTCTTTCCGCAAGTCGTGGAAGGCGCTCGAATCTCCGACGAGCTTGCCTTCGAAGCTTGGAAACTGAGGTTGTCCCTTGCCACCACTAGACCTGCTCATGTGCCCATTATGTATGTGAAAGACTGTTCCGAAGCTGCTCCGAAGCAAGAGCCCGAAAGTGCTCCACTGTCTGTACCGGATCTCCTGGTGTTCAGCCGTGCTGGCCACGGCTTGCTGCTGGATAAACTGAGACGTCTGCTGGTCAGGAAACCTCGCACTGTTACAACCAACGCCAAGTCCTTCTTTCTCGGTTCTTAGACCATCATCAATAAAAATCCCCTACTGTCCCCGCTTCAAAAGCCGCAACAAGTCGGCGCTGTTACTCAGCACAGCGTGTGCATGAGACTGTGTAGGTAAAGGTGCCTGCTGAGGTGTTCCGTAGGTCTCGCCATAGCTCGCCTTGGAGTTCTGCGGTGGCTTGCCACCATTCAAAAGTTGAAGAAGTCCGGCACCGGCACTATTGGTCTTGCCGTTGCTTGCAACATGGTGGGTTGGCTTGAGTTGCACGGGCACAGTCTCGTCCTCGGACTCCAGGTCGAATGTGTGCTTAATCCTATCGTAGATTTGATTCCCGATGGGACTTGAGTCCTCAAGGTCTTCAAAGTTCTCGAAATTTTCAAATTCATCTTTACTCTCCGATGATTCTTCGTTTTCTAGTGCTTCTGTGTACGACAGAGGTGGTGCCGTCTGCAGGTTTGAACCCAGGTTGATGAATTGCAAGATTTGGTTTCCAGCACTCAAATCTTCCGGGTTATGCTGCATTGCATTGGTGGAAGCATGATGGTCTGGGATGGGAGAAGATTCAGGTTCTCGTTTAGCGATTTTTATCGTTTTTGGATTGTTGAGAATGCTCAATAGCTCTCCAGATGCCTTTTTGTCTCTCGATGGTGGATTGTTGAGAATACTTAACAATTCGCCGGATGCTTTTATGTTTCTCAGTGGATGAGATGCAATGCTGTCATTCAGTATGTTTGATTCAGAGGAGATTGGAGGTGTCTGATTCTGCGATGAGACTATTCTTCTGTTGGATTGAGTCCCGGGACTAGTAATCTCTTTCTCTGACTTCTTGGCTTTCAATATTCCCAAGAGTTCTGTGGCATTAGATTTTGCTGGTTTCGCTGGTTTCGTCTCTCCTGACTCCTTCAAATGCAGATTTTTACCCAAAAGACTCAAGAGCGTACCAGATGCATCGCTGTTTGAGTTATCACGTTTCAACAAAGTAATTTTCTTGGAAGGAGTGTCTGGTCTAGACACTGGCTCAGCTTTGTCTTTCCGCGTAGCGTCGGAATTTTCAACCCTATGCTGGGGTAGAGGAGAAGGTTTTTCCTTCTGGGTCCGAGGGGCGTTCAAAATCGACAAGAAATCTTTGGAGTTCAGCAGTGCTTGTACATTGGGTGCTGGTGGCTGCGTAGGGGGTCTGACTTGCGGCGATTCACCGGTGACAGGACGAGGAGGTGGGGCGCCCATGTATGGGGGGAGGAACTCTGAGGGGGGCATCATATGCATCTGGCCCGGGCTTTGGGAATAAGGCGGGAAAAACAGAGGCATTCCGCCATAAACGCTATGCAAATGACTTGGAAGCGACATTTGGATGAACTGTTGCTGGGGGTTCAGAGAGGGGTCTTGAGGACCAGATTGATTGGCCTCGACTTGAGGTTTTGCGCCCTGTAATATATCAAGGAGCTCTCTGCCAGCGTCAAGATTCACATCGGAGGAAATGCCCATGAGTGCTTTCAACCTGATTTCGGCCTGTTGGATAAGCTCTTTCTCGCTCACCAAGCCCTTGTTCTTGTCAATCCATCTAGTAAGAGGTTTGAGCAAGATGTTGACCACAAAGTATTTGTTGGAGTTATTTTTGACTGCCTTCTGGAGGCTCTTGATGTCGAACCACGTGATCTCGGCAATCTCGTTTCTCGCCAAAGGCTCGAACCTGGTATCTTCCGGGATGTTTTTGGCCAAGAAAATCTTGAAGTTCTTTCCGCAGATTGTCCTTTCCAACACGTCGGACTCGTTGACGTAATCTCGGCAGTCGTAGCCCGTCTCCTCGCGGACTTCTCTGATGGCACATTCTAGGTCCGACTCGTCCTTGGAGATCTTGCCTCTGGGGAAAGACCAGGACTTGGACTCGTAGCCCCGCACCAAAACCACCTTGGTCAAGTCGCTGTTCAACAAGGCCACGCCTCGCACGGGAATGGTGGATTTGTACGCGCCAAAGCGGGCCAAGGAGTCTCTTGGGTCGCCCCACTTCCAGAGCAACGGACATTTGTTCAAAATCTTGGGCGCAAACGTCTTCATTTTCATACTGGGCAAGTTCTGGTTGAGCGCCCGCACGAAATCCGTGTAAAACCACTGGGCCTCCTCCACTTGGAAGAACACTCTTTCTATGGAGGACAAGTCTTCGTCAGGGACGTTGATGACGAAACGCACGAGCAAGTCCTCGAGGACGTGGTCAATGGGCTGATTGAATAGCCCATCTTTTAGTAATATGCTCATAGTGCTTGTGTGCTTGGATAAATATACTTGTGGGGATGTCTGGTATTGTTGTGAGGATGTACACTGAGTGGTAGAAAAGCGCACTTTTTTCACCGCGTACTGCATACTCCCGCAGAGTCACCTGGTCTACTACCGACTGTCGAATGGGTGTGGGAGACTTTGGGGGAGTTTTAATAGGCGTTGTAACAGCCTGGCTAAAGGGTGCTTTTTTTTTTCTTTAGTATTTTTACTGTGGTGGTTTAGTTTGGGTTCAACACTGGCTCATGAATTGGCTCATGAATTGGCTCATGAATTGTGTCTGGCAGGTGCCTTATCTGCCACACCATAAACACCGTTTTTCAGGATCTAGCTAAAAGTAGCGAATACTCCATTCTTTGGCAATTCCCGAAAAATCAAAAGTCATCCCGTTCTGCAAGATCGAAAGACGAATCATACGCTATTGTTGAAGCCTGCACACACCTCTGACTCCTCCACCAGCCCGCACCATCTCTGGGTGCAACATATAGTACTCTGGTTTCACATGCTGGCCCGGTACTTCAGTAGCTGCGCGGCAGCGTTGAACCGCAACGTGCCCAGGTTTGTAAACACGTTGAAAGAGGCGTCGAAGCCTGCACTCAAACACTCGGAGGTCGTCTCCAGGCCCTTTGGCTTCGACCATCCCATCACACTCGCTGACACCTCCAGCATATCCGATGTGTTCGGGAAGAAATCCTCCGAAAGAAGACAACGGCAGCTCGACCACGACATCAAGCACTCGCCCTTTTATGACTCCAAGTCATTCTCCAACACCCAGGGGAAGATCTTCACTCCTCCGGTATCGTACTTTAAGCGGGACAAGTCCAAGTTCTTCCCCAATGTTGAGGGCCACAACTTGCAGAACAACGCAGTGTCATTACAGGATGCTATACGCGGGAAGGTGTCAATTGTGAGGATCTTCTCGACCATCTCTGGGGAGAAGTGCACCAACACGTATGTGGAGGAGTACTTGAGCGAGAACGGATATGCACAGCTCCAAGAAAAATACAAAAACGCTCAGATAGTGGACTACAACATCCCCCAATCGTGGATCAAGGGATTGTTTGTGAAAATGGCCAAGTCCAATTTGCGCAAAATCGTGGCCAGAGCCCGCCACGACAAGTACTTCATTCTACCCAACAGCATGTTTGGCGTGGACATCCGAAAAACCCTCAAGTGTGACAACAACTGCTCGGGCTACATATATGTTTTGGACGATGAGGGCCGGATTCGATGGGCGACTTCGGGGTATGCAGACGAGTCCGAGAAGGCCACTCTCTGGAGAGCTGTGGCAGGTATCGACAAAGAGATTGATAAGGGAAGATTGATAAGGGAAGACGCACTGGCCCATTGATCCAGCCTCAACTCGTCAAATTCAATGACTCACACCAAAGGAGGTTACTCAAAGGCTTCATAAGGCACTGGGCTCTAGCAATACGCTCTGGTATGATGGGTGCGAAACCGGTGTCACGCCAAGAACGGCGATAATGAAGGGCGCAAGAGCTGGTAGACCAACGGGTCGGTGATGGCTCTGCAATCTCTGCTACTTGATGAAACGGACCCAAATAGGTCAGAGAATAGATGAGACGTAGCATGGTCTGCACGTGACGCTGCGAGGGCTGCAGCCCTAGCTGTGTGCAGTAGCGCGAGGGGAGTACGAAAATTTTCAACCATCGCGGCCCAGTTCCACTCCTTAACAACGTCAATTCAACCATGTCTGCCCCTATTAACAAGGAGAAGGTCCAAGAACAACCTCAGGAGATCCACAAGATCAGAATCACCTTGACTTCCACCAAGGTCAAGCAATTGGAGAAGGTCTCTTCCAACATCATCAGCAGTGCTGTTGACAACGACATCGTCAAGAAGGGACCAGTTAGATTGCCAACCAAGGTCTTGAAGATCACCACCAGAAAGACCCCTAACGGTGAGGGTTCTAAGACCTGGGACTGTTACGAGATGAGAATCCACAAGAGAGTCATTGACTTGCAGGCCCCAGCCCATATCGTCAAGAAGATCACCCAGATCACCATCGAGCCTGGTGTGGATGTCGAGGTCACCATTGCCGCTTAAACGTGCTGATGGTGCTTGGTGACAATACACTGACAAGTCACATATCGAAGTTGTGTTAATGAAAACGTAGTGGGAATTTGTATCCAAGTGCTCTAGGCGTGCCGTGCACCTAACCGTGCACAGACGTTGTGGTTTAGCTATCAGGATTTGGTACAATTGTCGATGAATTCTTGGTGTATTGTTGTGTATGTTTTATATATATCGGCGCACTCAATGATGTAGTGATGAAGTATGATGTAGTGATGAAGTATGATGCAGAGGTTACGCCAATGTCAGACTGACGACCCTGGTAGAAGCTCCTGGTGGAAGCTCCCGTTTTTGGTCCCTTGTCAACCCTGGTAGCCTGACTACAGGGACGGTGCTCGTAACCATCAGCCAGCTCACACTGTGCTCGCACTGTCGGGCATATAACGCGACCCCTAACAAGCTGATCCCCACTATCGCCGGCTCAACCCGCCACAGCACACTCGGATTTCGGCATGATCTTCTTCACCCCGAAACCCAAGCTAAAATACTTGGTGACCCGCCCGCTTCACACTTCCAAGAAATTGCTATCGAGCCGGGCCTTGGGCACCCAACCCTCCAAGCTCTTTAATAAGAGATATGTGGCCATTGTGTCTGGCATCGTCCTTGTGAGTTCGTATGTGTCGTTGGCTCCTTCCAAGCACTATAAATTGGACAGCGTGCCTCCGTCTTTGGGAGGAAGCACCAACCTGAGATTCTACAAGCCAGCCGAAGAGGTGAATGATAAACGGTACTTCTCGGCCACCACAAGCTCGATTCTCCAGAAAAATAGCTTGGGCGCCCAGCAGCACAAGGAGGGCATTTTCTTGTTGAATGAAGACCAGGTCAGCTCCAAGCTTAGGCAGTTTGAAGAATCCTACCATGTCAGTAGAGGCAAGGGTGTCACCAGGTACGATATCTGCCAGCTTCCCTCGAACTCGCCCATTGAGGACGACCGCGCAGAGGAGATTATCCAGGTGCCCATTTTGCAGGACAACAACGTCAAGGCCTCCACGGACTGGATGTTTTTCGGTGTTTTTGACGGCCACGGCGGATGGACCACGTCCTCCAAGTTACGCGACCAGTTGATTCTGTACATTGTGCACGAATTCGGCACCATCTTCAAGCCGGCCGCCAAAGAGGAAAACTTGCGTTATGTTCCCAACAGTGCCACCATCGACCAGGCCATCAAAAACGGCTTTTTGAAGCTAGACCACGAGATCGTCAACAAGAACATCGAGAGTCTTTTGAATGACAACAATAAGGCCAAGGCGGCCGAGTTATTGATGCCTGCACTTTCGGGATCTTGTGCTCTACTTTCTTTTTACGATACTAATTCCAAGATCTTGAAGGTGGCAGTGACTGGTGACTCCCGAGCTTTGCTAGGCTCCTTCAAGGATAACAAATGGGCTGTCAGGCAGTTGAGCATAGATCAAACAGGCTCAAACCCCACTGAGGTTGCTCGCATTATCTCAGAGCACCCGGATGAGCCTAGTGTTATAAAAAATGGAAGAGTTTTGGGAACGTTGGAACCATCCAGAGCTTTCGGTGATTGTCGTTACAAACTTCCTGCCAGAATCCAGGAGAGAATTTATAAGCAGTTCTTCGGAAGGAGACTCCCAAACAACCTCACGTCCCCGCCTTATGTGACTGCAGAGCCTGTGATTACCACCACCAAGATCAGCCCCGAGAACAACGACTTTTTGGTAATGGCATCGGACGGATTGTACGAAATGCTTTCTAATGAAGAGATTATTGGGCTTGTGGTGAAATGGATGGAGAAAGAAAAAATGGTCAAACCAACCAAATCTTTGTGGAATGTCTTTGGCTCTAACGATAAGGGCTTGCCTGAGGTTGAAGACATCACGTCAGACAAGACCAGCAAGCAGCCGTTCCGCAAGAACAGGCACTCGTCGCAGAACGGCTTTCTTTTGGAGGATAAGAACGTGTCGACCCATTTAATCAGAAACGCATTATCCAACGGAGGTTCGCGTGAACAGACCCTGATGCTTATCTCGATTCCAAACCCGGTTTCGCGACGCTACAGAGACGACTTGACTGTGACTGTTGTGTTCTTCGGCAAAGGCATTGGTGAGGACGACAATGGGAAGTTGGAGGTGAACTCGGAAGCTACAGCCGGCGGGATCAATGCTAGCAAGCCAAAGTTATAGGTCTACAAGTTTGGGTAAAAGGTCTCATGGTGACAAGCTGACTTGGTAGGTAGTGCGCATTTCGCGCATGTAGTGTAACCCGTGCCCTCAACTCACATCGGCTATACTCCAACATTCATCATGGCCGTACAGGAGTTGAACCCTAACGAGATTCTCGACCTAGGAGCAGATCCTGATCAAGGCACCTTTACCGACGAGCTTTCGCAAGAATTGCTTGAGCCGTCCCACCAGCTCAATTGGGACATCCTTGGCCTTGTGCAATGCATCCCCAACATCGACAAACAAAGGATCTTTCCGCAGCTTCTAGTGCAGCCGGACTTTATTTCTCGAACGTCCTTTAGATTCAAAAGGGGCGGTATCGAAGGCTCCGTGACTGGGTTCGAAGAAGAACTTCGCTTATCGGAAGTCGACAATGCCAACGCCACCAATTCCCTCTCCATCAACAGAAAGCTAGGACCCAAGCAGGACTCCGTCCAAGGCAAAACTAGCTTCTTGCCGTTCCAACCTGGAGGGCTCTTCAACAAGACACAAACAAACCAAACGCTCAATACGTCCCGTGCAGCATCGGAGTTCCAGTATTTGCGTCGCAACTCCCAAGGTCTCTTCGATGTACCCCTGGGGATGCTGAGAGGATTAACCTTGCAATCTGAAGGAAAAGAGCCTATGGAAGGCGTGGACACAGAACTCGTGCAGGACCTGGAGGACGAGGACGACCACCAGGCTCAGGTCCACGAAGAGGCCATGGATGACCAGAAATTCCTGGACCTCCAGGAACTAGATGATTATATCCCCCCAGACTACCGAGTGATGCAGCAGCAAATGGATGCAGAGGTGGCGGTCAAGCGCAACTGGGCACACGTGGTGGACCTCAACCATAAAATCGACAACTTCGATGAGATCGTGCCGAACATGGCCCGCAAGTGGCCCTTTGAATTGGACACGTTCCAGAAAGAGGCGGTTTATCATTTGGAGCAAGGTGACTCGGTGTTTGTCGCTGCACATACGTCGGCCGGTAAGACAGTAGTTGCAGAGTATGCCATTGCCATGGCTGCCAGAAACATGACTAAAACCATCTACACGTCGCCCATTAAGGCGTTGTCCAACCAGAAATTCAGAGATTTTAAGGAAACTTTCAAGGGAATGGACATTGGGCTCATCACCGGAGATGTTCAAATCAACCCCGACGCCAACTGTTTGATCATGACCACGGAAATCTTGCGGTCCATGTTGTACCGAGGGGCCGATCTCATTCGTGATGTTGAATTCGTGATTTTTGATGAAGTGCATTATGTGAACGACATCGATCGTGGTGTGGTGTGGGAGGAGGTCATCATTATGCTTCCAGATCATGTGAAATTCATTCTCCTATCGGCCACAGTTCCGAACACCTACGAGTTTGCCAACTGGGTGGGAAGAACAAAGAGAAAAGATATTTATGTGATATCCACTCCGAAAAGACCCGTGCCCTTGGAAATCTTCATCTGGGCCAAGAATGATTTGTACAAGGCAATTAATGCCAATGGGGTTTTCAGTGACTCGGAGTTCAAAAAGCACAGAGATGCTTTGGAACCTGACAACAAAAATGTGCCACCCAAAGCAGTCATGGGCAGTGGCTCCAGAAGAGGCCCTGGCGGTACTGCTCGCGGAGGCAACAGAGGCGGAGGGCGTGGTGGTGCCATGGGCAATTCTAGAGCGGCGTTCACTCGAGATGGGCCAAATAAAAGTACTTGGACAAGCTTAGTCCAGTACCTCCACTCAAAGAAATTACTCCCGGTGGTCATTTTCGTCTTCTCCAAAAAAAGGTGTGAGGATTACGTTGATACGTTAAGCGGAGTCAACTTCTGCAGCGCCAAGGAAAGATCGGAAATCCACATGTTCATAGATCGTGTAGTGGCACGGTTGAAAAAGGAGGATAGAGAATTGCCGCAAATCCTCAAGATCAGAGATTTGCTTAGCCGAGGCATCGCTGTTCATCATGGAGGCTTATTGCCCATAGTTAAGGAGTGCATTGAAATTCTTTTTGCCAAGTCCTTGGTGAAGGTTTTGTTCGCTACGGAGACCTTTGCTATGGGTTTGAATTTGCCAACAAGAACAGTTGTGTTCTGTGAATTGAGAAAACACGACGGAAGAGGCTTCAGAAACTTGTTTCCGGGAGAATTCACACAAATGGCTGGAAGAGCAGGAAGAAGAGGTCTAGACACTACAGGAACAGTGATTGTCATGTCTTTCAAACAGCCCCTTCAGCCTGTCGACTTCAAAGATGTGACCATGGGAAAACCAACGAAACTTTCGTCACAGTTCAGATTGACCTACAACATGATCTTAAACTTGTTGAGAATCGAGGCACTTCGTGTGGAGGAGATGATCAAGCACTCTTTCAGTGAAAACTCCACACAGACGCTATTACCAGAGCATAGGAACAAGATTGAAGAGCTTAGTGAGACTTTGAATGGTCTTACGCTCAAAGAGTCAGAGTACATTGATGATTTCCAAAAGACCTATTCGCTCATGAATGAATATAAGGAAATCTACGGCAAGATCTGCCATGAGGTGCAGATACTGGAAAAGTCCAAGGGGAGGGTGTTTGTTTTAGGCAAGCTTATGGTTTTCGAGGACAGCGATGGCGTTGTGAGATGCGGAATAGTGGTCAAGAGTGACTTGGCTCAGAAACGTATCATCTTCATGACATTTGACCATGGAAAAGAATACGAAGACGCCAGCAGATTGTACGGGTTGCCCTACTTCCCCAGCAAAGACTACCTCAAACAAGTGATGCCAGAAACTACTTACAAGGGCGACTTGCGTCTCACGAGTGTTCCGTTCAGCAAAATCCAATTTGCTAGTGTTTACACTATGAATGTGAGCATCAAGAACATATTGAAACATGACAAGGACGAGGTGGAGAAAGTTGAACAATCTTTTAAGATGGTATCCCGGTTTCTCCCACGCCTCAAGAGTATTGTGTTGAAGTCTTCTGTCAAATTCTCCCTACTTGAGCAATTGAAGCGGATCGATGAAATCACGGAGGAGTTTGAAGCCATTCATGCATACGACAAACCCGAGTTCAGAGAGTTCTATTCTCAAATCAAGGCCCGTGAGACCATCAAGAAGAACATCGACTCCTTGAATGTGTTGATGTCAGACGAAAACTTGGAGTTATTGCCAGACTACGAGCAGAGATTGAAGGTGTTGGAGCACTTGGAATTCATTGACAAGAACCAGAATGTCATGCTCAAGGGCCGTGTTGCATGTGAAATCAACTCAGGCTGGGAGTTGGTGTTGACGGAGCTCATTCTAGACAACTTCTTGGGAGATTTCGAGCCCGAGGAGATTGTAGCGTTGCTCTCTTGCTTCGTGTACGAGGGGCGTACCAACGATGAAGAGGATCCACCAATCACCCCAAGATTGGAAAAAGGGAAGGAGAAGATTCGAGGCATCACGGAAAAACTACTCAAGATCTACACAGAGTATCAGGTGTCGCTCTCGTCAGAGGAGGAGGAGTTTTTGGAGCGCAAGCGGTTTGCATTGGTGAATGTTGTCTATGAATGGGGCAAGGGAATGACCTTCAAGGAAATTATGCAGATCAGCGTGGAGCTGGAGGGTACCATCGTCAGGGTGATCACGAGGTTGGATGAGATTTGTCGCCAAGTGAAGAATGCAGCATCCATTGTGGGAGATTCCGTTCTTCACTCCAAGATGTCCGAGGCACAGGAACGCATTAAGCGAGACATCGTGTTCTGTGCATCTTTATACATATAGCATGCTATGCCTTCGCGTGCAATCAACATGGTTGAAGCATGAAGAATTTCAGCGCATAATCGATTTTCAACCACAGTATGATTAACTTTTAGATACGACGATCCGCAAGATGCCCGAGTTCGAGTTGAGGATCTTCAGTTGCCAGAAATTCAGGAGCACTTCCCGCGAGCCGAACTTCACCACCAAAAGGCCTATCATGGTATAGAAACTCGCCACGCTGGCCTTGTCCATGATGGCTTTTCGGACGCTTTCGGGTTTTTCAACAAAGCCACCCGAGTGAGCTCCACGGTACGGCACCACACATTTATCCAAGGAGTTGAGCTTCATGAACCGCATGGCCAAGGCGTTCGGGTCGGCAAACAACTCGAGCGAGTTTTCTAGTTCCTCGGCAGACTGAGAGAGGTGTTGGAGATCGGCAAAGATCGTGTCCAGCATGCAATGGAGCTCGAAGAAGCGGGTCCCTAGGTTGCGCACCACATCCTGCTTAATGGTGGTGTTTCCGTACTCCGAGCCAGCGGATAAAGAATGGGTGTCGATGTCCATGTTTGAAAGACCGCATATGATACATAGCATCTCAGGAAACAGGAGCGGTAACGCCAGGCCCAAGAACTCCTGGATGCGGTTGGACCGCGCCTGTAGGAGGGACTCCATGGCTGGATCTAGATTGAGCCTTTCCATAATATTGGAGTAGACGGGGTATTCAGGGCCGTCCATGAGGGGGGACTTGAAGCGGCGTGGCGGTGTGGAGGCGAGGTGTTTCTGTGTGCTATTCATGGTGAGGTTCTTGAGGAAGAGGTCTCGATTCAGAACTGTTTCCACATATCGGCGGAAGGATGAGGGCCGCATCTGAACTATTGGCCAATTCCGTACGGGTTTGCCTTGGCCAGGAGGAACAGGTGCGTCGAGCGTGTATGGCGTTGTGTACTGAGTGTATTGTAGTACTGAGTGTATTGTAGTACTGAGTGGTGTATTTCAGTACTGAGTGAGTATTTCAGTACTGAGTGAGTATTTCAGTGTAGTACTGAGTGAGTGAGTACTGAGTAGTGCAAGCAGCAGTGGCAGGGCATTGCACATCTGCTAAAATATCAAATGGAGTATCTTCTGGGAACATTTCCCAATAACCCTCCCAACGGCTGTGGAGGTTGAAGACGTATTTTCTGGATGTGTGCCTGCATAGAGGCGCCGGCTCATCTCCTTCACCACGGCTTCGACCAGACCAGCGCGTCCAGCCATGTCCTCTAAAACAAAGAAGAAAAGCACTGGGGGCTCCACGCCTGCAGCTCCGGCCGCAGAGAAAAAAATCAAGTTGCCGAAGCTGTACATTGCCCGGCCGGCGCCGCCAGGGCTGGCCACGGTATTGATTCATCCTGAGGTGGCTCTGGCCATGGACCTCACTCCAGGGCAGTTTGTTGTGGTCAACAAAGAAGGCGCCGCAGGAGTGCTTGCCACATTGAAGTTTTACGCCGAACAAGATGATATGAATGTGGTGCAAATTCCCAGCGAATTGAGGCTTCTTTCAGGCATCCTCTTGGGTGACAGGGTCTCTTTTGCCGGGTACCAGAAACAACCTCTGTTTGCGCAGAAAGTGCGGATCTTTAGTGAAAGCACCTTGGAAGAAAAGGACATCAAGCAGGCATTGACCTCAATGGGCGTTGTGAGTCCGGGCCTACTTGTCACGTGCAAGGAACAGCAGGTTAGAGTCGTGGATGTTGTGCAGAGGCAGGCCACGGCTAATTCCGTCGACTCCGTAGCAGATCAAATGGCTGGTCTCTCCTTGTCTTCAGCTACAGACGATGGCTTTGTGTCGCCACCCTTCCTCTGTATTGGCACCACTGAGGTGGAGATTTCCTCGCACGACATAAACATGGCTCTACACCCCAAATTGCCCCGCCACTTTGCGTTTGACCAGGTCGGAGGACTCGACAAGTCCATTGCGCTCCTCCGTTCCACCGTGCAATTACCGTTGCATCATGCAAGCCTCTTTTCAGACTTTGGCATCTCTCCGCCCAGAGGCATCCTTCTCCATGGGCCTCCTGGAACGGGAAAAACCATGTTGCTTCGCTGCGTGGCCCACGAATCTGATGCCCACGTGCTCATGGTCAATGGGCCGCTGATAGTGTCCAAGTACTTGGGCGAGACCGAGAATGCGCTCCGTGATATGTTTGCTGAAGCAGTTAAGTACCAGCCGTCAATCATCTTCATGGACGAAATCGACTCCTTGGCACCTCGCCGAGGCCTGGACGATGCTGGCGAGACGGAATCTCGTGTTGTCGCCACGCTCTTGACTATGATGGATGGCATGGGCGATTCCGGACGTGTGGTGGTGGTCGGTGCCACGAACCGGCCCAACTCGATCGATCCTGCACTCAGGCGCCCCGGCCGGTTTGACCAAGAAGTGGAGATCGGTATCCCAGATGTCGACGCCCGGGCCCAGATCCTCCAGAAACAGCTCTCCAAGATGAACTCGGAGAGGTGCAGTGTCCTGCAGGAAGAGGTTCTTAGCATTGCCCTGAAGACCCATGGATACGTTGGGGCTGACCTCTCTGCTTTGTGCAGGGAAGCTGTCATGAAAGCCATTTCCAGAGGCATGGGTGCAGGCCCGGCTCTATTATCTAGTATGGCCAATTTGCTGGGTCTAGAAACGAAGGTACAGGCATGCGACCTAGAGGCGGCTCTTGTGGAGGTACGGCCCTCGGCCATGCGAGAGATTTTCTTGGAGATGCCAAAAGTCACCTGGGACGATATCTCGGGCCAAGAAGATTTGAAACAGAAACTCACCGAAGTCGTTCAGCTCCCCTTGGAGGCAGCAGACACCTTTGCGCGTCTTGGCATATCATCACCCAAAGGTGTGCTCTTGTACGGGCCTCCTGGATGCTCAAAAACACTCACTGCCAAGGCTCTTGCCCATGAGTCGGGCCTCAACTTTTTGGCAGTGAAGGGCCCAGAGATCTTAAACAAGTTCGTGGGAGAGAGTGAGCGGACTGTGCGGGAAATTTTCCGCAAGGCTCGAGCAGCAGCACCATCTATCATCTTTTTTGATGAGATCGATGCTTTGGCCTCCTCAAGAGATGAGGCCCTGACTCTGGCCTCGCAAAATGTCCTTACGTCGTTGCTCAATGAGATTGATGGAGTGGAGGAGTTGAATGGGGTTATAGTGGTTGCTGCTACTAACCGGCCTTCGGAAATTGATTCAGCACTCCTTCGTCCCGGACGCTTGGACAGACACATCTACGTTGCTCCTCCAGATCTTGCCGCCCGGTTGAACCTCATAGAGAACCGGTGCAAGGACTTCCATGTGGAGCTGAGCAAAGACCTATTCGCCAGGCTTGCAGGTGCCACTGATGGGTGTTCCGGTGCAGAAGTGGCTCTTTTATGTCAGGAGGCAGGGCTTGCAGCAATTATGGAGGATAAGAATGCCACCAGTGTGAAAGAGCGTCACTTTGAGCATGCATTGAAGAGTATTTCCAAGGGTATTACGCCGGAAATGCTCGAATATTATCTGGCGTTTGCCGGCCGTAGTGGTTTGGAAATATAGAATCGATAATGGATATACAGGATGGTTCTGGTGAGATTGGTGAATTAATGATCGATAAAGGCAGTACAATTTATGCGAGATGGGTGAATGAATGATCGATAAATACAGGTCAGTGTATAAGATTAATAAGTCGACAAATCATGTCTGTTTGCAACCCTCCTCCAAGTCCTTCTCGAAGTTCTCCGGAAGGTCCTTCGAGTTGAAGTCCAAGCCAGCATCCTTGCCTCCCAAACCGCCGAACCCAGGGAAATCCGAGTCGTCACCAACCAATTCCGTAGGAGGGTTGCCCAATTCCTGTAAAGACTCTAGCAAGCCATTGACCTTCTCCCTGTGCTGCAGGTTGTCATTGTCATAGTCAGGCCCCTCGAAAACAGCCAAGATGTCGTTTGTGACGTCGTACTGCTTGGAATACCTATCGTAGTCGTCAGCAGAAAGCTTCTCTTTCGACTCCTTCAAAAAGTCGGGAAACTTGGTGTTGAGGTCTTTGATGGGTTCATAAAGCACTTCTTTCAGCGACAATTGCTCCAACATATCGGTCAAAAGTTTGTTCATGTTGAAGTCGCCGTCTCCTTCAGCCCCGCCAAGGCCGGCCAACAACTGCGAGATCATATCTTCAGGGTTCCCGCTCAACGTGTCGTTCTTCAATTGCTCATCCACGGTCTCGCCGGACTTCCGCAAGCGCTCCATGGTCTCTTTCATGACGTTATCGAAGTTTTGCGGCTGCTGAGCCTTTGCGGCCTCGTCCATGTGGGATTCCTCAAACTGCTTGACCAAAGTCTCAAACTGCTTCTTTGCGTCCGGATCCTCGATTTTGAGATCCTTGACCAACTCGTCGATATTGTGCTTGAGTTCGTTGGTGGGTGCCTTGGCGATGTCTTGGTTTTGGCTGGAGTCAGTGTGGCCGGCGGCGGCACCCGGCGGCTGGCTCAACACCTGCTCGTCAAACTCATCCAATAAATCATCCAAATCGTCGTCCTCTGGAACAGACGCGATGTTCTTCTTGTCGGGCTCTGACATCTTCTTGTGGTTGTGGGGAAGAAACGAGGTCACTAGCGGTGAAGTTGTCGCAGAAACCCACCTGCAGTGCGAGGCCAAGTGCGGAGGAGCCGTGGTCTATAGTCTCCCCGCGCTGACTTCACTTCGACGAGCATCGCACGTCGGACCGAGTGCCAGGCTGCCCCGAATCACGTGAAAACAGCCAGTCTCCATTGAGGTAAAACACTTCTGCAGCGATAGCTCTACATGCAGACTTGAAGATGGAGGCATGTGGAGTCTGTGGAGTACTGAGGCGTAATGTGTCTAAGATCTGGTGTGATTCAAGTAGATGGCTTAATCAAGGAAGTCGGAGTCAGCTTAAGTGTCAGCTTAAGTGTCAGCTTAAGTGTCAGCTTAAGTGTCAGCTTTAATTCAAGAATGCATCGAATTCATCAATTTCCAAAGGTGTGAATTCTAGGTACACTTGATCTCAGGTAAATCTTGGCCCACTAACTAGGCCCGTCAGAATCGTTGCTATAACCCTTTCTTTACTTAATACGAATCTTTATCTTTTACAAAACAAAACCCTTCAAATTGTATTAGTTTATATCTATTCCCAAATTAATTTGGACAAATTTGAGACGGTTCCTACCCATGCTTGTTCATGCGTTTCTGCTTTCGCCCTACATTAACCATGGCGACGCTCGTAGTCAACTCAGCTCAAAACCATGGACCTCTGGAAAGCCAGAAGAGTAACAAGAGTCCTGAAAGATCAAGTGTGGGAAATATCATTGGTAGAATTTACGGTGGTCTGCTCACGGTACTGATTCCTATGGGCCTATGGTGCAGCCTGGTGCGGCCCTAGGCTCTTGGAAAAGTGGGCGAGAAAAAACCATACAGTGTTTTTCAAAACTAATCGAACCAGCGCGACAAAATGTTTCGAACCAAGAAGACAATGTTTCGAACCAAGACAAAATGTTTCGAACCACACTAGCAAAATTAAACAAACCAATAATTCAAAAAGTTTCGTACCCCTTCGCACAGTCTTTCAAACCAAATGGCGTAATGTTTCACACCAACTTTTATTAGAATTCAATATTCTGAAATCTTAAATCTGGAGGATTGCCTTATATGTACTACATTTGGGAGTCTTGCAGTACCAATCAAGGGTCAAAACGGACGGAACTGAACTGGTTTCCTTGTTATCCTGTATACAGCAACTTGTTAGGGGTTATGTAATCATTCATACATTGGTTTGTTTAATTTTGCTAGTGTGGTTCGAAACATTTTGTCTTCCTGGTTCGAAGCATTTTGTCGCGCTGGTTTGAAGCATTTTGTCGCGCTGGTTCGAATAGTTTAGAAAAACATTGTACCAGAGCGCGCCACTCCATTCTTAAATCGCCTCCTACATCACATGTCGCTCTGCAAAACCCGCTTACAGGAAGAAAGAAAGCAGTGGAGAAAAGACCACCCCTTCGGGTTCTACGCCCGCCCCAGGAAGTCCGAAGACGGCTCCTTGGACTTGACCCATTGGGACGCTGGCATTCCAGGAAAGCCAAACACCCTTTGGGCAAATGCAACCTACCCGGTCAGCATCTCCTTCTCCGACGAATACCCGTCCAAGCCGCCCAAAGTGATGTTTCCCAGCGGCTTCTACCACCCAAACGTCTACCCCAGTGGCACGGTTTGCTTATCTATTTTGAACGAATCCCAGGACTGGCGCCCGGCCATCACTTTGAAGCAGATCGTGTTGGGCATTCAAGAGCTTCTCACAAACCCCAATCCCGACTCGCCTGCTCAGGAGCCCGCATGGAAGGCTTTCAGCAAAGATAGAGCCACCTACGAGAAGAAGGTTAAGGAGCAGGCCAAGAGATACGTCAACGCCAACTGAGCATACGTTGGACTAAAAATCGACTGTACTATATAATTAAGAACCTAATGTCATGTCTCACGTGTAGGCGACTCTAGCCTGCCGCTAGCTGTCGGCGCTGTTGCTGATCAAGTCTCTGCTGACGGAGGCTCCGATCTCCAGCTCCCCGAGCTGAGATGTGCCTTTCTCTTTGTATGTGCTCACGGCAGGTATATCGGCCTTGATCCGTGACACGAGCGTCAGATATGCCCGCGGCTCCAACTTGATCAACGTGTGCAAGGGGATTGACATCCATGGACTCTCCTCTTGGGGCACGTTCATGAAGTATGCGTACAAGCACCGCAACACTGCTTGGTGAGTGATGATGAGAATATTTTCCTGCCGTTCCAACTCCATGATGATGGGCTCCAAGCGGATCACAATGTCCCGGTACGACTCGCCTCCGCGATACCTGTACTCGTATTTGTTGTCGTCTCTGGCCTTAAAGTCCTCCGGGAACTTCTCCTCTATTTCTTCGTACGTCATGCCGTCACATTCTCCGGCGTCCAACTCGTCTAGTGCTTTCCACTCCAATTTTCTCTTGTAGGGCAAAAACGATGCTGTTTGCTGTGTTCTTTTGAGTGTCGACGTCCACACCGTCAAGTTGGTGTGCTTATGTTCTTCTCCCAAAGACTTGAGCACCAAATCCGGGAGTTTCTTGGCGTAGCGCATGCCCCGTTCCGATAGGTTAGAGTCTCCGCCGATTTGCCCGGTGAGATTATACTCGGACTCTCCGTGCCTCAGCAACCAGATGCTTCTTGGCTTGATGTGTAAGTTCATCACGTAGTATACAATACGGGACTCCAAATAACTCTCGATTCGGTTGACGATGATCTGCGAACCAACGTTGACGAGCTTGATGAAAGTCAAGTCGCCGTCGTCTTCCACATTCAAGGTCTCGTAGTTTTTCTCGTACTGCTCGATCCTCTTGAGGAAGTCCTGAGTGGCTGTCTTAGGGTCCACGTCGGTGTAGTCCGGCGAGCTTGTCTTGACGTCGGCGATGTTGTGCAAGATAAGATCCTGGTCGGCACACCAGCTCTCCAAGAAAATGGGCTCGATCAAATTCTCCCGGCACAACTTGAGAAGCTCTGCTCTTCTGGCCTTGGTAGAGTTTGTAGCGTCAATGATGCCCACAACACCATTTTTTTCCGTGAACCATTCCATCATGTCGGCAATGGCCATATCGATGGCCTTCTTTCTGGTGTTCAAGCCCTCCTCGTTGTCGGGGCTAAAGAAATCGGCCGTGACGAGCTTGTGGCCCGCCAAGTTTCTTCTGTAGGAGCCGACGTTGAAACATTTGGATTCGATGGAGAGCCACAGAAGATATCGGACGATTTTCTGGGCGATTAACGACTTGCCTCGTGCGGGCAAGCCCACCATGATCACACAGATCCGGACGTTTTCCACATGGGAGACGGAGTAGACGGGCATTTGGAGAGGCGTTTGGGTTGTCAGTAGGTGCAACCGGTATATTTGTTTACCTGTCCTTGAAAAGCGAGCTTTGTGAAATCGGTGCTTTACGAAGAACACTAAGAACTATCTTGTTGTCAACGCCAGTTTCACTTGCAGGTATTTCGGGTTCGCGAACTGGCTTCCCCAGAAATTGGGGCCCTTTCTGGCGCACGCTGCACAAGACCTCACGTTACTGCCTGGATTCGGAACCCTCCAGTTTTGGGATTTTGCTTTCATAGACTTACAAATTTATACCTTACGTAGAATCATTCCTGGAGAACCTCCCGAAGTTTGCCAGAAACCAGATTCCGACCTCACGCAATTTTTCTGCACTCCACCAAAATCACCTCATAAAAGTGTCCAGACCCCATACCGTTAACTAAAATACTTGCGGGCCGAAAAAAAATAAAAGACTCAGGGGTGGGAAAAAGAAACGCCAACGGTTCATGTCAACTAGTTTTTGGTTCTTTTAGACACATCGGGCCCAAAGCTCCAAAGTTGCCTGTTTTAAGGCCGTAGGTCACGAGACCCAGTTGCGCATCCTCCAGGTGACATGGCTTCCGCGCCTGCTATAAACCTTATTCACCATGAAGAGGTTCTTGAGTAAGCTGAAGAAAGGGACAGCGCCGGAACTCGACTCTGGCTCCATAGCCGGGGCCTCGTCGTGTGGGTCCGAGTCCGAGTCGCTCCAGGACCTCAAGCCCATGTTTGAAAACTCCTCTGCGGGTCACTTCACCAACGACGTCAAGCTAAATATCAACCCATCCATCACTTGCAGCGAGTCCGTGCTTACGGAGGCGTCTCAGGATCGCTCCAAGTCTGTGTTTTCGAGCAAATTCTCCGACTCCACCAAGCAGTCGTCATACCTCTCCAGCCAGAGGTCTAAGCCCAGAAAGCAGTACCAAAACACTTCCCAGCCGTTGCAGATCCTTGATACCCCCGAAGAAGCCAAAGAAGAGGCCGGTGCAGCTTTGACGGCAGAGGTGATGGCCGATAAACTCCACCATCTATGCCTAGAGGTCTTGTACGTGCAAGGCCAATATGCCACATCTGTTTCTAACTTGTCAAACACTACGTTAAGCTTCATCAACAGCCTCAAAAAACACAACAAGAACGTGAACTCCACGGAGGTCGGTGGGCCTTGGCTGTTTGACTCCTACAACAACGCTGACGTGAGGAAAATCCTCAAGGCTTACCTCCATTTTTACGATAATCTCTTGAATGACGAGGCGTACCTCCAATTGAAGTTGATTCTAAGCAGAGACTTTAGTGACTTCTGCATCACGTTGAAGAACACCACTTTGGGCAGTTCTAAGAGCCCACGCTCTGGTTCTCTTAACCCACAAAACATGGCTATCGGATCCAACAACGGCAAACCGTATCCCAACGAGGGGCTTTTGGCGAAGATTCTCGACAGAATCTCCCACTCACCCATCAAGATGAACGAACAAAATGGCTCCTTTATCGCGCCCATACTCCGTGGAATAAGCAAGTCCATGTGTGTTATTTGCTTATACTTTGGTTATCCCAATATCGAGGAGCGTCATCTCAGAGAAATCTCCTCTATTCGTGACCTCTTCGATGACGTCCACGTGGTTTTGGTCAAGAACAGAATCGATTTGGCCTCGCTCAGACCTGTTCCTGCTGACCAGTCTAACCAGCCGGAGATAAATCCCCAGAGCTATCTTCAAAAATTCAAGTTGCCGTTCAGATATCCTGCAGACTCCAAAAAGCCTCCCATGTCGCTTTCGCTCTCGGCAGAGTCGTCTGCTAGGCTCAGTGGTACCATGGGAGGATTTCTATATCCAATTATTGACAAGAAAAAGCAACCGCACCTTCTGTCTTATGCTGATTCTAAGTTCTCAATATCATGTGGCCATGTTTGCTTGGATGGGCGCATTGGAGAGGAGTACCCCCAGATTTCATCGCCCCTGTCAGTCTTAATAGGGTTATACAAGAAGGCACTTTTGACCGAATACGAGAAGACTTCTGCTGAGGAAAACTCTGAAAATGCCACGGAGTCCCGTGTAGCTTACGGCTCAGTTTTGAAGCAGATTGATTCCGTCTTTCCTGCAAGGGCAGTGAAGACCATTGACCCGATAACAAAGAAACCAATAACAGAGATCAAGAACTTTCCAAAACACCGATTCGGACAAATCATCTGGGGAGAGCGGACGCTTATCCCAGCCAAAATTACCAGCAATGGAAAGACATTCTTAGAGAAACGCTTGAGTGATTTGGCTATTATCAAGGTGAACAAAGCCTTCCAGTGTGATCAGAATTATCTCGGCGATGACATTGCTTTCAATGAATATGATCCCGCATTGATATTTGACAATCTATACGTCAGACAAGTGGTGGATTTACAGAGATATGCTAAGGAGGTCAATGCAAGGACAGTGAAGGAAGTCGATTCCTTTGTTTCTACATCTCCAATGCGTTACACTAACACAACAAACCACAGAGGTCTTCCTGTGTTCAAATACGGATCGACCACAAAACTTACGAAAGGAAATCTTAACGGAATCAAACTCGTTTACTGGATGGACGGAGCAATTCACTCTTCTGAGTTTGTTGTTAACTCTTTGGAAAACACCACGTCGTTTGCCGCGGGCGGTGATAGTGGGGCGTGGATTTTGTCCAAACTCGAGGACGTAAAGGGTTCCTCGTTGTCCAAAGGGTTAGGAGTTGTTGGAATGTTACATTCCTATGACGGAGAGTACAAGCAGTTTGGTCTTTTCACTCCCATGACCGAGATTCTCGAGAGATTAGCTGAAGTGACTCAGATCCCTTGGGGAGTAGTTGGTGTGCAGACCAAAAGCCAAGACACTGATGCCGAGGTTGCCTCCTTGACTTCCCCTGGGTTGAGTGATTCTGACCTCAGCGACTACGAAAGCGGGCTCGAAGACCATATCTTCTAGCTTGGGGTTGGTGTAAAATGTTTTTCACTAGATGCAATATATCATTCACTTAAGATCTCTCACTGACTTTGTAGTCAATGAATCTTCCGAGATTAGTCCACACCTCCTCTGCACGAGCCTTGAGCGCCGCATTCCTGTTCTTGTCAACCTGCTTGTATAAAGCCTTGACCTTTGGCTCGAGGCTTCTCAAGGTCTCAAGGTAGTTGCCCTGCACAAAAACGGGCTCATCGTACTCGTAGGCACAGTCGCCGAAGATGTCATAGAGCAAGTTGAGACATTCGACAGGGATCTCCTGCGCCCTGCTTTGCTTGGAGTTATTTTGAGGATCAGAGAAGTGACCAATGAGATTGAGCAAGAATTCAGAAATCTTTCTTGTGATGTCCACGTTGCCGATAACTTGAGCGACGCTTCCCAAGAAACCAACTGCAGATAGAAGAAATTCAAAGTCGAGGAGAGCGGACTCACTTTCTGCAGATATCTTGGCAGTGATGGAGTTGCATTCTTCTAAAAGACCAGAGACGTCAGCCAACGAAACCTTATCACGAATCTCTGGGCCCACAGTCTTTGAAATCGCCCACAAAATGCCCAAGCTCAATTTTTGGATTTCTCTGTCAGGAGATCTGGTGGCATGTTCACACTCTTGCCATAATTGGGAGAGTTTGCTATACCATTCCACAGGGATAGATGCATTGGATAAGAAGAGCCAGCAGAGGTTGTTGAGACAGACCAAAATCTTTGTCGATAACTGCAAGACTTGCGAGTGGTCCTTGTCAAAGACTAGAAGATGCATGCACGAGGGGAAGACTGTGTTCAAAAGCAAGTTGATGAGGTCGTCGCTCAAGTCCACCGGTTCCTTGAAGTCGGCCTCGTTTATCGCGAGATACTCACATATACTAGTGATCAAGTCGATGGCAATCTCAATGGCCTGGAGGTCACCACGGGCAATTGTTTTTTCGGGGGCCTCTCCCCCAAACGCCACATCAATGTCCTTGGGTTTTTCTTCCAGCTCAGGCTTCTGGATTGGCTCTGCGGCATTATCTGTAGCAGATAAGTTTTTGGCCACCTGCTCAATGTCGATGTTGGTGATGGTGTGCAAAATGCTGGTCAAGATCTCGCCACAAGCTGAATCTTTGGTGCGGGAGGAGTCACCGTTTATCTCGAGGAAATGGAACTGGATGCCTTGCACGTAAAGCTTGCCCAAGTTATTGGCTTCATGTGCAGTCTGGGAGACGGCATTGGCAATGCTGGGCAACGAAAAATCAGGCGTGGCAGCTAGGGTTTGCACAAAGTCGGCGGAGTCCGAGGCAAACTCGTAAATGAAGTCTAGCAATGCATTGAAGAGTTTCGTTGTTTTGAGCTTTTCCACGTTCCAGTTGAGCAACTCAATGACAAGGCCCGTGATCTGCCCCACCTTGGCATAAATACTATCGTAAAGGTCATCGGAACAGCTGGCAATCAGGACGGTGAGCGAGAGAATATTCTCGATGAAGTCAAACAACATGTAGGTGACCTTCTTGTCCAAGGCCTTGGCATCTGATTTCATGTACTCAAGAGACTTTTCGATTTTGGCAAGGCCCTTTTCGATGGGCGCCCAGATGTTCGAGCGCCAGAGGTACTTGGCGACTTCGTAGCCTTCTTCGATAGTCAAGTTCCTCAACAAGCCGAAAGATTCCACCACGAGCTCGTCGTTGACATCGTTGAGGGTCTGCTCCATGACGGTGGGCACCAATTTCTCTTTCAAGAGCATTCTCCTCATCCTGGCATCTTCAACCAAGACCGTGATGGCGCTGAGTGCAACCGAGCGGTCGTTAGACGCGGAGGACGATAACTTGGCTATCAAGGGCAAGATCTTGGTGTGCCGCAACGACTCGTCCTTGGCGTCTTGCCTGGAGACAGCGGAGCCGTCTTTCTTTGCGGTGGGATTAAACCGGCGCCTCTGGCTCTTTCTTCCTTTTTTTAATTTGCCCATGTCCGAAAGCGTGTAGTTTAAATTTTTGTTCTCATGAGATGCATCTGAGATGGCCCCGGCATGTGCAGGACAACACTCCAAACCACACTGAACTACTTGACTCTTCTTGTCTACTATCCTTGAAGCTGTGCTGATATTACTTGGAACTATTTACAGCGGCGATCTGCGAGGCTTCGGGCTGCGGAGGCGCTGCGTCTGCTTCAGGCCGGATCACCGTCTTGACCTGCTGCTTCAACTCCTCCCAGCTCTTAGGGCTGTTGTCCTCAAGCGCCTCCAAGGGGAGATCGGTGCGGAGATTCTGGTCTTTGCGGAGTTGTTCGCTAGGGTTAGTAAGAAGAAGCCACGCAAGGGGGCGTTATACGTACATGATGAGCGGCTGCCAGAACTTGACTCCGGTGTACCAGCCAATGGCGCCTACCGCAAGGATTGTGAGTGCTTTGCCTCCTCTTCCGGACATGTTTGACTAGTCGACACGTGTTCTCTAGAGCAGTACTGCGGCTGTCTTGAAGGGATGATGTGAGGATCCTTGGGTGCAACTGCTAATGGTCAGTGAGGTGGTGGGCTCCAGTGAATGGAGTCGCGCCATGCGCATCCAGCATTGGCCGCGCCAGCACTCAGGCCCACACATCCAGGCCGCCCAGAGTGGAGTGAAGCACAGCTGCATAATCCACGAGAGCCATGAATTCGCTATGCGTGGCCAAATACGTCTCAAACCACTATATTGTGAACAGTTTGCGTGAGCGCCAGAACGTAGAATGTGGCATGAAGTTCCAGGAGCGGGTGCACCCAGCAGCCTGGTCGCGCAGGTCGTGCGCGGCACACATCACTATATAAGGCACCTGAGATGGCCCTGGAAGGGGCTTCTTTTTTCTTCAATCAAAAAGTATCCGGGAGTATTTGCCACGACGGGATGATGCACATTGTCAAGTTATCACCGTTGCCATATATATTATATATTGCACTCCCCAGAGTAGTCACCAATTCCCAATAGGAAGTTTATTATCCGACGGGTCTCTTTAGTGAGGCGATGGATTCTGAATGTCGATATTTTATGGGAAACATTTGTAAATCCGGGCCATAGTGCTCGCTACTTGTAGCAGGTTTGGTGGAGCAAGACCAGTAGACGAAAGACCAGCAGACGAAAGACCAGTGGAGTTGATGAGACTAACTAATGGTAAAGATGTGCCGACTCAGTGCTTACGGTACTCAGACTACGTATCAGTAACAATTATATGTTGTATTCTTTACACATTATACAATATGCTCTTAACGGTACTTGTTGAAACCAATGTCAGAGGCTCTTTCTCTGAAGCATTGACGGCAGATGTCCAAACCGTATTTTCTGATCAAACCAGAGTGAGAAGCGCAAACTCTGCACTTTCTAGAACCCTTACCGTAGTGTCTTGGGTGGGAGAACCAAACGTTTTCGTGAGCCATGTTGCTAGAATGTTAGTATATGTTGGGTGTTCTGAGGTCGGGCTTACATGACCACGTTGTATGCTGTGGTTCGCTGTATATCGTCAATTTTCGCCGGTCTCCACACGCCTGGGTTGATTTGTCCACTGTGATTAAACGGGTCTGTTTCGTCTCCATATCCCTATATCGGACATCTCAAGGCTGGGTCTTTAAAGGACTGGTATTTGACGCTAGGGATTGCATTGACGCTAGGGATTGGCTAGGGATTGGATTGACGATAGGGATTGATGGAAGGCCTGCACGCTCTCTTTCCGGTGCCTCTAGCACACGGTTCTTCAAATTGGTGTTCGCTGCACATACGATTAGTTAATTTGGAGTAGTGAAGAAGCTTCGGTGAAGACTGTGGGTTCAGGTGTTGCGCGGAGGGAAAATTTTCGTAGTTCTGCACAAACCGCGCGCAGCGCGCGCGGCCACGGGTCAGGTGATGGCGGCAGGCATGGGCGATGGTTAGGGCACAAGCCCTGGCGGCCGGCGCACCGCACATCATCGCAGCGATGACTTTCTGCATGAGATAGCTCTCACACCATCATGGCCGGCCACAGGAGCACGCTCAAGAACGACCACAAGCCGTTCAAGTCCAAGCATGCCACCAAGGGCCAACTAAAGAACCAGTATAAAGGAAAGGTGGAGAAGGCCACGCCCGGCTCCAACAAGGCGTCCCGCGTGCTCACCAAGCAGGAGCGTAGGAACACCGCCAAGCAGCTCAAAGACAACAAGATCGCCGAGACCCGACTTGTGCGCAAGTTGTTTGAAGGCAGCGATGCCGCAGAGAAGGTGATTTCCGTGATATCCTTGACCAGAGACATCTCCCCACAGAGCATACTCGCCCAGATCGTCCAGGCCTCCAGCACACATGCCGATGATCCGGTGATAGAGTTCCACAGTGCGCCCATCGTGGCGTCGCTCAAGTTGGAGGGCTTCAAGTGCAACACCAAGTTCATTGTGCCCGACCACAACGACTTGATTGCCATTTTGGACGCCGCCAAGGTCTCAGACTACGTAGTCTTTGGCCTCTCGGCTCAGGAGGAAGTCCACAAGGACTACGGTGAGACCATCTTGCGTGCCGTGATTGCCCAAGGGATTGCCACTGCCGTGGGCGTGTTGCCCAACCTCATATCAGCATACCCCAAGAAGAACCTCCAGGCAGACGTCAGGCAATCCTTGGAGTCGTTCTTCCTGCACTTCTTCCCCACGGAAGACAAGCTTTATGCCCTCGAGAACAAGAACGAGGCTTTGGCAGCCATCCGCTACATCTCCCAGAAGTTCCCCAAGTCCGTCAGTTGGCGCGACTCGCGCGGTTACCTTGTGGCTAACATCGCCAGCTGGCAGCCGCTCGGCGAGAGCGGAGAAGACGGCTTGGTTGTGGTGGAGGGTACCGCGAGAGGTACGGGCTTCAATGCCAACCGGCTCGTGCACATCAATGGCCACGGAGACTTCCAGTTGCACGGTGTGGAGAAGGTGGCCAGACACAAGAACGACGAGCAGAAAGTGTTCCCGGCGACCGAGGTGCAGGAAACCTTGGAGGAGCTCAACCCCGAGGAAGTCGACATGGATGACGATTTCGATTACGAAGAGTATGCCGGAGGCGTGCGGATGGAAGGCAAAACGTACTTTGACGACGCAAACAATGCCTCCAACAGAAAGTACAAGGCACCTGCAGGCACCTCGGAGTACCAGAGCAAGTGGCTTCTAGACGATGTTTTGGAAGGCGCCTCGGATGTGGAGGAAATGGGTGAGCACGACGCAGACATGGACATAGCGCACGACGACGTGATGGTCACGGAAGCTGCCACCGAGTACGAGCCCACGGAGGCAGACCAGACGGAAATGTTCATGGACTTGTCTCCAGAAGATGAGGAGGAGCAGTTGAGGCAGTTCCGGGAGATGGAGAATGAGGAGCGCGAGTTCCCCGACGAAATCGAGTTGGACCCCAAGGAACTGGCCAAGCTGCGGTTGGCCGAGTACAGAGGCATCAAGTCTCTCGGCACATGCGACTGGGACTGGGACGAGGCTGACCTGCAGCGGCCCGGCATTTACGGACGGTTGTTGCAGATCAACAACTACAAGGCCACCAAGAACAAGGTGCAAAAAGACGCCATCCGCGAGGCCCAGGTGGGGCTTGGCACAAAGGTGCGTCTCTATATCAAGGCACCTCGGTACATTCTCGACAATGTGGATGTGACACGTGCGCCGTTTGTCATCTATTCGTTGTTGCCCCACGAACAGAAGCTCGCGGTGACCAACTTCCTGTTCAAGACATGGGAAGACTACGAGGACCCCGTGCCATCCGGAGAGCCGCTCATTGTGCAGTACGGGTTCCGTCGCCAAGTCATCACCCCCACCTTCAACCAGGGCTCCAACAGCCCCAACAATGTGCATAAGTTCCAGAGGTTTGCCCATGCCGGAGACACATACATTGCATCTACCATCGCGCCTGCGCTTCTCTATAACGCACCAGCCATTTTCTTTAAGCAGAAGCTGGACGGCTCGTTGCAGCTTGTGGGACAAGGCACGTTCCTCAACTGTGACCACACTCGGGTTGTGGCCGAGAGGGTTGTTTTGACGGGACACGCGGTGAAGATCCACAAGAGGGTTGTTACCGTACGGTACATGTTCTTCAACACAGAGGATATCAACCATTTCAAGGCGGTGCCATTGTTCACCAAGTCCGGACGCACGGGTTTCATCAAGGAGAGCTTGGGTACGCATGGCTACTTCAAGGCCACTTTTGATGGCCGCTTGTCTGCACAAGATGTGATTGGTATGGCTCTCTACAGGCGTGTGTGGCCCGGCTTGTCCAGTTTGTGGGGCCAGTAGTTGGAGACAGGCGGACGAAGGACAATAGAGGTTATACAACATACAAGTGCGAACGACAGCGCACAGACCGTAGGATGATGAGAGGAAATATCAGATTTTAGGCTCTTGTGGTACTGAGGATGCGATGGCGGGAGTTCCGGGGGCCACCCTCGGATCTCGCCCTCCTGTGCTGCAAGGCAGGTATAATTCACGCAAACGAAGCGACCAAGCCTTCAGAATACCATACAGAGCTCGCAATACCCATACCAATATAATGCGATGCTAGACAAATTATTAAGGCCCGTTTGGTGCCTGTGGCTGTATGTCCTGGGGTATTCTGGTGTACGGGTGTGTCAGCGCACAATGCCATTGCGAAGAGCCCCCGGAAGTTGCAAAGCACCGGGGGTTGCGAAGAGCCTCCGGATCTGCCCATGCCATCCAGGGCAGCTCCACTTCCCCGACTTGAGGACCCTGGATTTTTGGCCGCATCCGTGGCGCACGTTTTCTAGCATACTCTTAGCCAGGGTGCAGCGGACTGCATGTGGCCCTCATTGCTTAGTAAAATGGGGTTCCGCCATCTGCGATATATAGCACTTATTCCTACCGAGGCCCCACCTGGGAACACCCCTAGACTTTTATACCTCAGATTGGCAAGACAGCATTTTCAACCAAAATATGAACTTCCTCCCCCAAGGGTCCAACCCCAAAACCGCTGGGTTCACGTGTAACACCTGTGGCATCCGCTTCTCCACGGCCGAGTTGCAGAGACAGCACATGCGTACAGACTGGCACCGGTACAACCTTAAACGGCGGGTGGCCGGGTTGCCCAACATTGCCTCGGAGGTGTTTGCAGAAAAGGTGTTGGCATCCATGAAGACGCACGACGAACCGTCGAATGAGGATGAATATGGCTTCTACGTGAGCACCCGCAGAAAGTCGCCTGGAGAAAGACAATTGACCAAAAAAGACTTGAAGAGATTGGCCCGCAACCAGCGAAGAGGCCGTGCGCACGCGGGTGGGAATGCACCAAGAGACTACAGTCCAGCCGCGTCGGTGGCATCGGAGCTCTCTGAATTTTCGTTGGGCAGCAGTTCGGTGCCTACCACCGACATCGACTCCAACTACGATACAGTGTCGGAAGCGCACATGTCGGATGGAAGCGAATGGAGCAGCCATGCGCACGAGAGTGTGGACGAGTCGTGGGAAAGTGACTATGAAGACGAGTCCAGCGAAGACGAGCCCGAAGAGGCGCTTCCCAACCACTGCTGCTTCTACTGTGGCAAGAACAACCGGGAGATCGAGCAGAACATCAAGCACATGACCAAATACCATGGGCTCTATATTCCGCAGAGGTCGTTCTTGACGGACTTGGAGGGACTCCTCACCTTCATCAACGAAGTCACAACCACGGACCACGAGTGCCTCACGTGCGGCTTCGAAGGCAAAAGCTTGGAGAGTATCAGGCAGCACTTGGTGACGAAAGGGCACTGCCGGATTCCGTACGAGACCAAGCAAGAAAAGGATGTGATTGCGGAGTTCTACGACTTCGACTCGTTCTACGAAACGAAGGAAAAGAAGCAAAAGACCAAGAGCGTTTCGTTCGGGGCTCCCGAACACGAGGACTCCGACTCAGATGACGCGGTCGCGGCCTCCAGCTCGGTGGTGATTCTTCCAAATGGTTCCAGACTTGGCCACAGGTCCATGACAAGGTATTATAGGCAGAGCTTGCCTGTGGAGAGGGAAGTGCCCGAGGCTCATAGAACCGTTGCTTTGGTGGACAGGCGGTATGCGCCGGGGCTTTCGGGCCAGCTTATTACGAAGCAAGAAAAGGAGCAGAGAAAGCTTGAAAGCAGGGCCAAAAACCTCCACGAAAGGAGGACCAAGACAAAGAGAGCAAACTACCAGCGTCACTACAGAGACGAGATGTTGCAGTAAGCAGGTACTGGCGACAGAGATGATTCCTCGGCATGAGAGTGGGGCTCTTGATCTTATGATTAAGAAGTCGATGACGGTTTATTGAATGGCTCATTGAACGGCTTAACAGCTTAACAGCTTATTGAACGGCTCGGTAGAGGACTAGAACTCGCGCGCACAACCATACTTTAGACTAATTTTCGAGTGCATGCGTCTTTTTGGTCGCTCTCCAGTAGACGTGGCCTCACTATGCTCCAATAGCCTGCCAAGCTATTCAAGGTGCAGTCTTATCAGTGCGTCAACTAGTGCCTATTGTCCCAAGTGGAACCTCAGTCGGCTCAAAAAAGCCCCATAACCCGGTCCTCCCGTCTCAAGTTGCTCGGGTCTCCAAGTCTTCAAATCCCTTTTCTAAATGTCCTAGTACTTCCGCTACACAGGATTCTCTTGCCCATGTCCAGTGGACGCAGATGTACATCGCGCAGGCAGTCCAGTCACGCGAGGCGCGACGGCGGTGGGCAGGTGCGCCATGATAGAAGGCTATCGAATTCTATCCTGTACCCACGCAGGACCTCAGCTAACGCAGATTATTGTTTCAGGAGCACCTTGGCTACGCTCCCAGTTCTTAGACTCACCTTTGCTAGCCCCAGTGACTTTCTACAAACACTTGTGTTTACCACATCTACAATAGACCAACTTTGCTACTTTCAGTTCAGATATATGGGTGTTGATGGTGCTTGAAACATACTTTTATGACATCCTCCTAGTACCGGTCACAGCGACAGCGGACGAAATCTCCCGGTCATACAAGAAGCTCGCGTTGAAATACCACCCCGACAAAACAAACCATGACCCGGAATTGACCGAGAAATTCAAGGAAGTCACTCGTGCCTACGAGGTTCTAAGGGACCCTCAGCAACGGCTGGTTTACGATGCTTATGGACGCGATGGCCCTTGTGTGCAGCAGCCGCTGAAACAGCACAAGCAGCCTCGCCCCGGCCCTCGCCCCGGACCCCGGCCTTTCCCCTCGGCAAGTGGCTCCTTTGGGTTCCAGCAGGCCATGTTCTCGCAGTTCTTCACCGACATGAGCTCCATTTTTGATACGCAGATTCCGTGCTCCAACCGCGTCAACCAGCAGTTTTTTGGCATGGGTATGCATGGTGGTGCCAACGCAGAGGCTATGACCAAGTACGTGCAACCTGCACCAGCCTACGGCGACAGAAACATGAAACGGGGCTCGAACATCCATCACACCTTCAAGGTGACCCTCCACGATATGTACTATGGGAAAGTGGCCAAGTTCCAGCTACCGAAAACAACGCGGTGCTCATATTGCGAGGGCATGGGCTGCTTCAACCCCAAAACGTGCTCTACATGTGAAGGCAGCGGTGCTGTGATTATCACCATGATGAACAGCTTCTCCAAGTTCCAGGAACGTGGCTCCTGCTCCATGTGCAGCGGCAAAGGAATCGTGTGTACTCCCCAGGATGTATGTCGCCGATGCGAGGATGGATACTTGGTGGTGAAGAAAATCTTGAAGGTAGGCATTCTCCCCGGGTCCAAAAACGGTGACCAGGTCATTCTCGAAGGACAGGCCGATGAGGGCAAAAACATCATTCCGGGCGATGTCATCATCCACTTAGAAGAACTACCGCACCCGTATCTCGTGAGGCGCGGCAATGACCTATATATGGAGCGGGCCATTGACCTAAAAACCGCTCTTTTAGGCGGGCGCATTGTCGTGCTGGACTTCCCTGGGCCTGGCGAAGATGTGATTATCAACATCAACACGCACAAGAAGACGCCCTCCACGGCGGAGATTGTGGGAACCATTCAGCCCGGATCGGCCAAAATCGTCAAGGGACTAGGTACTCCCATCAACAGAAGCATCAAGAACAACCGGATCCACCAAGGCCCGGATAATGCCTCTGTGATTGGTGATATCTCCACCTTCCAACGAGGAGATTTGTTCATCCGCTTCAATGTCATAATGCCAAGCATATCGGAGCTCAGCAGCGCTGGGGGTCTCGAGACGCTACATAAATGCTTACCCGGGGAGACCAATGAAGAGTCGTTTAGCACGGTGGCCTCAGAGCACCCGCTTGCTAACATCCCGGGAGAAGAAGTGCTAGAGGAGATTTGCTCGGTGAAGAGCGATGACAAGAGTGGGGCTGAGGAGAATTCCTCCGACAATTATGATTACGACCAACTCGACCTTGATAGCCAGGGTGGCTTTGAAGAGAACGAAGACAAGGATTTCTACGAGCAGGAATGGTCAAAGGAAGGTGTGTGCAACAATAAGAGACAGAAGTTGGATAGCGCATAATCCCACACGCCCCATCACATCTGCCCCACATAACCCTGCATATTCAGCATGTCTTCACGAATTATTTATTTCCCACTAATCCCACATGATATTGAAACGTAAGCTTGTCAGTTCAAGGTTTTAAGTATGGGTTCTTGACGGACAGGTGCAGGGGTCACGTGCGCAGGCACTGCATGTTGCGCGTCTTTCAGCACCCATACATCAATATAGATAAACACACATCTATATAGATAAACACATCTATATAGATAAACACACATCTATAAAGAACACACATCAATCAAGCCATTCGCGGTCCAATCCCCCTCGTCGGCAAATCAAAGCATCATAATTAAGATGGTGGAGGCCAAGATATTGGACCCCGCCATAGTCAAGGACTTACTGAACCACATTTACGAAAAGAGGAAGGCCACAGCGTTCCAGATCGAGAACTTGACCAAAGCAGCACTTGCAAGAGATGACAGCGGGCTGATCTATAAGTTGATCCACGAGTTGACGGAATTGGCCCATTCAGGCACCACGCTGGCCAAAATGGGTGCCATTACCGCTTTGGGCAGTGTGTCGGTGGCCTTGGGGTCCTTGGCCATCGCCTACTTCCTAGAGGAGATCGTCAGACCCATATTTTTTACCTTCAGAGACACCGACGCTCGAGTCCGGTACTATGCGTGTGAGTCTCTATACAATATAGCAAAGATAGCCCGCGGCGAGATCCTTCTCTACTTGACCGAGGTGTTTGACATCTTGTGTATTTTGGTGACCGATACGGAGTCCTCGGTGAAGAACGCCGCCGACATTTTGGACCGGCTCATCAAGGACATTGTCAGCGCCAAGTCTGCTAGTTATGTGTCGATTCTACACCAAAGAACCGACGAGGTGCAGGAGGTGCAGTCGAATGTCATGACGCCGGACGGGGTCTCGGTGCAGATCAACAACCCGCAAGACCCCCTGAAGGCGTTTTCGTTGCCTCGCTTCATGCCTACTTTGCTTGAGCGAATGTACACCATCGAGCCGTTTGCCAAGAAGTTCTTGCTTAGTTGGCTCGAGCTCTTTGACGACATTCCGTCGTCCGAATTGATCACGTTCCTTCCCAATTTCTTGGAGCCTCTTCTTCGGTTTCTCATGAATAACTCGCCGTCGGATGTTCGCATCGAGACCCAGAACCTCCTCAACACGTTTTTGAAGGAGATCAAGACGCTTTATAAGGTCAAGTTCGATGTCAAAAAGAGCCAGATCCTCAATGAACGCAAGAAACTGATACAGAGAAAGACCGAAGCTGACAATACTCAAGACGAGAACTCGCTGTCAAAAGACCTCAATGAGCAGTTGAAGAGAGCATCTCTCGGCGAGCAAAAACAGAGAAGCCCGGACACCATCTCCATCGAATCCACCTCCACGACAATCATCCGGAGAGCAAACACCCCGGAATACTCCGAGGCTCGTGAACCACAGTTCGAGGACGACGACGTGTCTTCGTTCGTAAGTGGCCAGGATATATTCATCAATTACTCTCAAATCATCGAGATTCTCATCAAGTTCTTGCGGCCGGCCACCGCCAAAGGCGCCGATGACCCGCGTGCCGTGAACTTTGCCGACGAAAGTCATGACATATGTATGGAGATTCAATCCATTGCGTTGACGTGGCTCCAGGAGATCATCACCATCAGCCCCACCAGTTTCCTGAAATCTCTTCCCGACTGCGTGTCCATTATCATGCAAAACGTGGCATATACTGATAACCATAACGATACCGAGTTGAGAAACCAGTTTCTCGATTTCGACAAATCCTTAAGGCGGTACTTGATCCAGCTCCACGAGTGCCACTCCGACGATCCCAGCGACATTTGGAAAGCCCTGGACCTTTCACAGATCGATGAGGTCAGCGAAGCTGCCATCCAAGGCTTGAATAAGGACTCGTACGAGGAGTTCTTGGAGTTGTATCTCATGAAGACTTTCCAAGTGGTGATGAACGAGTGTCTACTGTCGGTCAATGAGCTTGCTCGCTTGACCAGTATAGACTGGTTGACATTCTTGTACTCCAACTATCGATCGAGTTTCTTCCCTCACGACGAAGATAATGAAACCGCAGGCCCAAAGAAAAAATTGAACTTGGATTTGACGGGATTGTTGAGATCCTCCGTGGATGCAAGCAACGAGGTCATTTCCAAAGTGTTGTCTCTTGCAGCGCAGATCTCTGCCGACAACCAGGACTTTTTCCGAGACTTTATGATCAAACTCATCTTGTTCTTCGAGTCTGACGGTCCGGACTCCGCCCTGAACCTGTTGGCAACCAAAAGTACGGGTATTCTGCAGTTCCTGTTGTCACGAAGCAAAGTGGAGTTTGTGATCAGGAGATTGTGTGTTTCAATAAGCTCCGAGAAGATTTTCAAGACGTTTGCAGAGGTGTTGAAGTCGTCAGAAACCGCGAGTGTTGTCTTCATCAGCAACATGGTGGTCACCCTCAACAACATCTTGCTCACCACTATCGAGTTGCAAGGGCTTCGAAAGAAATTGAAAAACCTCGATATATGCCAGCTTGAAGACTGGAACTTCTTCTCCACCATCTTCCAGACTTGGTGCTACAATGCGCCCAGTGTGTTGTCGCTTTGCTTACTCACCTCCAACTACGAACTTGCCTTCTCCATCATCAAGGACTTGGCAGAGCTGGAGGTATCCTTTCAACTTCTCACCCAGTTGGACATATTAATACAACTACTTGAAAGCCACATATTCCTAAAGTTGCGGCTTCAGCTCTTGGAGCCCGAGAAACATCCATATTTGTACAAAACGCTATATGGAATTCTCATGATCTTGCCCCAGTCTTCAACTTATAATATCTTGAGAAACAGGCTTTCTTCGTTGACCTTGTTTACTCAATCGCCCAACCTCCAACAGCCTTCAGTCACGCCTTTGTCCACACCTGCAGTCACGGGCACTTCTGCCTCGTTATCCACAAAGAAGAAGAGAGTCAATGAACTAGCTGATGTGTTTCTGAAGATCAATGAGCTCCATGAATTTTCCCCGGTGTTGGAAAAGCAGAAAGAATTTGGTGATGGGGCCAGAGTTCCAAGTGCCACGAAGTACCCATTTCCGAGCTCTGAGTCAAAGGCGTTCATTCCTGACTATTTCTACCAAGCGCCTCCTGATGGTGTTAGAGGCAAGCGGTGAATCTACTGAATTTTCTTTATTAAAAGAATGTGTGATTTTAGTAGAACGAAAACAAAATGAGTAAATTAAGTAGACCCTTCATGATTGCATCACTTGCACCAAATAGTTTGGAAGCAACTGTGTCTTGCCGTAGTTGGAGATACTGTGGAGTGAGCTGGTCTCAGTGTATCTGGTGGTTTGACCAGTCGAATTGTAGGTCCTGTTGTGGGGCCCGTACGGTGAGTACGTTGACGTGGTATCGCAAAGTGCAAGATTCTCCACGCTATGAAGTGAATAGGATGACATCGTATGGTTGGAAGTTTGCAAAGGACGAAGCAATGTATTATTGACATTCCCAAGAGGACTGATTGGTCTAGGCCTTTTTTTTGAAGCTAAATCGACCTTGCTGATATCGAAGATATAAGTATCATTGCTAAGGTTGTAGGACATCTCGCGGTCTTGGAATTTCCCGACTTGGAACTCCAGCTGGTCGAGCGTAAGATGGGGGATCTCCGATTCGCTGTGTTGTTTGCTACCATTGCTTATCAACCTGGGGTCAGCATTCTCAGTGTCTGTAGGAGAAACATCCATGGCAAACATATTAGAAGTGAACGATATTTGTGGGGATGGAAGAAGTTCAGAGAGCAACGAAGCGTTTTCATGCATGAGCTCATCGGTATTGATGGAGGAAGTGTTTGCGTTTGACAAGTCACGATGATGATGTGACCTGTTATGTTCGAGGTGCGATTGTTTCTTGGTGGAGGTCTCGAACGAAGACGATGAGTCGGAGGTATTAGTAGAACGATTGCTTGAAGACTGGGGTTTGTTAGGCCGCCTCCGTGGCAAAGAGACGCCGCTTCGCTTGAGTCTGAAATCAATTTTTGCGGCCACGGTTCTGCGTAACAAAACTTCAAGAAGAACTTGCGTGTTCATCCTCTCTTTCTCTTCCTCGGACATCATATCCCCTTCGAAAGGAAATGCATCCTCGACCTTTCGGGGAATCTTGCCTCCCTCTGTAAGCACTACAGCCCTGTACTTGGCATGGACCGCATTCAAGAACGTGCGGCGTTTCGCCAAGAGAGAATTCTCCGACGATGGAGTGCCGTGGTAATAAGTACCATTTGCTGCGGAGGATTCGCTGCCAAATACTTTCTCGCCTTGTAGAGGCTTGTCCAAAGCTGCAATGATTGGCTCGCGTTCAAGTAGTGTGAATCTGGCATCCCGCGAAATTGCAAACCTGTGAGGATGGGCAGTTAGTTCTGGCTCCACGTTGGTAAGATGCTTGTATTTAAAAACAGCCATGGTCCGCGGGATGACCTCCTTCATCAAAGCCAAGATGTTACCATTGACAAAGTAGTCATCGATATCCTGTTGCGAGTTGAACTTGCTTTCCTGGGGAAGGGCGCGCGAAACAGGAAAGTACTTGTACGACGTTCTGCGCTTGATAGGAAACACAAACGACAACTTGGACGCCTTTTTTCGGGCCTTCTTCGTTTTGGACTGGCCTGAGAACACCAGCGATGACAGCGTGTCCTTTCGTGGAGATTCCTGGCGCTTCTGCATCTTATTCCTGCTCCTGACGGTATTTCTGCGCCGAAGAGTGGGCGAATTAGAAACCACCGACCCCGATCGGCGGGGACAAGAAGCCTCCACACGCGTCACCACGGGGGGCACCGGAATGGGTGAAGAAATGCTCTTGGCCATGATTTTGCCGGACCGGATAGCCTCCTCGATTTCAATGTAACTGGGGGTTTTGTAGTTCTCAAGGTCCTGGTCCAACACCTTGGACACAGGCGTTTTCAGCCTGGAGGGATATTCCTGGTAGAGGACATCAAATGGTCGGGACATGGGGCTTGAGTGCTTGAGTAGCGAGTTTTGGGACGACTGGGAAGGAGTGGGGCGGGGCACGGCCAAATCTGAAGTATCATTGTTCTTAGGAGACAGGCTTTGACGGCGGCTGATGCGAAGAGATGCCTGTGACGACACCAGACTCAAACTGTTATGCCATTGGGTGTTGTATAGTAGCACCAGCAGCAGCATATTGTAGAAAGTGGAAAAGAAGTAGAGGAGAAGAAGATGCGGTGACAAAAGATTGCATCAGGGGTCTCATGCAAATGGCTGGTTGCGAATGCCAGAAGCGGAAGATGCGCCACTTGTCTGCAGTAGGGCTTTGTTTAGTGTATGCAAGATTTTTTCAAAGGCGCGGCGATGCAAAAAATGCGCAAGCCCGGAATCGAACCGGGGGCCCAACTATGGCAAAGTTGGATTTTACCACTAAACCACTTGCGCGTTGAAAGCTCCGCGACGGGGAATTGAACCCCGGTCTACCACGCGACAAGCGGTAATTCTAGCCACTAAACTATCACGGATTTCTTGAAGAAAAACCAGTCACGCTCTTCCCGGTGCTTGCTATCGTGAAGGGCCGCAAACAACTGATCTTGGGTTGTTAGGTTTTGCTTGTTCAGTTCTTATTCTTTTTTCAATATCTTGTAGCTTTTTCTTGTAGTGTGTACATCCATATTGGAGTTGGGCCTGTTATTTGATATTATAGTAACTTTCTTCCAAAGTATCATGACGGACTCCCTTATATAAGGGTAATTTAGTACCAGTGGTAGCGTTGCGACTCGAAATTTACTAACAAGAATTATGCTACTATTGAAATTGATACGTTACTACCGAGCTCTTACTACCAAACCTCATACGTTTCTACCGGTTTTGATGTTACTACCGGAGTTAGCGGGCTTGCCATTACTACCGGTTGGTGGATTGGTCTGTCACTAATGGGACAAGTGAAACCCCTGAGAGCTCTTAACCAAGCGTTTCATATACATAAAACATCTGGATGAACCAGGGGTCACTTACTTTCCAACCGCCTCAACCCTTCCCCTACCCTCACCGCATCATGCATGCGCGAAACGTAGGCGCGTTTCATGTTTTGCAGCCACCTATTCGTTGTGGAGGTCAAGCTTTGAAATCTGGTCGGTTCTCGAAGGATATCCAGGCGGGGCACTCACT
The DNA here is from genome assembly GCA_002370175.1 of Metschnikowia colocasiae. Taxonomy (NCBI): domain Eukaryota; kingdom Fungi; phylum Ascomycota; class Pichiomycetes; order Serinales; family Metschnikowiaceae; genus Metschnikowia; species Metschnikowia colocasiae. The sequence goes on from NKZV01001063.1 coordinate 208,597, forward strand.
TTATATATTTTATTAGGGCGAGCACAAAACTGAAAAGAGCAAAGATAAGCGCAAAAAGTTTTGAGTCTGAAACATCAAACCCTAATCAGACCCCTTGGTTTCAGGCATTCAGATACGCAAACGCCCCCTTCATAAGGGGTTGAAGATGCGGTCAAACTTGTTAAAAATTACAACTCCTCTTTACTTTTCTTAGTCATTACTCCTTCTTGCCCCTTTCTATCGACTTGCAAGACGAGCTAATCTGGCTAACAACTTGCTGTCCGATAGTCTTTCAGCGTTCAATAGTCCGTACTGTTCTGAACCTCACTTGAAAGCAGCCCAATAATGTCAGCCACTGGTCAAGAGGATTCTAACAAAGAAAAATAAATTTAACTTGTCAGCAATAGAGATGATTGACATCTCTGATAAAAGTGATCATTAAGTGGGATTAAGCAATGGAGGCAACCAAAAAATCAAAAAAAAAGACAAAAGCAAATAAATAACTATGAAAGCGATCCTCCCATAGCCTCTTCCAACATAGATAAGTGTGAACTCTTTCAGATGCGAAGTCCGAAAATGAGGAATACCCAGGCTTGACTTGAGGCTCCTGCGAGCCACTTGTCGAAAAAGTATGGATACTTTGCCAAGCTGGGAGATAAGACCTGAAATGGTGGCGTACATTGTAAACTTGGAGTATTTCCGCCTCGTCGGGATCTGTGAAATTCAAAAGCGACGAGCATTCTTTGGTAAACGGAAGGAAGAATGTCCGAAAAGGAAAAACCACTTTTTGATTACGTCAATACCCTTTTTCAGACTCCTGAATGTTTAATAAAATGGATCTTTCACGTGAAACAAGAAGAGGCTATACTGCTTCGGTTTCACGCTGTCTCGTATGGGCAAGGAAATTTTCACTCCGGAGACTTTTCAAGTCAATGGACTCCACATGGTCGCGTGCTTAAAAGAGTATGTGAAAGCACTGACGGAGGCCAATGGCATGGAGACACTGAACTTAAACAGCATGGACAGCTTCAAATATGCTTTACGCCTTTTATTAAAACGATTGGGTTATTCTGAACTGACCACATTAGAGATAGTCTCAAGAGGGCCATGAACTCAATCTTAAGTGGAGTGTTGTTCCCAATATCATGTGCGTCAACGAGCTTACTTGCAATGGGTAGAAAGAGTATACCAGGTTGTTCAAAGAATGCTACGACAAGAATACCAATGCTTTGTCCCGAGGACAATACACGATCGATCGGGCGAGACAAATTATACTCAACATGTTGAGGACGAGCTACTTAAGGAATCAGGGCGTTTTCGATGGCATAAATGCCGCATTGGGTCACCATTTGCTTTTCCGGAGTCCGGACAAAATCAATTGAAAGCTATCAGACTCAACCTACACTTTCGAGGAAACCGAGCAAGGAAAACTTCCTGTACTAGGATTTGCAGTCACCGTTGCAAAGCTGGGCCCATCCACTACATGGGAGCATGTCGCAACAAGCACTTGGAAAGCTGTGTAGTGTTGGCTTTTGCGTTGTCGCTTTGGTAGTCTTGATTTCAAGGAAAACTTTGGGCCGTTGACCAGAATGCTTTTCCGAAAAACATGGATAAGAGGCTTTGGTATGAGATCAAAGTTCTCTTCGCCGACAGCATTAACTCTCGGAGAAATGAGAGAATCAGTTACCAGTCAATCTTGACAAGAATGTGTCTTGACAGTGTCGGGTTAGACCATACCACGGTCACGCCCGTAATGACTACAAATGACGGAAATGAAGACTCTGCGTGAGGACTCCATGGTTAGACTTGTTGGTGAAGGAGCCGCAAGATGCTTTCAGATAATTATTTCACGAGATATCCTTTTGGCTTCTTGCACCATTCAGCAAATTTTCAAAAAAACGTTTTTTCACTTGAAACGAGGTTTGAAGCCACCCGAAGAACTACAAAGGCGAAGAACTACAAAGGCGAAGAACTACAAAGGCGTATTTTTCCTTGGCTTGAAGAGACTGGGCGAGTTCAATCCCGAACAGATGAATATGATTTACCTGTGATTGAGTAAGATGGTAAGATTCCCTGTTTTTGAAAATACTTTGACAGTTTAGGGAACTGATTCAAGACTTGGCATTGTTGGACTGCAACCAAATGCATCCACAGCAGTCATCCTATTGTGAATGAGCCATTGTTTGTTGAATTTAGGAACACGGTCCGAGAGTCGACAATGATCCTCGTATCTTCAATCCATCTAATGAAGTGAGCCGTGCAACCCAAATATTGGGACCTTGATTAATGAGACCATTGGGACTCTTAAGTGGTATTGATTTCTCAACGCCAAAAAGAAAGAGTTTTTACGCATGCAACAGAAACAGCTTCAACTTGATGTGAAGTAGTCCAAGATGTGCGTGAAGAATCTGATGCGTTCAGGCGTAAACCTGATGCGCTTGGATTTGAAAACGGTCCAAGAGAGTAACGAGGAGCTAAGCAAAAAGATGGATGTATTAATAGCGGTTCCAATGTTTCGGCCGTTGAGATACCACTTTGCAACGGCATTTGATGACTGTGGAAACTTCCTTCCAGCTGAGAGGCCAGAGAGGCGGAATAAAAGAAGAGAATTTATTTCTTTGTCCATGGAAATGTCAAAAGCGTTCAGAATGTCAAGAGACTCACTTACCATTCCCTCTACTCGACGAATGGTACAACTCTAAGGGAAATTCCCAGTGTGGAGGAACGAAAAAAGCGCTACTGGTGAACCTGGAGACACACCTGACACCATCTGACACCATTCCTGATACCATCCCGGAACCATTCACTCTGCCTCACACGCCAATCGCTCCCCTAAACTAACAACTGAAAATGTACTTTTCGAAATAAGACTTCACTACAAAAGCTTGTGAATTTTCGGTTGCGTGCGGTGTGACATTTCGCCTAAAAAGTGGAATGACTGCGAAACTTCAAGAACCCAGCTCACCACACCAAAACCACACCAGACGCCAAAAATCAGGTTCCCTCTGGATCAGCCCCAAAACATACCCAGACTATTTGGAAGTGCCAAACAAACGATTTACCAAGTTCCTCGTCCCCAAACCCCCTGGATCCCGAAATCCCCGACCCAGAGTCATTTCATGTCCCACACCCAACGCGCGAGGCAGTACTTGCATACAGCTACCATGCGTATACAGCTACCTTCGTACCAATACACCAAGTCTTCGTACGCATACACCAAGTCTTCGTACGCATACACCGAGTCTTCGTACCCATACAACCTCCGGTATGCGTCTCTTGAGGCGCTTTGCAACGTCAAATGTATACAAGTACAAAATAGCTATAGTGGGAGCAGGCCCCGGGGGCTTCTACACAGCACACCAGTTGCTCCAGAAATCCAAGCACGTGCCCATCAAAGTGGACTTTTTCGACCGGCTCCCGGCGCCGTTTGGTCTCAGTCGCTACGGCGTGGCGCCCGACCACCCCGAGGTGAAGAACTGTGAAGATTACTTGGAGAACATCATGGCCGAGTACCCCGACCGCGTTCGGTTCTTCGGCAACGTGAACATTGGCCACGATGTGCCTCTTACATTATTGGATAAATACTACCACTCCGTGGTGTTGGCCTATGGGTGTGCTGCCTCCGATAACAAACTCTCCGTGGAGGGTGCAGATTTGCCAGGCGTAGTGTCGGCACGCCAGTTTGTCAACTGGTATAATGGCCATCCGGACTCGGCCTCGGGAGACATCTTCAATCTCCAGCATGTGAAGGATGTCACTATAGTGGGCAACGGCAATGTGGCCATTGACGTGGCACGTGTTCTCTTGGCCGACCCCAACTCCCATTGGGCTCCTACTGACATGGCTACGGGCGCTGTGGACTTGTTAGCTCGCAGCTCCGTCAAGCGAGTCAACATTGTTGCCCGCAGAGGCCTTTTGGAATCCGCCTTCACCAACAAGGAGATCCGCGAGCTCTTGCAATTGTCCAGCAAACTGCGAGTGAGGTTCATTCCGATCAAGGACGAGGTGCTCGATGCTGTGCGGCAGAAGAGCAGGGCCTTGGGCCGGGTGGAGAAGAGGAAATTCTCCATTCTCGAGAAGGCCTCTGAAGAGAGGCTCGACTACGAAGCTTCAGGCAAGGAGTGGTCGTTGCAGTTTCTCTTGAGGCCCAAGAAGTTCATTGCCAGTGAGACTAACCCAAACTTGCTTCTGGCCACAATCTTCGAGGAGAACGAGCTTGTGGAAGATACGCTCACCAAAAACGTCTCGGTCAAGCCAACAGGAAAAGAGCTATGCATCAAAAACGACTTGGTTATTCTCTCCATTGGATATGGAGGTGTGGGCTTGAAAGGCTTTGAGGAGCTCGGGTTGAGCTTTTCCGAAAAGAACAACTGCATCGCCAACAATGAGGGTCGCTTGATCTCGACCAAGCCCGGAGCTGACGACAAAGAGCCACAGTATTCATATAAGAAAGGATGGTATGCTTCAGGATGGATTAAAAACGGGCCTCGCGGCGTCATTGCCACCACCATGATGGAGGCGTTTGATACTGCGGAGAAGATCTTGGAGGACCTCTCGAATGACATCCACAACGAACCCGTCGAAGCAGGCGACATCGAAAAAGAGTTGCCGCAGCCACATGTGACCTGGGACGGCTGGAAGAAGATCGAGGCTGCAGAGTTGGAGGCCGGAAAGTCACTAGGCAAGACCAGAAACAAAATACGCAGCATCCCGGACATGGTCCAAGCCGCCATGCTCTAGATACAGTGACTGCCACAAAGTAGCTGGAGTGGTCCAAGCCGCCATGCTCTAGATACAGTGACTGCCGCAAAGTAGCTGGAGTGGTCCAAGCCGCCATGCTCTAGATACAGTGACTGCCGCAAAGTAGCTGGAGTGGTCCAAGCCGCCATGCTCTAGATACAGTGACTGCCGCAAAGTAGCTGGAGTGGTCCAAGCCGCCATGCTCTAGATACAGTGACTGCCGCAAAGTAGCTGGAGTGGTCCAAGCCGCCATGCTCTAGATACAGTGACTGCCGCAAAGTAGCTGGAGTGGTCCAAGCCGCCATGCTCTAGATACAGTGACTGCCGCAAAGTAGCTGGAGTGGTCCAAGCCGCCATGCTCTAGATACAGTGACTGCCGCAAAGTAGCTGGAGTGGTCCAAGCCGCCATGCTCTAGATACAGTGACTGCCGCAAAGTAGCTGGAGTGGTCCAAGCCGCCATGCTCTAGATACAGTGACTGCCGCAAAGTAGCTGGAGTGGTCCAAGCCGCCATGCTCTAGATACAGTGACTGCCGCAAAGTAGCTGGAGTGGTCCAAGCCGCCATGCTCTAGATACAGTGACTGCCGCAAAGTAGCTGGAGTGGTCCAAGCCGCCATGCTCTAGATACAGTGACTGCCGCAAAGTAGCTGGAGTGGTCCAAGCCGCCATGCTCTAGATACAGTGGGACACGGCCACAAAGTAGCTGGAGTGGTCCAAGCGACGCGAGTTGGAAATGGCATCGAGCAAGTCAATGGGTTCATCCTCCAAGTACTTGGTTCCGCGCCGGATGATGGACTCCGGGGTCTGGTCGAGGCCTTCTTTGCTCAAATAATACTGATACCCAGCATGAGCATAGAAAGACGTTGGCGGAAGATACGGAACAATATCGTTCTTATGGTTCATCCGCACGTAGCCCCTATGCAAGCCCTCGAACGATTTTCTTGCGTCAATGTATCTGACTACATCCTTGGTCTGCAACAAGTCGTCGACGAAGCGGGCGAACGACTTGTTGCCCACCTTGGGGCTGGCTAAAGCCACCACCAAGGCATCATGACCCAAGAGCCGGAGCTCCACACCAACCAAGAGCGAGATGGCCGCCCCCAAAGAATGGCCCGTAATGGCTATACGGTACCCGGGCCGGTCTTTCTTGGTCGAGAGGATGTGCTGGATGAATTTTTTCGCGTTCATCTTCAAGAAGGAATGCATGCCCTTGTGGATCTTACACTTGGAGCAGATCTGCGGGTCTACTACTTTGAACTCTGCATCAGTCTGTACAAGAGGCTGGTACGACACCTGTAGGGCGTCGAGGTTGTTGAACCAGTCCTGCGTGGACGAAGTGCCTCTGAAAGAGACATAGATTGTCTTCAGCGAAACGTCAAGGGCAATGAGGCCCAGGCCCACTTCGAAAAAGCCATCAAATTCGAAGATCTTGATGATTTCAAGCGGCGCAATGTGCTCATTCAAACACGCCACGCTGGGGCAGCTGGGGCCCTGAGTGCCCACCGTGCCCGTATGCAACCCTTTCTTGATGCAATAGGAGACCGAGGCTAGATAGGCGAATTTCTTGAGCTCGAAGAAGTCGGGTGCCACGGCGGCCTTGCACATGACAAGAAATGGCAATAAGACAATGGCTAACACGAGCAGTGGTCGAAGAAGAGTCATTGTTGAGAAGAGTGAGTGCTCTGCAACGTTTGCGGGAATTACTACGGCCAGCATCTTTGTGGTGCCATGTTCGTTTCATCATGTGGGTACTGTGTAAAGTGGCGCCGTGAGGACCAATTCTAGAGGACTCACAAAGCCATGAGTATGCGCAAGTCTCGCCGCAGGACTAACCTTTCTGATCACTTAGACTATGCGATAATGCTTTGATTGGTCACCTAGACTGTAAAGAGTATGTATAATTAGAGAGCATAGTGCATAGTAATTCAGAGTACGAATAGTGCATAGTAATTCAGAATACACAGTAATCAGAATAGACGGTAATTAGAATACATTCTAGTTGGTCAACTCAGAATGCACTAGTGGTCAACTCAGAATACTACTTGGCTGATCTTGACTATATACAAATTGAACTTAGACTAATTATAAGCCCTGACTCTACAGTCTTCCATACACTGAGACATACCAGACACCTCCACATGCGCCTTATAGTCCCCTGGTCTGCTCACTTGGGATCGCTGGATTTGACACCATCCTCAAAAGGCTGCTCCTCCCGGGCCTTGTCCAACATAGGCTTGATCTTGTGGCGGGCCAACGCAGCGTTCACGCACGTAATGTAGTCATCCCACACATCTGCACACTCGTTGTGGAGGGACTTCCCCTTCAAGAACTTCTCAATGTACCACTGGTTGAAGCAGTCATCGTGCTTTGTTTTCAAATCGGTGCACTCGGGGGCAAAGGAGACAGACATAAGATTTCCCATACTATGGCCTAGAAGCTGGCCCCGAAAAACGTGCGGGAAGCACAAGATGCGCGCGATCGGGTGCGCGGCCCACAACAACATCTCGAAACTTATACAGATCCAATTGGACTTTCCATTCTCGCTTCTTTGGCTATCTCATCATGTCGACGCGGCGAAAACTGACCATAAATGTCAACATACCGTCCCGTAACGACAGAGACAAGACGGGCTTGCCGGCCCTAGAGCTCGAGCGCTTGGAGCAGGAAACAACGCTAGTGCTCCAGGAAATCGACCATAATCTCTCTCGGGCCAACGCCGTGATCAACGAGAAGATGTTCCCCATATTGACCAAGTACGCTGCTGCAACCAGCAAGGTCTGGGAGAATGTGGGCTTTTGGAAACACTTCATGGAGGAGGCTGCGGATGTGGAGATCAAAACACTCGAGGAAAAGGTCCGGGAGTTTCCCCGTCCGGAGCCCGACGCCGTCCGTGACCAGGATTCTGCAAACTCGACCTATGATAAGCAAATCGAAGCCTCCACCCCCCAACAACAACGGTCAAGATCGCTGTTTGCATCTTCCCAGAATAGCGGGCGTCGTAACTCGGGTTACCGCCGGCTTAGCGTGTCGCCTAGAAAGCAACCCGACAACACGAAGGCGCTCGGTGAGCAAGCCCGACTGTCGATCATCCAGAATTTCCTCGACTCGTCGCCAACTCTTCCAGAGCCACCCGTGTTAATGAGCGAAGTGGGCAGAATGACCAACGCAAGCAGCTCCAGCGTGGCCCGGCCTCTACATCCTGCACGTGAAGCTGACTCCAGCGACCCGGAGAATCGTGACTTGGCTAGGCTTCTGCCTATACTGTTCCCGTCCATAGCATTGACCCCTTCAGCATCAAAACCAAACCCACCACAGGGCAGCTCCACACAGAGATTCCCAAACACCCCCAACTTCAGGTCAAGCCTACAAAGAAAACAAAGTGCCGGGTCCGACGCCTCGCCTGCTCGCAGAACACCAGCAAAATACCAGGATTCGCAGGACGATATTGGGTTCCAGGTGTCCAGCAATTTGCTCAATTTCAAACCTCGCCATGAAGATGAAAGCGATGAACCATCAGTTCCTGAATTGCAAACAATAAACTTGACCCGGTCCAGGCCCGCAGAAGAGCCCGAGGAGAGAATTTTAAAAAAAGGTCGGTTCGCCGACGATCCACAAAACGTGTTTTTGGACCACAGAACGGTAGCAGAAGCCCACACGACCTTGAATGCAGATATTGGCAATTCCCGCTCCATGTCCCAGATATTTGAAGAGGTGTTATCGGCAGGCCCAAGAGACCCTTCAAAAACTTCACAACCCACCCAAAATACTGACAATGCCGCCCAGCAATCAAAGCAATCACAAAAGAGTGGTAACACTGCCAGTTCAGCAGATGCACCCGAAAAAGCAGGTGCAGATGTCGCAGAAGAGGACCTCAGTCAAGCACCCAACCTATCCAATTCGATTGAACAGTCGGTCAATAGCTCCGACTTAGGATCCTTTCTTGGAGAAAGATGGAAGTCTCTATCCAGCACGCTCCGAAAATAGCGGAGTGAATTGCTTTGGGGCGATTTTTGACCGTCATTGGTTGATGCGTACTGCACCTGGCACAGCACGGGGCGCGGTCATCTATCTCACCAACACGATGCTACAATAACCCATGAGCCTTTCTATAAATCCCTTCAATTAAAGTATATAACGCAATGCTATCGCAGAAATGGCAGATGATATCAACTACGAAAGGAGGCCCAGGCGCTCCAAAGTATCTAGATCAATCACCGTGTGTCTAAAGTGCAGACAGCGCAAAATCAAGTGTGACAAGTTGTTTCCCACTTGTGGCAATTGTGCTAAGGCTGGCATCGAGTGTATAATGTTGGACCCCTACACTGGAGAGACGTTCCATACTGCCAGCATCCATAGTCTCAGGATGGAGCTCGACGAGAAGACAGCAGAGTTGAACGCATTGAAACTCGAGCTTGGCTTGAAGTCTGCGACACAGGAGCAGGGAGGCGCCGAGTTTGGCCCGGACTTTTTCTTTGGCTTTCTACGCCCAAATATTGTTGATGCTGCTAACATAGAGCTCCCCGATCGAGAGCTTGTCGACAAATGTGTGGGTGCATACTTTAGGAACACCAGCCCGCAACTCCCGATCTTACACCGGGACTACTTTTTGTTTCATTACTACAAGCCTGTTTACGGCAGAATTGGTGCGCGCCTCCTCCAAGCAGTCTTTGGCAGTAAGTTCAATGCGGAGGCTTATAGCGAGGAGACGCTTGCCGAATTTGGAGTTCGAGGCAATGAGAAATGCCTTTTTTTCTTATTTATAGTGGTGGCTATCCTGTCGTCTCAGAACCAGCAGCTGTGCTCGTTGGCTGTGAGCAAGCGGTACCAAAATTTGGCCCTCGAATTTGCTAGTCATGTTTGGAAGAGCCAAGATGCCTGGGGCCACGATGAACTCCCCAAACTAGAGATTTTCCAGTCGCTACTTTTGCTCGCGCAGTACTCCTTGATGAGGCCCTCTAACCCGGGCTCATGGTACTTGGTCGGTACATGTGTTCGGCTCTGCCAAGATTTGGGGCTAGACAACGAGCCCAAGTTTTTGCGGTCGGATGACTACTACATCATTGATTTACGGCGCCGTTTATTCTGGTGCTGCTACTCTTTGGACAGACAAGTTTCCAACTACGTGGGGCGCCAGTTTGCCATCCATAACTCCCAGATAGACTGTCCCCTTTTGACCACGCGGGACGACCTGGCTCTCGTGTGCAAGGACTCGGAGATGAAAAAGGTGCTGACTTGGCTTCACGCTGTGCCTGACTCGAAGAAGCTCACCATACACTACATCGATCTCCGGGTTCTTCAGGGTGAAATCTTTGAGTACATTCACCGCATTGACAATCGAGTCAGCGCAGAAAACTGCTCTAACCTTGAGCTGCGGGCGCTAATTGCTGTGCACGATGAGTGGAAAACGAAAAAGCAACAAGAGCTCTCTTCATGGCTTCACGAATCGCTTAAGGACATTGACCTGGACCGAGAATTCGACCGTTTGATCATGAACCTTAACTATGACCTAGCAATAGTGCAGGTCTACGAGATCAACTCCATGACCCCAGTCATCACCAAAAGCGAACACTACATGATATTGTTCGAGTCGGGTCGCCAAGTGATACTTACATACCACGAGATTTTGAAGAAGAAGCTTATCAACTACTCTTGGGTAGCCATAAACAACCTCTTCGTGGCATGTCGCTCTTATTTGCTGCTGATAGCAAAGTGCGAACAGCTCAAGAACAGATTAGCTCCACACGACATACAGGAGGACTGCCACAAAGCTCTAGAAGTTTTTAAAGAACTCAGGAACACCTGCTACGAACCTGCTGAAGCGCTCATGAAAAAGTTCAGGATGAACATGAGATACACGATGCAAATTCTAGTGGCATGGAGGGAGCAGCATGGTTCTGGAGATGCTGTAGAGATGGGCGGCGCTTTTGCGAGAGAATACTTTGAAGCCCCTTATGAACAGCATCCTGATATGAGCAATTGGGAAGGAGAACTGTGGGCGAACAACATAGAGCTGCTCTTAAGAATGCACTAATGGAAACACTGATGCAGCATACCTTTGACCGCATGTTTTCTGGCTTCGACGAACTTAGACACAATAACACCCAACAAAACGAGCAGAGTAAATTTATTCTGTGAATAATTTGTAAAATAAATACTAATACCGCACCAAGAGACTTTGCTTCAAACCTACTGGTGTATTAAAGCATAAACTTCAACAAACAAGAAATCCGTGATAGTTTAGTGGCTAGAATTACCGCTTGTCGCGTGGTAGACCGGGGTTCAATTCCCCGTCGCGGAGCTTTCAACGCGCAAGTGGTTTAGTGGTAAAATCCAACTTTGCCATAGTTGGGCCCCCGGTTCGATTCCGGGCTTGCGCATTTTTTGCATCGTCTGTCGCGTGCACCTTCAATATTCATTTTTTGAGACGTAAATCTCCACCAAGCAACCCTACATGCGTCTTGAGGACATAAATCTCCAGAATCCAGTCGAAATAGGATACTACGATCCGTTCGGCGCTTTCTCATGCATAGAGGACGACATAACCTCAAGGTTTCCCCTTTCGAATCTTCACTGGAAATACCATCCTCAACAACCCGTCCGGTCGATTCCCCTACTACCCACCAAACTCATCGAAGAAGTGCCCCATTCCCGCAGAAACTCCTCCAATGTGCAGAGCAGCACCAAAATATACCTCCGGCTCATGTTTGTGAAGATGGAGGACTTGGATGTCTACCGGCTGCAGACAAGGCCGCTCATAATCGAGTGGCTCAAGAATTCCATAAAAGACAAAGACGTCAGCTGGGCCATAGTAATGGTCGTGACCGGAGGGAGCAAGGACGCCAAATCCAGCTTGATTAGAACGTCTACTTTTGACAAGCTCCGAATGGACTTTGGCATCGAGGGTAAACAACTAAGTCGATTTGACATCAAAGTGCACGAAGCCAGCTCGCAGGGTGACAACGTGCAACATATAATGAAGCTCTGTGAAGCTTATGACGATAATTTACAAAAATTAGAGGAGTACAACGACTTTTGCACGACGCTCAAGTCCCTATTGCTTGAGACATTTGACCGTCGCTACAATCAGTCCTCCCGATTCATAGAAGCACTCACGCCGCAGATCAACAACAAGGCCGAGGCTAGGATTAAGGTATTCTTGGAGAAACTCAAATTGGCTCAGGTGTTGAATGACATGAGGTGCTTCAGCGAGTCTCTAGAGCTCTGCGAGGAGTTGAGCGCCGAGCTCAAGGCACTTCTCGAGGCGATACCCCGGGGAGGAAAAGGCGACGTCATGTCTGTGCCATTTATAGGCGACTTGGAAAACTTCTCAATAGAGGACTCCCAGCCCAAGCTCGATCCCTGTGTGCAGGTCTCCAATCTCTTGTACAATGGTCAGTCAATTGAGCCCTTCGACATAAAGCTTGGGCTTTTCTTGAAGCTCTCCAATAATTTACAGAGCTTGGCCAATTTTGCGCCGTCCATCTCCATCTCCTCCCTTTACATTGCCAACCTATTAAAGGAACTAATTGTTGTTATTAATGATGGCTTCAAGATCTTCCCCGACCTGGACAAGTTCCTTCAGTGGCTGTGTGCCATGTGTGATTTCCACTTGAATCTCCCTTTGACAAAGAAACTCCTTGAGTTGAATGCACAGCAAGCCGAGGCCAACAATGGCGCATCCAATGTGATGGAGATCCTAGAGTATACTGGAGAAATCAAGCTCCTCAAGAGATCTATCCTTGACAAGATGGCAGCAGCACGGGGCCTTGTGGTGCCCAAATCCACTGGAATTGTTGAAGGCCATCTAGAGGAAGTTTCACTTGATGATGAAACCACCACTGATGATGAACCCAAGCGGCGTGATGAAGGACTCGAGATTACTTATCCGTCAATTGCTCCATACTTCCAAAACCAACAGGCATATGACGAAAGCTTCGAAGAGCTCAGTATCTCTGCAATGCAAGACTTTGCAAATTGCGAGCGCATCAAAACAGTCGACCTTTTAAGCATAGACCTAGCATTTCTTCACTTCAAGAAAAAACAATACCAGGAGGCATTTGACATATTTCTGAGCTCCTACGAATATTTCTCCCGGAGCGGGTGGAACTTGATGGGCGGCATGTTTCTAGAAATGTACCTTGAGTGCCTTCTGAATCTCAAGCCCGGGAACTCGAGCCAGATTGTTTCGCTTTCGCTCGATCTATTTGCTACATTAAGAGCTGTGACTAACCGCCCGAAAAACATCAATACCTTTCATCTCTTCAAGAGTCAGGACCAGCGTGAGCAGATGTTCAACAAAGTATGCCAATTAGCAAAAACTGTTGAGGAAGACATTGTGTATTCGCTTGAGGATCTTTTCAGCTTTAACATCGAGCCATACATTGATGTGGACGAAGCATTGTGCAAACACTTCATTAAAATGGAAATCACCAACCAGTTCGGAATTGAGTTCCAATTTTTGGAGGTATACGTTATTCTCACGAGCCAAGAAGAGCATAAAAATAGCTCAATAAAGTTCAGTGCAAGAGATGCATCGATCACATCTAGTGTGAAGAGCTCCATACGTCTTCACACCAATGAATTTCGCTCTGGGGCCTATGTCATAGATGAAATTGGGCTCAAAATAGCGGAAAATATTACGCTTCGCTCTAAACAAGCCGAACTGCTTCCTTCTCCAGACGGCACAGTTCTTTATAGTCCGCAAGATGGTCTAATCGAGCATGGAAATCTGCCCATGGAGAAATTGAAACAGGTGTTTCATTTTTACCTGTCACCCAAAATACTCAGGGTCGAGTTTGAGGCTCCCCAAAAGGTTGAGCTCGGGTCCAATCTCTTGGTGGTGGTGGTTCACAACGGACCAAAAGAAGTCAAGGACCTTGAAATAAAGGTTGCAAACCCGTCTTTCGGCTTAAATGTGCAGAGTGACTTCAAGACAGTCCAGTTCGAATCCATAAAGTCCAACAGCAGTAATAGAGCAGTCATCGAGTTCAACAGTGACAGCAAGATCGTGGAAATTGTTGCGAACTGTACATACAAGATTGGAGAAGAAATCTTCGAGACACATGTGGAAGATTATTTTGATACCAATCTACTGATCTTTATTTCAGTTCAGGATATCTTCCGGTCTTCTGCCATATATGCTAAGTTTCAGATTGGGTGCGCTCAAACAAATTATCCAGTGAAAGTGACTGATTGTCGCTTCACTTGTCCCAACGATAAATACGAAGTGTTAAGTCTGTCTTTGATTGCGGACCTGCACGAGCTGTTTTTGGTGAGCCCTGATCAACTGGCATACGTCTTTTACAAGCTCATTCCAAAATGTGATAATTTGGATCAGTCGGACACGTTGGACTTGAGTATAACGCATTCAAATCTTCAGAAGGATTGTGAGCAGCTAGCCAAGGTTGTTTTGCAGAAGAAGTTCTCGGAGCATGGCGTAGAAAAATTCCTTTTGATAGCTCAGTCGATTGTGCCAGAGATGAAATTCGATCTCTTTCAATTTGGAGTCGAGGGAAAACTACTTGTCCTCAACAAGCAGGAATGCAAGACTGCAATGTATACGAAGTTGAGTACCCACGTTGCTCCAGAGTTTCGTGAACAGTTGTTGAATAGTTTCATGGCTATATTCGAGGACTCGAAGGTGGATGTTCACAGCGAAGCATTTGATACCGTCAAAAACCAAGTTCTTCAGATTCCAGTGGCTGTGCCATACCTCGACATGTTACACCATGTGGAATTCCAGATCAAGAAAGATTCTCTGTTCGTGGTCGGAGAGCCTATTGATGCCAAACTCATCATCCTGTCGACGGCACGTTGGTCGATGACAAAGACCGGTCCCGTGTTGGCTTGTTCCTCTCCAAAAAGGACCCCCAAAAACGAGGCGCATTTCGAGGTGTCAATGATCAACGAGGAAAACTGGCTCATCTCCGGGGTTTCCCGCCAGGGATTCTCGGTCGTTGATGGGTACTCCATCAGGGAGATAGACGTGTGCTTGGTGCCATTGAACGTGGGCGAACTTCTCTTCCCCAGAACAGAGATCAAAGCGATGGATCCTGCATGTACCTTGGACGTGGTGCACGAAAATGCATCTGAAACGATCTTCGTGACGCCAGACCTCAAGAGTGTCAGCATCACTTTCTAGCACAGGTGCCAGCGCCACCTTCCAACGCTTGTTAGCCACGTTATAGCATAAGTAAGCAGAGGCGTCCCAGTTTCGCAGCAATAGCCAGTGCGACCTCGGTCACGTGCGCGAAAATGCATAGCTTCTAAACTCATATGTTTTCGCAGGCTACTCTCCACAGCACCATGCCCGAGGAAGCGATTCATCTTCAAATACCGCATTATCCGCCGTTCCAGCTAAGGTCTTCGCTCACAGATAAAGACCCTGTGATCTGGGTTCATCTATTGGAAGGTTACATCCAGCTATGCCAGGTATTACTCACTGGCGACATCAAGCTAGATGTTAAGAGCCAGCAACAATGGCAAGTATTTCTCAAGGTGTTTCTAGCAGAAACTGCCGAGGAGGAGAGCAAAATATTTTCTTTGGGCGCCATCAACCCAGAGATTAAGGAAAATACCGCCGCATTGCGGGCCTTCGTGTTCCAGATCATATGTGACTATGGTGTGGTGAAGCTCGCCTTCACAGGCGAGACGCTATGGAACTTTGTCTTGGTTTACGTTGAGAAGAACGCTTCCTTGGTCCGGAGGATCCTTAGCGGGGCCCACATGTCGAAGTTCAATGACAACAAAAAATCTGGCAAGATTTCGCTGGCGCCGGTGCTTAAGAAATACTTGATCTCCCACATCACTCTGGGGAAAATGCTGCAGAAGGACTTGACGGCGTTCTCCATGCTTTTGGGCCAGCACATTAAGGCGTCAACCAAGAAGAGCATTAACATTACCCAAGGTGGTAACAAAGGCGAGAAAGTGCTTGCCAAAGACAAGTACAACCAAACTGCATCGGGGGCTTTGCAATTTGCAGAGCATTTTGTCACTGAGCACTGGGTGGAAGATCTCGAGGGCTTGTATGCGGGGGGAAAGAGCGTGAATGCCGAGACCATCAAGAATTGGATGATAGTGAGTGTGTTGTCGCTCTCCAGTGCCAAGTTGGCGACGGTTGTTTCTACCATCGGTATCAATGGCTCTGATACTCTACTGTTGTCGCCATTGCTAAGTGCCATTGTCTTATCGGATTCTTATAAGAGATTAGCACCGGGTCTCGAGGACCGGCTTCCCTTCTTGAAAAATCTCCATGCACTTGAGGATGTCGACGAAAGCAGCGTACACTCGTTGATCGACATGTTTCCAGATCTCATGGAAAACCAGGCAAGACAAATTCTTCGAGACCACAGCAGTCTTGAGGAGGCTACACACATGCTTTTGGAAAATCCGTCTTTGATGGAAATACCAGAGACTGCCGAAACGAAGCAAAAGCCAGTGAAGATTTCTTCCAGCGAGCTCGCAAGGGGTATCGAGCGCTTCAAACTTGGTGAGAAGGATACTTACTCTACAGTCACGAGAACGACGGCTTCCGATCCCAAAGACACCCGCAACCACACGCTAAGTGCAGCGTTGCGCCTCTTGTACGATAGTGAGGAGGACGAACACGACGATACATACGATGCGCAAGAGAGCACACTGGGAGCAGCTTTCCTGGAGTTTGACAAGAAACCAAAGGGCAAGGATAAGGCCAGACTTGTCGTTTTTAATGACGATGATACCAAGGATCCACAACTTCCAGAGCAGGACAAAACAGAAATGATTCTTTTCGGGTATCTTATGGAGGGAGGAGACTCCTTATTCGACAAGTCAGCGAGGAAAAGTGCTAAAAGAGAGGAAATGCGGGCGGAAACCAAGTGGAGTGATGAGCAGATTGAAGGGTGGTCTCGGATGCTCAAAAGAACCTCCAAGAGATTTCGATTATTGGGGGAAGCTTATTCGATGGAGTTTGCAAACCGGCGGAAAAAACCAACCTTCTCAAAGGAGTCCTCCAAAAAAGCTACCAAGGCACCTAAAGAAGCGTCCAATGTGTCCAAGGATAACACCAACATATCAAAAGAAGAAAGGGCCAGAGCGCAACATAAAAAAGAAACAAACAAGGCAAAGAATGCTAACCACAGCCGCAAGAGTGGCCATAGCAAAAAGACCAGAGCAGAGCTTGTGGGTATGCGTGAACAGTGATCTCCATGATGTCAATTTGAAGAACTAAAGTTGATTCTGGTTCTATCTACCAGCCATGGTCGAACAACATGGAAACCGACTCCCCGTTGTGAATTCTCCTGATGGCTTCTGCAAGGATCCTCGAAACGTCCAAAACCTCCATCCGCTCAGCACCCAAAGCCTGTACATTCTCAGTCTGCGGAATACTATTCGTGGTGATGATCTTATCGATATCCGATGCTCGAAGCTTTTCTATAGCATCACCACTGAATATACCATGGGTTACCAAGCAGTACACGTAAGAAGCGCCATTTCTCTTAAGAAGCTGGGCCGCTTTCGTCACTGTTGTGCAAGTATCAGCAAGATCATCCACAAGCACGCACACTTTTCCTTTCACATCTCCCACAAGCATAGAGGTTTTGGAGTTCAGTGACAGGGTGCGTACAGAAAGATCTTTTGCCGGCAAGATGGCTGATCCCGTGGTGAAGGGCGACACTCGTATACTTCTCTCTTTATGAATCAAGGCAAAAGAGCAACCCAAGGCATCGGCAATAGCAGTAGACCGCTTGGCGCCTCCTGAGTCGGGCGACACAATCGTACACTCGGTATAGTTGGGAATGCAATCCACAATATATCTTTTGAACAAAGGCATCAGGTACAAGTTGTCTACCAGGATGTCGAAAAAGCCCTGGAATTGAGGGTCGTGCAAGTCCATGGTGATGCATCTGTCGGCGCCCGCCGTAATCAACAAATTAGCCACAAGGGTACCATTCTGACCCACCCATTGCTTGTATCCGCTAGCATCTCTGCCGCTTCCGTCCACGGCACCCAAAGTCTCTGTTCCCGCAGCGTTAGTGCTCATTCTTCTTGGCTGGTTTGAAAGCTTGGCTAGAAGTCCATGTGCAGCCAGTGCTTCACGTGCCTCCATCTCCACCTTGGGGTTTTCTGGTTGTCTAGAGTAAGGGAAAAATGGCAACACAGCAGTGACCCTCTTAGCACTGGCGGTTTTGCATGCAGAGATCATGATCAAGAGCTCCATGAAGTTATCATTGACCTGGCCACATCCACTCTGGACTATGAAGACATCTTTTTCTCTGACGGAGTCTTTAATCTTTATGGAAGTTTCTCCGTTGGAGAACTTATTCTGCTCGACATTTCCTTTCTGTAGGGTTAGGTTTCTACAGATCACGTTTGTGAGGTTCGGGACCGAGCTGCCCCCGAGGACAACCACATCTTTCATTGCTGCTGGTGATGGTTAGCATAAAATTTGAGGGAGCGCGCAGTAGATGGGTAGTATCAGCACGTGACCATTGTTAGCTGCAAAATCAGTTCCACGTGGGATCATAGAGCTCGAGGAAACGTGAGGTTTTATGAATACTAAAAGCCTTTCACAGCGGAAAGACCACACACGCATTTCATAGCCATTCATAGCCGCACTTCATAGGATCCCGAAAAGGTGTTGTACTTGACCCACTTGATGGTGCGGTAGTTGGTGCGCTCGCTTACCTTCAAGTACTTCACCTGGAGACCCGAAGCACTGTACATGTCCAAACTGAAATCTAGCGTGATCTTTGGCTTAAACCAGCCATCGTTGTTGACGGTGTCGATGGATATGAGGTGCTCCAGGTCCCCGTAAAACTTGGAGAATTTCCAATGTACGGCGTTATCTTGGGGATCGAACTTGGCCTTACCATTTGAGCAGACAATGGCGTCTTTCCCAATGACTTGAGGAATGGTGATTTTGAGAGCAACCCCCGAAGCAGCGCTCTTTGAGGAGAAGTTGGAGCGTACGCGGATCTTCAAATTCACCAACCCATCGGCCTCCACAATCTCGGGGGTGATGGTAAATGGCAGCGCAAAAGAGTCTTTGATATGATAGGTCATGAGCTGGAAACTGCCATCAGGAGGCACGAAACGTATGACTTGCTCGGCATCGTACATGGCCAAGTCCACGCATTTGTGAAATTTGAAGTCGTCCAAGGTAAGAGACCGAACACGGTTCTGCAAGTTTTCGCTAGAAAAGCCAAACCGGCACACTGGCATTCCCGATAGATGAGAGCGCATGCTGATGGTACCGTCGATGTGAGACCGGAGAACGTTGCCCTTTCCGTCCATGAGATGCGTGATCTTCTCGTCCACATTGAGAAACACTTCGTTTTTCCGGTACTTGATGTTGTGGTCACGCCACGAGATCTTGGCGGGATCATATGCATCATCCATAGGAGAAGCGGTGTCGATCCTCTCCGAAGGAGCCCTGCTCTTCCACGAGTGATCATCCTTGCCCAGGGATATGGCCTTAAGCCCTGGCAACACCGACGCAAGGTAGGAGGGCTCCAAGTTTATCGGGTAGCCGAAATCCACAGCCTCGCTCAAAATCTCATAGATGGTGACGAAGTTGCTGGTGATATCTTCCTCCGCCAAAGCGCTAGCAGAGCTCTTGGAAAAGAGGTGTTTCATGAGCGACTCCAAGTTGAATAAGAATTCCAAGATCAGCAGCGAGTCCTGATTGGAGCGCACCACGGCCACGATCCAGAGCGGGCCGGACTGGATATAGAGGAACGACGTCAGGCCCAAGGTTAGCACGGGCAGTCGGTTGTCGGCAGAGGCTGCGGGCTTTAAGGCGGCGGTTCCTGCGGCGTTGATCACCTGGATGCGAAACACATCGGCCACGTTTTTGCGCACGTCGTCCAGGTAGAATTTCGACATCAACACATCGCCTTTGGCGTTGGCGATTAGGATGGCCGTGATCATGGGTGTTGGTGATCACTGCGCATTACCTGAAATAGGTGCGCGCCATGACATAAGCGAGTCTAGAACAGCAAGAGGGACAGGACAATAAGGGACGTATAATAAGGACGAGATACTAGGAGGGATAATAAGGAGGGGCTAGGTAACGAGGGGCAAATGTTAACAGTGAGGGTGGAGTGTAGGTAAAGAAATAAGGGGAAAATTAAGAGGGAATCATAACGAGACTGAAAACAATAAGGCGAGCGTAGAAATTCGGACTGGTCATTCACATTGATGTACCGTAAGCATGGAGCTCCATTGGGTATCCAAGGTGTCGTTGCGCATAAGTTGTATTGTCACAAGAAGCAGTTACGGCAGAACCAAGGCCAGAGTAAGACAAATCAGAGACAATTCAGACAATTCAGACAATTCAGACAATTCAGACAATTCAGACAATTCAGACAATTCAGACAATCAGACAATTCAGAGTACGAGATCCATAGGAGCGAAGAGTGAGGGCGAGTGGGGCGGATGCGGTTTAATGAGCCATTGATCATTTCCGTTCATGCTAATGCCCCTCACGCGTACCCCAGATTTGCAAGTAGAATAATGCGCGGGCTGCTCAAGTGCCAGCTCCATTCCGGAAGATTCTATGGACAGAGTCCAGACTCCGAGAGTGCCCGAAACATTGGTGACTCATTAACAGACCAAAATTTGCGCGGGCTAACGCACCGGCAAAACACGGCACCAGTGACCTTTCTCCCGAACACTATTGCTAATAGTGACTGCTGGTCCGGAGGAACTGGTGCAATCCAGCTCCCTTACCATAACAGGCAGACATACGGGCAGACATACGGGCAGACATTACAACAGGAGACATTACAACATTACAACAGGAGACATTACAACATTACAACAGGAGACATTGCAACATTACAACAGGAGACATTGCACGACATTGCAACACGAGAACATTACACTTCATCAAGTGGGAGTACATAGGCAAAAATTAGTAATTACCCACGGTACTGCGGAGTGCACAACTCAGTAGACTAGCACTTGTAGGCGGACTACGTGTTCAATACGGCACCATACAGGCACAAGGCCAGCAAGATGTGGTGAAAAGATGCATTGGTTCGTTTCTTTTTCCGGGTGTTTACCTTTGGCGAGTCCAAGGCATTTGCGCGGGGCAGGTACTAGCGACGCCGTGTTGGGAAGCTTTACTCGGCCGTGACGGCTCTCTACATACACGGCAGCGCGCAGTCATGAAAGACGAAATGTGGGGCACATGGCTTATTCTGAGACATGATCTAGTCCAAAATTAGCATTGCCGTTGCGAACAAACCTAAAATCAGTTTACCGAAAGTCGCCCCAAAACTACAAGAGCACGGCAAAAATCCTGACAAATGCCTGACATTTCCAAGGTTCAGCCAAAACAAATGCTAGAGAGCAAAGAAAAGCTTACTGAAAACTGCAATGCTGCGTGACTGTCCTGGTTCGGAAGGATCGGTGTCCCTCGTGGCTCTTGCGAAATTTCGGTGTGGCCTTTTTTTTTTGTTTCTCCAATACTGCCACAATGCTCGACTGCCGTAAGTGTCCCCACAATGCCGTTACTCGCTTCCATGCAAGAGTACAAGTATAAATAGTTCCCGAGCTGCCCCGCTTGTGATGCTCAACACAAAATATAAGCAACACCATTTGGTTATCAAGCAGACTGCCTATATTCGGATTCTCCCAGATTGCATCCAAGACACCTCTCTTAACAGGATTACTTGCAGCCGATAAAGATCTGGAACACGCATCCAATACTTAAGTCCCCCATTCCCCAATCCAGTCCCCGACCCACATTTCAAACCCTTTAAAATGAGCGTGGATTTATCAAAGCTCAACATCAAACCTGACAGTGACGACTCTTCGTCCGTTCACTCGTTCAGAAACGACTACATCGAGACCCCGTTTTCCGGAAAGCTGGAACAGTTCGAACAAGTGCTCGATATCTTGGACTCCACCGGCTTTATTCCAGAAGCTTTGATCGAGCTGGAAGCAAAGTGGTTTTACTCCAGCTTGGGCATTGACGATGTCTTCTTCGCCAGAGAATCGCCCCAGGGAATCGCTTCCCACATCCACTCCCTTTACTCGTGCAAAGTGCAGGCGTTTGCTTCGGGTGTAGGTGTGGAAGAACAACCTTTGATCCGCTACAAGAAGGAGGCCGAAGACCATGCTGTGTTCTTTGATACCACCGTCCAGGACAGGCAATTTGCAACCAGCAACTTCAATGAATTGATAGACGACAAGTACATCGACCCTTCCAGCGGAACAAATGCCTACCGGCTCGAGTACTTTTCCGCTCCTTTGAACTATGGCTCTGACCCTATCTTATCGGGCGTGGCCCGGAGATTGACCCCGGGGTCTCCTTCAGCAGTGGCCTTTTCTCAGCAAAGCGTCAAGTGCAATTTCGTCTACAAAACCAACTACCCTCATAATGTCACGGACCCAAACGAGACAGATATCACCAAAATCGGCGATGAAACCTTTTTGAAGATTGCTTCCGCCCACACTTTGTCGCTCTATTCGGATATCATCAAG
Organism: Metschnikowia colocasiae; assembly: GCA_002370175.1. NCBI lineage: Eukaryota > Fungi > Ascomycota > Pichiomycetes > Serinales > Metschnikowiaceae > Metschnikowia > Metschnikowia colocasiae. The sequence goes on from NKZV01001063.1 coordinate 230,788, forward strand.
CGTGTTGTGAACGCCACTGGCCCTGTGATCCAACACCATCCAATTGAAGATACCGAACAGTACAGAGTGATCATCGGTTACCGTCAAAAAACTTCTCCTCATTACAACTCGTCGCTTTCTGATTTGGCCAACTACTACAAATTGACCACTGTCAGCAAGTACGTGGAGCAGTTCTCTAATGGCGTGACGATTATTTCCATGTACATCAAAGCCAACAACTTTGCTGCAAAAAAGACCCCGGTCGACTTGCTGATATACCAGGTGATTAAGGAAGCTTCCCTTCTTTACTGTATTCCCCGCAACTTCTTTCACGAATTATTCGTCAAGAATGAGTTATCTTTGCAGGAGAGCATATACGCTCAATGTGGTGTCATTTTTGTTACTCATTTCCTCAACAGATTGGGTCCTGAATACACCAAAATCTCCCTGTTGCTTGATCCCTCCAAACTGATTCAACATGCGGAAGTATTGAACTCTTTGAAGAAGCGCTTACGTGCTGAGACATATACTCAGGATTTCATCAAAGAAGTCTTCTCCACGAGAAAGGAAATCATTCGCAAGTTGTACCGTCAATTTGCTGATGTGCATTACATCAGACTGTCCATGGAGAAAACATTGTCCTACCAAAGACTTTCCCAAATAACCCCGGTCGGTACTGAGGAGGAATTCGCCGAGTTGTTGGGCAGAGAATGCTCCCAAAATGAGCACCATGCAGTGGTTTTGAGGGCTTTGTTCATGTTCAATCAGTCTGTGCTCAAGACTAACTTCTATACATCCACTAAGGTTGCCATCTCATTCAGATTGAATCCTTCGTTTTTGCCCAGATCCGAGTACCCAGATACTCCATTTGGAATGTTCTTTATCGTTGGCTCAGATTTCAGAGGATTTCACATCAGATTCAGAGATATTGCTAGAGGCGGCATCCGTGTTGTGCGTTCAAGATCGATTGATGCTTACAACGTGAATGTCAGGAACCTTTTTGATGAAAACTACAATTTGGCATCGACACAACAAAAGAAAAACAAGGATATTCCTGAGGGAGGATCTAAGGGTGTTATTTTGCTCGATCCAGGTGCAGCTCAGGAGAACCCAAGATCTTCTTTCGAAAAGTACATCGACTCTTTGATTGATTTGTTGCTCAAACAGCACATCCCAGACGTGAAAGAGAGTTACGTTGATCTTTACAATAAACCCGAAATTTTATTTTTGGGTCCTGACGAAGGCACAGCAGGATTTGTTGACTGGGCAGCTCTCCATGCTAGAAGCAGAGGTGCCCCATGGTGGAAATCATTCTTCACTGGGAAGTCACAACAAATTGGAGGCATTCCACATGATGAGTATGGAATGACAACTCTTTCCGTTAGAGCATACGTGAACAAGATTTATGAAAAACTTCAAATTGATGATAGCACAATTAGAAAGGTTCAAACAGGTGGCCCCGACGGAGATTTGGGATCCAATGAAATCAAACTTTCAAGAGGCGAAAACTACGTGGGGATTGTTGATGGTTCTGGTGTGATTGCAGACCCTCAAGGATTGGACAAGGATGAACTTCTTCGCCTTGCAGGAGAGAGAAAAATGATCGAGAATTACGATAGGTCAAAGCTTTCAAAAGATGGCTACATTGTTTTGGTGGAAGACATTGATGTGGTGTTGCCCAATGGCATGAAAATTACATCTGGAGTGAGTTTCCGGAATACATTCCACACAATGCTTAAGGAGATCTATGGCACTAAAGGTGTTGATTTATTTGTTCCTTGCGGTGGTCGTCCAGGGGCCATTGACACCAACAATGTGATGAGCTTGATTGATGAAAAGACAGGCAAGAGCATCATTCCGTACTTTGTGGAGGGTGCTAATCTCTTCATTACCCAATCGGCTAAGCTTGTTTTGGAAAATGCTGGCTGCATTATTTTCAAGGATTCATCAACTAACAAGGGTGGTGTCACTTCCTCATCTTTGGAGGTCCTTGCTGCCCTCTCTTTCGACGACAAAGGTTTCTTGGAGAATATGTGCGTCAGCAGCGACGGCAAGTTGCCCGAGTTCTACAAACAGTATGTTTTAGAGGTCCAAAAGAAGATTGTTGCCAATGCACAGGCTGAGTTTGAAGCATTGTGGATGTTGAAACACGAAACCAAGGAGCCCATCACAGAATTGTCAGACCAGCTCTCAAAGGCAATCAACAAATTGGCCGATGAATTGGCGCTCTCCAACGAATTGTGGACTGGGGACCAAGAGTTTAGAAACGCGGTCTTGGTGGATGCTCTTCCCCCTCTTCTTTTGAAAGCCATAGGTATCAAGAACATCTTGGAGAGGGTTCCAGAGACGTACCTCAAGGCGTTATTTGCCACGAACTTGGCTTCCAAATTCGTGTACACTAGAGGGGTTGACTCCAACCCGGCAAAATTCTTGGAGTTTATTTCTTCACTCCGCAAAGAATTCGTGGCTCAAAATCTTTTGTGAATTACTATATAATCAATCGAGTTCAAACATGAAGCCTTGTTTCGCATGTAATTTCGACGATGTTGGCATCCAAGCACATGGTAGAATGAATGGTATCTACCCAGAGTCGTAGATCAGGTATCAATAGCCTGGTCATTCTCTATAATCAAGTGTTCGAGTTCACCTCGTCCACGATCTTTTTCTGGTTCACAACTTCCTCATTAATCTTGGTGGTGACGTAATCTCCTACCAAAGCAAACATAAAAGTGGACCCTCCAATGTAGTATCTTGCCTTGACGGGCAAGTTCGTCCACCTCTGCCATAAACTCATGTTGATTATGCTTGCCGTGACGTTGATTCTGACGAGCACTGGTCGTGCGAAACCAAATATTGTGGCCCACTCCAATGCATGCAACGCCGACCACAAAGGATCTTGAATATAGATTGCCAATTCTGCTCTCAATCAGCCTTCCTTATCCTACGCTCCAAATTCTCTTACACGAACCCCGATTCTACGTCAGTGCACTCCTGCTCATCGCTCATCGCGCTTCCCCACATTCCACGATTCCTTCCACATTCACCAATCTTCCTTCCACTCCTTCGAAAAGCCTCCAGCCGTTTGATCTACACTTCAAGTACATGACATAATATGCAGGTAGCCAAGCGTCTCTCAAAAACCACGACCGACTTGCCTCCATGCTGTCTCAGAGTCTGGCCGGACAACCATTCAATCATCTTCTTGGGAACATATAAATTAGAGGAGAGCACCAAAACCCGCCACGGCTCCATCGAAATGCACAGCCTCGAGAACGGCCAATTCAGAAAGTTGGGTGAAACAAAGACAGACCTGGCGATCTTGGACCTCAAGTTCAGTCCCACCGACTCGCTGCTTCTCATCTCGGCCCATTCCACTGGGGAGATTTTGATGTGGAAATACCACGGGGAATTGTCGCTTGTGCAGAAAATTCAGCTCACAGAGCAAGGTATTCTCGTCACTTCGATATTCTTCTCTCCCACTGACCCTAATACTTTGCTAGCAACACTCACCTCGGGAGAAGCTCTAGTGGTAGATTTGGAAACACTCAGTATTGAACTGTTGAGCACCTCACACAGCTTGGAGTGCTGGACGGGTGCTTTTGGAGAGATGGGGCCCTCCAGAAATGTGGTATTTACTGGGGGTGATGACGCTGTTCTTATGGCCCATGATCTTCGGACCAAAGATAAGATATGGGCCACCAATCACCGACATCATGATGCGGGCGTGGTGCTGATCTTGAGCCCATCGCAACAATGGTTGAACCTGCGTCCGAATGATTTATGGACTGGAACCTACGATGACCATTTGAGGGTATTTGACTTGCGGAAATTGGACGGAGATGATGGGCCTTATTTATACCAAAGTCTACTTCCGAGTGAAACATACAAGGAGAACTTGAATGGTGGAGTGTGGCGCTTAATTCCTGCCCCAGACTCCAACAAAGTCTTGGCATGCTGCATGTACGATGGTGCACGGGTGATCGAGCCCGAGGATGGTAAATTTACAGTTTCCAGGTATTTCAAAGGAGATCATGAAAGCATGTGTTATGGAGGAGACTGGTCTGAACCGGACACCATCATCACATGTTCATTCTACGATAATGTCGTCCAGGCATGGCTGCCCTCGGAAACATCATAATGGTAAATAGTTACAGGTCCTTTCTTTGTAGAGCAATAACAGTGTAATCAATACAAGTAATTTGCCTATAACGTGGAAAAGTCTAGGGGAACTGACGAGCCTCTTCCACTGGGGTACAACTTCTCCTTTCCCTCAAATCTTCTAGGGTTGGGAAGGGCGTTGCTGTTGATGAACTTAAAACGTTTGTCCTCAATCACAAGCTTTTCTGCAGCACTGTCCTTTGTTCGCTGGCTTGGGTTAATAGTGTAGGCCAGAGCTGATATTTTGCGGAGCGACAGTCCAACTGACTGCTGTTGATCTAGCAGGGATGGCGGTGGCGGAGGAGCGGCCTTTCTCACTTTAGAGGATATGCTAGGGGGATTTGGGGGTGTATCATGTGGCACGGATGGCGGTGCCGAGGGCGGCAAAGAAGGCGGCAAAGAAGGCGGCAAAGAAGGCGGCAAAGACGGCGGTGCCTCTGGTCTACTGACCGACGTGTTTGAAACTGTGCGTTGCGGTATAGATGATGGCGGCGGTGGAGACGGTTTCGAGGATGGTTGGCTGGGAGGAGCAGGGGGTGCTGGAGGAGGTGGTGGTGCTGAGGCAGCTGAGGGCACGGGCAGAGCATTTTTAGCAGGGGATTTGCTAGTAGTTCTTGCGTTTATCTCATCCAAGAACGAAAGACCATTGCCCTTAGGAGCAGGCGGAGTGCGTTTAGGAGGGGCAATAGAAGGTGGAGCACCAGGTGGGACTTTGGGCGCCTTAGGCGTCGAGACGGGTTCCACTTGAGCTGCATCACGAGCTGGGACTCCTGTAGATGTTCCATCCACAACGTGAGTTTCCTTACGCTTTGCATTGATCTCAGCAAGGAAAGGCAATCCTCCGGCTTGTGGAGCTGGGGTCTGTGATTTCGAAGCCGAGTTTCCAGAATTGAATATTCCTGGAGGAGGTGGAGGCGGTGCAGAAGCTGGGGTACTTTTCAGAGAGGGCACGACTTGTGGTACCGGTGGAGGAGGAGGAGCATTCGGGACCACCGGTGGAGGAGGCGCCGGGGGAGCTGTAGAGGTTGAGGGAGCAGAACTTTTGCTTACCAGATTAGATCCAGATATTGTATGAGCCTCTGTTCTTTTAGAGTTTATCTCAGCCAAAAACGGCAATCCTGTAGGAAGTCCTGGGGGTGGCGGGTGTGCCGGAGATGCGGAGGGAACAGGTGGTGCTGAAGATGGGGCAGGAGGCGGAACTGGGGCAGAAGTAGGAGGTGCAGGGGCGGGCACCGGCGGTGGGGGAGGTGGTGCAAGAGGTGTAGCTTGAGATGGAGGCGTCCCCTCGAATGACTTTGCCGACGAAACAGTGCTGCTCTTCAAATGCGACAGTTTCTTTGGCCGAGAGGGGGGCATTTTGGGCACTTTAAGTGAGCTTGCAGGAGCAGGCGGGGCCACAGGTGGCAATGGAGGTGGAGCAGCGCCAGGGAGAGGTGGAGGCGTTCCTGGCAATGGAGGCGGCTGTCCCGAGGGGCTTTTAGGGATTTGGGGTGTTCGTGGCTGAGGCACCGATTGTGAAGGCGGTGAAGGCGAAGAAAGGTTTCCTGGAGTGGGAATCTTTGGGGCGCTAGGGGGAACAATACCGCTCCGATTATCTCTAACTGATTTAAGTTTGGGCATTCCGCCAGCAAATATATCGCCCAATTGAGGGGCGGAAGGGATGGGAGGAGCAGACGACGAATGCAGGCCGCCAGAAGGCTGTGGAGACGGCACGCCAACTGACATTTTCAGGTCAATGAGTGGCTTGGACTTATCCACGGTAACAGCCTTCTTTAAGGTGGTGCCTTTCTGAATTGCTCCTAATAAAGCGTCTCGCCCAGCCATTGGTGGAGGGGGTCTGGACGGGGTACTGGAGGGAGGTCCTCCCATGGGTGGAGGGGGAGGTGGAGGCGGAGGTCCTGCCATGATGATCCTTTGAGAAGTAGTGTTGAGGAATGAGTCCGAGCGTTGAGTCTAGTCGCGCAAGTCAGGTACCTATGGCACTCACCGGGGCAGTACGAGGGAAATCCTAAGACAGAGTCGTCATAATGTTGACCATGAGCTGGTATTCTGGCAGGAAAAGAATCAATGCTGAAACTTAAAGAAAGTTGAATCTTGAAGCTGGTATAATTTTCTGAGCCTGAAAATACCTTGTTTGAAGCTCCGGTATGACAAGCTCATAGTGAGGTTTGCATATTTCCCAGCATCTCGCAGTAGTCATTCAAACCATGCGGAGTCATTCAAACCATGAGGAGTCATTCAAACCATGAGGAGTGACTTTCAAGCATGACAGCTGAATCCGGGATTTGTGAGGCAAGTGAACGAACAATGAGCATTTTTATTTGAATTAAAATCAAGTGTCTCAATGGATTTAGGTCTTGACAACTCGTCATTGCGACTACTCAGGTAACTATATATACAAGACGGGAGCATTCTGCTCGAGAGCAAACCCAATCGATTGAGCTCTTTGGTAGCAATCACTGCTCCACGTTCAACTGCACGTTGTGCCCGAGTTCACTGGAAAACTCCTCTTCGAGCAATTCGGTCAACAGGGTGTTGTCTCTCAAGGTGACCCACCTGCCACGGACCAAATCATAACGCTTAGGCCCACTGATAGGACTGCTGAGCCATATCTGCTTGTTTGGCGGCTGCTTGTTGATGACGTAGGTTTTCCCGGAGCTGAGGGTCACGGTCATCACGCCCTGGGTAAGCTCTGCATCGATGTCCGGGTAGTGTTCACTGAGATTTTCTAGGTCATCGCTTAGGGTCTCCAAGTACTCGTTGGCGAGGTTATTGTACTCGGAGTCGGAAATGTTGTCTATGATGTGACTAATATCCGTGCCGTCAGTGGCTAACGAGTAAGGTCTGAAGGATCGAAGTGTGGTGCGAACGTCCACGGGTAAGCGTAGGCACCGACGGGCAGGCACGGGGGCTAGCTTGGGCAAAATGCGAAGTGCGGCACGGAAGTTTGCAGACACCCTAAACATGCGGTATTGTCTTGTTCGAATGCGTACTGTGGGTGCAGTGTAACAGTAGTGGTTCGTGGTTCGTGCGTAGTGCGAGTGTAGTGCGTAGGGTGTTTCCCTGAGTCCTATAATACCTGGCGGGTCGCGGATCGCAAGATCGGGACTAGCAAGACGGGGTAGTGCGCATCCCAGAAAACTCTCTTAAAGTCGCACCATTTGGAAGATACAATATCTCATTGCAGTGCGCACGCGCACCCAGTGTGCATGAGGAATTATCTCGGCCATGCTTTTTTGCCAGTAACATCGACTTTGATGGTGCAATCCAGCGTAACTTCTTGGTGGAGATAGGTGTCAAACATTCGGCTTCGAAGCCACTTGTTCATGTGGTTCTGCGGCGTTTCCAATCCTATTTCGCACAGATGCTCGCAGAGGGCCAAGACTCAAGAAGAAATCTTGCCCACCAGCACTCCGCCTTAAAAAGCTCCACTTCCAGCGAAGTCGTGGCTGTCCAACCATTATATCTTAGGGATGTGCGGCAGTAGCTAGGATTTGCAATTTAAGTTATGTCTTGCAGCCACTTTGACACTAGATCATGCTAGTTCATTTTTCACTGCACTGCAAGCTGAATGGTTATACTGTGACATCTCCAAACAATGGATTCCGGCATACACTGCTGCCATTATCGCATTCCCTTATCGGTGCAGGGATTTTGGGAAGGTAGTGTATTCTGAATAGATAGTTTGAAGACTGTATGCCAAAGTGGAAATGTCACTCAGTCACTGCTTTAAGACTAGTGCAGCCTGAGCCGTGGCGCGGCTGAATAGCCACGTTTGCAGTAATTTGTTCACACACGCCGGCGTTACCATTAAGAGTGTTCGAAGAATAATAGAAAGTTTGCAAGTGGAAAATCTAAATCGGGCCATTCCCTAGCCCCATGCTCCGAGCGGCATTTCAGCGTGTCTTCAGCCAAACTCATCAAAGCAGCGGCATTACCTGCGGCCCGCCTGCACGCTCGCCTAAAAAGTGCATTTGCATAATCTATGAAGAAGCCGCATGGTCTTCACAAGACATACAATGAACTGGGGGACAGGTCTCTTGCATAAAAGAAAAGCAAATTCCATGGGTTTCTTTATTTGCCACAAGTGTTCTTCTTGCACTCTAGTTTTCAATGAATATGCCTGAAGAAAAAGATTTTGCCTCAAAACAGGTTGCAAAAAACAAAGAGGGTGCAATATCATCCTCTGTTTCGTTTGCCGACTTGGAAGATGTCCTGGAAGAAGGTAGAGAACCCACCGAACAGGAGTTGAAAACCCTAAGGCACGTTTCTGAGCGTATCCCCATGAGCTGCTGGCTTGTGGCGATTGTGGAATTGGCCGAAAGATTTTCCTACTATGGTCTCTCTGCACCATTCCAAAACTACATGCAGAATAGTCCCTCGGACTTCCCCAGGGGTAAGTTGGATTTGAAGATTCTGGGTGCCACGGCCTTGTCCTACTTCTGGCAATTCTGGTGCTACATCACCCCCATCTTCGGTGCTTACGTCTCAGACACCTACTACGGAAAATTTAAGACAATTTGCATTTTCAGTTGTGTGTACGTAGGGGGAATGCTCATTCTTTTAATTACCTCCATTCCATCCATTGCTTCCCGCAACGTGTCGCTAGGTGGTTTCATTGTTGCCATAATCGTCATGGGTTTTGGAACCGGAGGTGTGAAGGCTAATGTTTCTCCTTTGATTGCGGACCAAGTGCCCAAGACCAAGCCCACCATCAAGATCTTGAAGTCAGGCGAAAAAGTGATTCAGGATCCCAACATCACCATCCAAAACGTGTTCATGTTCTTCTACCTCATGATAAACATTGGCTCGTTGTCTGTCTTGGCCACAACACCGCTTGAACACAAGGTAGATTTCTGGGCCGCATACTTGTTGCCCCTTTGTTTTTTCATGTTTGCTCCCATAGTGCTATTTTGGGGAAAGAAGTATTATGTCAAGATTCCGGTGGCCGAGAAGGTCATTGATAATGCTTTCAGATGCTGTCTTATCGCCATGAAGAACAAGTTCGACTTTGATGCGGCAAGGCCTTCCATCAACCCCCTTGCCCTGTTCCCATGGACCGATCAATTCGTCGACGAGGTCAGCCGTTCCATTTCCGCCTGTAAGGTGTTTGTGTTCTATCCCATTTACTGGTTGGTCTACGGCCAAATGATCACCAATTTCGTGTCCCAGGCTGGACAGATGGAGCTCCATGGGTTGCCAAATGATATGTTCCAGGCCACCAATGCAATAACAATTATTGTTTTCATTCCTGTTTGCGAGAGGTTTCTTTACCCTTTCATACGACGTTTTACTCCGTTCAAGGCCATCACCAAGATTTTCTGGGGCTTCATATTTGGTGCTGCATCCATGGCATATGCTGGCATTATTCAGCACTACATCTACAAAGCTGGCCCTTGTTATGACCGGCCCAAAATGTGTGCCCCGGAGTACAAACAGGTCCCCAACCGTGTTCACATTGCCATTCAGATTCCCTGCTACTTCTTGATAGGTATGTCTGAAGTGTTGGCTTCCATTACTGGCTTGGAGTACGCATACACCAAGGCTCCTATGTCGATGAAATCGTTCATCATGTCGATATTTTTATTGACTAATGCCATTGGATCCGGCCTTGGTATTGCCCTCGCCCCTACTTCCGAGGACCCTATGTTGGTCTGGAACTATACGGGTTTGGCATGCACTTGTTTCGTGACCGGATGTCTCTTTTATTTCTTTTTCCATTCTTACAATTTCAAAGAAGAGGAATGGAATGCTTTGGAGTATAAAGAAAAGAAAGGCTACAAAGTCATTCAAGTCACGTCCAAACAGCAGGGTCTTAAACCGGTGCTCTCTGCTTCCCAGTCGTTGAGTATCCGCTGAAAGCACTCCGACTTAGGTGCCGGAAAAATTAACTTCGTATTGTGAAGAGGTCTTAACTGTGATCAGGGTATTATTCTCCATGCAGACTATGATTTCCGAAAGAAAGGGTCCTCTCAACGCACCTGCATACAAACATGCTTTACTGTTGCTTCGCGTTACGTATGTTAGCGTATGCAGGAACGGCAATGTCACTTGACTCCAACAACTGAAGTAAGGAGGAATGTCGTTGTCTGTAGTCATATCAAGTACACACTATTCTTTGTACTGTACCATGGGTTCTGTTACTCTTAATCTGATACAATGCTCTCTCTTAAGAGACCTAAATTGGGTCATCTGACCTGCGGTCAGTTCCACATGGTCAATACTTTCAGCCTTTTGTTGGCCTACTTCCATGTTTTCATTTGGATGTCCTTCCTGTGTTATGTTACTTGCTGGTTCTTCATCTACCGGGAACAAGTCATATTCCGGTCTGATGGTCGGGATAAAATCATTAACCATGCGTGAGGTTGCTGCTTAGCTGTCGGTATACCATCTGGCATGACATCTCAAAACAACTGACCTGTCTCCTAAATATCATTCGATTCAAATATTCTCATACCGCCAGTTTTGCCGCAAGCTCAAGCTGCTTTATCGCTCATGAGCTTTTCGGTGACTTCCTTGGCAGTTATTATGATTAGGCAAATGTCATGAATACGCTGCCTATATACAGCGTTCATCAACATTTAACCAACTTACGCGTAGTTGACTGAGTCTCTATCAGTAAATTTTCCATTTCAATATCTCTTCTTGATACTATTCCTTTACTGTCATAGTATCTTCGCGCCTTTCGTTCCATGAACATGCAGGACCTCGGTACTGCTGTCCTGCATGTTCAACCTTTACTTCGCACCGCGTATCTTCTCCACTGCTAAACATGTTCTTCGTAATCATCTTGGTGGCAGTGGCCCTTTGCGCCCTAATCCTATATCTTCCTTATGCGGCAGGTCTAACCACTGTCGAAAAGCATAAGCGTCGGAGGGAGAATTCCAAACCGGAGACCTCGGCTCTTGACCCATCCGATTATTCCGGTTACATTCCACCAGATGAGCAATTGAGAATACAAAACGAGCGGGAGGCCTCCAAAAAGTCAGGTCTTCGGGACAAGGTGAAGATTACTTCCGAGGATATGCCCATCCGTATTCGCTTGCATCAGGACGGTGTTTTGCGCAAGCGTGGTGAACGGTCTGTAGGAGACGCCAACCCCAACAACTACGACTATGACATTGATGAATTGATCAAGGAAGAAATTGAAGAAGCTCAGCAGCAAAATGCCCAGGACGTTTATTCCTCGCAGAAGCTCGGCGGAGACAAAGAGGCCATGGTTTGACGGGTAAATATACAAGATGTGATTATACTATGTAGTAGGGGCATCATGCAGAGTGGCCAAGGTCGAATAGCTTGAGAAGACTCATCTTACGCATGTAAGTGATCTCGTCTAGATTGGTCAAAGGTACTGGCTGGTTGCGACCCATGGGTTGCAGGAGCTTGTTACGGACCACAGCAGCCGCGAGCAGCTTATTGAGATCCTCCTCGATAACGAGCACTTGGTTTCTAAGGTTCTGCTGGCGATCCAAGGAAACCTTGTATGCTTCGAAAATCACTGCCATGAGTTCGGACGATAGCTTGACGAAATTGCTGCCATTGACGTCGTATTCTGGTGTCTCATGCAGCGATGCATTAAGAAAAGCCACTAGATTCTCGGGCAACGCACCTTCGTTGATGATTTCTTTACTCCAGGAATCCTGGCCCGTGTTATTTGTGTCATGCATTTCAATGAGCCTTCCGGTCATGTACTGTAGGTCCTGCAAACGGCATGGCTTTCTTGCAAACGACTGGTAGGTGTACTTGAACATTTGGCTGGTGAGCGGAAGCTTCGCGATGTTCTCAGCTTGAAGCAAGAGGTCAAGAATCTGAGGGAAACCTGTTTTTTGCTCGCAATGGGTCTTGAGTAATGGTAGGAAAGTCTGTGCTGTGGGACGGAGGATGCAATTTGGCTTTGACGGCAATGCATCGTACTGCCTCAATAATTGGGAATATTTCTTCTTGTCTTCATAAGAGAGAAGCTTTAAGAACGTTTCCAGAGGCTCCAAAGAGGGAAAGCCTCGACTGAGAATAGTGGCCAATACGGACTCTGCTGGCCTCACCTGGCCCTGGGCGATCAACGACGAGATGATGATATTCACGAGTTTTATGTCAATTAAGGACGGGTATCTCGTGACTAGCATATCAACATATTCCAAGTACTCGCTGCCTTTGTGGAACGCAAGGTTTTCGATTAGGATTTTGAACGTGTCTCTGTTAAATGAGCCCGGGGCGTAGCTGGCGAGCACCGCAGAACATACCTCTTTGGCATTGTGGCGAAGGGCAGTAAAAAGAAACATGTTTAGTGTATCTGTACTTAGACTATCACCAAAGCTATCCTTCAAATTGGAAAACGTGTCCATGTCGAGAGGGAGTTTGTGAAGAGCGTTGAACACCGTCTTATACTGGGGATTATCTCGGAGCAGCATCCGCACCTGGTGTAGGATATCAAAGCGGTCCCGATAAAAGGTCTTGTAGACAAGAACATGACGCTCGTGGTTTGATATGGGGATTCCGGCCATTTTCATGTCTCGAGTAATATGCAACAATGCGTTCAAGTGCTCTTTTCTCACGGCAAGCGAGTTCAAGTACAACTTCAAGATGTTTTCCTTCTTGATGAGCTGTAGATTCGTCAGCGAGAGCTTATTGGGGCGAACCCATTTTCGAAATTGAGTAAACTCCCTCATAAAGACCTCGAAATCTTGGTATTTCATGTGTGCTACGCCTGGCTGGGGGAGCTGGCAGTAGCTTTCATAGAGAGATGTGTGGTTGACGTTGTTGTGAGACTTAAACTTCGTGTAAAACTGGCCTAACTCGCTGTGGTGGGGATATAGCTCCTTCAAGAACCGGTCTGACACCGACTTGGCGACCCGCTGGTAGTGGGGAAGTTTTGTGAAGGCCTCGAGACTGGCTCTTCTGGACTGCTGCTCGTTCTCACTCAAATGAAATTCCTGATCCGCAGCACGAGGCGGTAGTTCTAGCCTCAGCAAGTATGTACCAGACTGTAGCCTGTGGATGTGTTCATTGAGTTTCCAGACCACTTGGCGTACTGATAAGTTCTGGGTCATGCAAGTGATGGAGCAGAGTGCTTGAAGTGCATATGTGACGTAGACATCCGTACATCCTCGGATTTCTAACTTGACCGCCGGATTTCTAACTTGCCCCCGGATTTCTAACTTGACCCCGGGTTTTTTTCTTCACGGGGGGCAAGAAGGCTATACCTGGAAAATGCCGGCAGCGTCCAGGAACTAGACCAGAGTTGGGGCAGTATCACGTGACGCATCACGTGGTGCTGAAAAATCTTCGCACGGGTATGGAACAACCGCACCCTGGCAGTGTACGACAGTAGGCACCATGAAAATCCAGACCAAAGCCACCAGAGTCTTGGAGAGAACATCGCACTACATCAGCTCTGGGGTGATTAAAAACAAGCCTGCGTGGTACGACGCTGTGGCCGCAGTGCCGCCCTCTTTCGACTTGACCAAGAGCCCCAAGAACCTTCAAATCAACCAACGAGAAGATCCCCAGAACAAACTATGGAAGAAGTTTGGCGACACATACAAAACGAGGGCATCGAGCATGGAAAGGAAGCAGAAGAACAACAGCGTCAGCAGGATTCCCAAGTTAAACTTCTTGGAAGACCAGTTGAGAGACGTTTTCTACCATCAGCACCCTTGGGAGTTTGCCCGGCCCAAAATCTTGGTGGAGAACACGGGGGAAGAAGAATCGCAATGTGACTGGTCACGCATGCTCCAGCTCAACAAGCCTTTGGACGGAGAGAGCGTGGTGCAGAGAACGTTATGGTTGTTGCAACAGGAGAAAGATAAGCGCACATTATTCGAAGCTTATGACCAAGCCAGATTCGAGTACTACCAGTTGCGTATGGCCGACGAGATGGACCTGGCAGTGTCTAAGGAAGAGAGCACCATGTTCGGAGCAGTGTTCCTGTCCTCCAACATCCAATGGGGTATTGAACAGGAACAAGAGAGCATTGACAGGTGGACCCAGATTGCTGAAAGAAGAACCAAGGTCCGGGAGGCTTCTAAGAACAAGACCTCGGCCAGCGTTGGAAGTGAGTCCTTGGAGGAGGGCCCTGTATCAATGTGGGAGACAATAATGGAGGAGGACGAGCAGACGGAGAAGGAGTAGGCATGTACATAGCGTGTTTGGGCACAAAACATCACATTACGAAACCTTTAAGAGCTAATGTAGCAAAGAGTGGAGTGGAGTGGAGAGTGGAGACGTACAAAATGTGGCCTGTCTGTTTCTGGAAGATTTCTATTATACCTATAAACACAGAACGATATTTCTGCCCAAGCAGTTTCATCGACTGAGATAATGCAGAGCAATGGACTAGCGCCCAGCTTAGTGGTGGCCATGGGCATCCTTCTTCGCCACCAATTTGTCGTAAGCAAGGTAGATGGCAAAGGCACCGATGGCGATGCCCAATCCAGGAAAAGCAGACTTGAAGCGGTTGTAGCGAGAGAACTGCCCCTCGTATCTCCATGCGTCTCTTTTGGCCCAAGGGTTGCTGCTCATGGTGCTGGTTTGTTGTATGAGAAAAGTGGTATCAGAGAGAAGGTGATTGGTGGAGGAGTCGTGTATAGACAGGTGCGGGTGTTGATGCGCCTGAGGTACGGGTGCACTGCCATGCCCAGTGATTATACATAGGCGTGAAGATTGTGGCCATGATCCGTGGGGTTAGTTTCAGAGTAGTGTGAATTGAGGCCACGGTTCAAATAATGAGGTATGAATTCGAGCGACTTGCTATGAGTTTAAACTAGTGAGTGATGGAGCAGCTGCGAATATCTACAGCGTAAGTGACTACCACACGGCGCGCAAGAGCCACTAGAACTAGACAGTCGTTTACATGATTGGTTTACCATGCACCCAAGTTGACTATATGTAGAGTAAGGCCATATGCGGAACCAGAACACACAGTTAGATCGTTTCAGATCCTTTGCAAATCAGATCCTTTCCATAATGCTTCATGTGTGGATCTTGAATGGTCATTTTCGCTAGTCTGGCTAATCAGTACAGATCTCGTGCACCTCAATGTTTGCATTATGGCACCTCGGATCCACAACAACAGCAAAAGGATTACAGCTGTATGCCGGGGCATTTCACCTAACTGTGAATTTGTATCTCGGAAAAACGAATATGGCATTTTTTGGGCTGAAGCAGCAATGTGCCTATTAGTAAAATAGAGTAAAACATGCATAAGGTGCGCATGCAAGTGTTGCACATGGCTCGCGCAGCTTATATTGCATTTAAAGACGCAGACCTCCTCCATGCCAAACTTCACTCACAATTGCACTAGAGGCCCCTGTTTTTTGCCCCAGCATGAGTGGAACAGAGCCCCGTACATCCCAGCAGGGATCAGGCGATGCATTCTCGCAGCGTCTCGCAGATATCATCAGTCAGGATCAGAGCCTTGCAAATGACATTACTGATAGCGAGGGAGAAGATGAGTTCATCAAGAAATACGGGGAGATCGAGTTCCAGTATATCAAGGCGCCAAAACCTTCTGCATGGTTCATTCGTCCCCATGCGCTCAACTACTTTAAGAATGGAGTGCTTTTCAGGACAAAAGGCGAAAGAACGAGCTCCAAGACCGAGTTGTTCTTAGACTTGATGTATGTGGCCATCATTGCCAATGTGGCCGGCCAAGCTAGTGAAGATGCCAGTTGGAGGGCGCTTCTTCGTTACATCTTGACGTTCATTCCCTACTGGACTGTTTGGGCCGACATCAAGGACTTCACCAACTACTACTATACCGAGGACTTGTCACAACGCTTCTACATCTTCTGGATCTTGTGTCTTCTCACTCTTTCGGTCAATAGTAATCCCGACCTCCTTGAATCCAGAGAAGGCGCCGCATACACGGTGGCGCCTTACATTCTTTGCCGCGTGTCGTTGAGCTTGTCTCTCTTTGTCTATTCGTTCTTCATTCCCGAACACCGCACACAACAACGGCTCTACACGGTATTATTGCTTGTGGGCTGCTGCATCTGGATTCCCGTGATTTTTATTTCAACAAGAGCTAAAATTGCCTGCACTGTGGTGGCGATTGTGTTCGAGCAGCTTGCCTTCTGCGTGGTATACCACCCGCGCACCAAGAAACTCATGAACTTGAGCTATTCTACGGCCTTGAACATCGAGCACGAGGTCGAAAGGTTTTCTACGTTTGTGACGATTGCCATCGGCGAATTCCTCTATAAAATAGCTGCCAATGCCCCTTTGGGCACGGGCTTCACCACAGCCTATGCACGGGGAGTGTTCTTATTGATTGTGGCTTACTGCTTGTTCTGGATCTATAACAACGGCGGCACTTCTAGAAAGGCCATTCATCCCATGCGTCACTCCGCACTCAGAGCCCTTTTGTGGATTTACTGCCACGTTCCCCTTGTGGGTGCTATAGTGCTTGCGGCAGATGCTGCAGGTGACATGTTGAACCGCGAGCTGATTTACAATCCTGTCGAAGCGATTGAAGACGTGCTTCCTGCAGCAGAGGCACCGCACCAAGAGGAAGAGGCTTTGTTGAAAAACCTCTGCTTCTTCTTCGTTGGCGGGCTCTTCGTTGCGCTAGTCTCGATGTGGCTTCTTGGCGAGGCCGAGAAATGCCAAGACCTTCCCGGCCACTTTGTCGTCCCCAAGCGTTACCGAATCCTCCCGCGGGTCTTCATCGGTATCATCATCTTGTGCCTAGGCTTTGCAGAGATGAACGTCACGCTCTTGATGGGCATGTGTGCTATGCTCTGCACTCTTTTGCTCATCTACGAGAGTGTGGTGTCTGTTCCCACTGACCAATGTTTTGCCACTGCTAGTATCACCATTGGGGAAGACATGCCGGTTGCAGACGAGTGTCCATAATATATCACTTGAATTAATACCTAATATGCAAAAGACACCCAATGTAAGCGCCCGAACTGTCACTCTCCACCAATATGCATAAATGACATGACTATGTTTCACTTATGCAAGTGCCAATCAGGACAGGACCTACTGGCATCAGCTCAGTCCAAGGTGCGCGCTGTTTTATTTTGCAACTGCTCTCCTTTATAGAAACACCCAGAGCAAACCTTTCTGCTTCAACAACATCGCAAATCAAGCACCATATACTCCAGAAAGAGACTCCGGAATCTCGAAGTCACATCACGACCACAATTTTAACACCACAGGAGCAACCACATTATCCAGCAACACACAAGGTAATGATCAGATGCCCAGAAATAGTCCAGCCAAAGCCCGCCCCCAGCCGCCAGACGAACGCCGCCAAAAGATATATATCCTGAAGTATGTGAATCGATCGAAACAGCAGGTATTCCAGGTGACCTTCAGATTGGGCGAAGCTCTACGACGGGTCAAGCAGCCGAAGGTGTTTCTCAACTTGAGGGAAGGTGTTGTGCTGATACGAGGCAACCTCCTGGCCCGCCAGATTAACACTCCTCATGCTAGGAACATAGCACAAGACGGCAATCATGTGCAGAGTGAATTACAGGACGGTAATCATGAAAGGCCAGGTGACTGGCAAGGTAGCAGCCATAATGAGCAAACACATTCACAAGATCAACAGCGACGATTAGAATTAGCGACTGATGCTGATGCACAATCCAGCTCCGATAGTGAGATCGAGATCTTAGAGGTCCGGCCCGCCAGAAAACGCAGGTACCACGATCCCGGGATCGATCCTAATGCCCGCGAGCAACTTGCAAACGAGCATAATAAAAGCCGGTCGTATTATACCGAGAGTGATTTGTCGTCGTTGGACGATGAGCTTAACGAGGCGCTTTCGACCAATGCGGCGGCTACAGACGCCAAGCTCCCCCAAATAGCAAAGCCAAGTGCTGCTGCAATGGATGTATTGCCCAAATTATTTATTCCCCCGAATCGGAGCAGAAGCCCGCCTCCCGCTGGATACCGCAACATTCCTCCAAACTTGATGAATGCTATACACAGGGAAATGAACATTATGTTCGATGGATCCGCCGATGATGAAATTGAGGTGATTGGGAAAAGGACATTCTCCTTGAAGGACCCTATTGCAAGAACGAAGATCCGACTTCCGATTAAGGCCACAACGTGCAGGCATTTTGAGTGCTTTGACTTCTTCAACTTCTGCTTGTTTTACAAACTTCCGCCCGGAACAAGAGGGGGATTAAAACGCTCTTTGGTCATACAGTCCAAAGAAGCCAGGGACACTGAGCAATTGTTCTTGCGACAGCAGCAACAAATCCAAACCGGCAAGTTGCTGAGCAAGGCACCGGGATTGGTTTATCCACAATTCTCTGAACACGGTCAAATGTTCTTCACCGATCTATTCAGCAGAACTCCGCCTTTATACAAATGCCCGCTCTGTGACGAAAAGTTTGGGCTTAAGCAACTTTACATAAGCGATATCTTTAATTTCTTCGTTAAGACCACTCCTGTCCATACCACGAAAATTATGTTGGTGGAGAATAATCGATACAAGATTGTGGAGGAAGAAAAAGACGATAGGGATAATCAGGAAGAACACGAGATTGTGGACCTATCCGGCGACGAAGACGAAGAGCCCAACGTAAAGTTAGAGAAAGCATCTGTGACTGAAGGAGGAAATAGCGAAGTAGAGAATGAGCAAGAAACAGAAAGGACTATGACGGAAAGCAACAAGGGAGAGGATGAATTCAACGACGGACTTGATGACTTCTTGTCTACCATTACGCATGGGGACGGGAGCTGGGAAAACCCCATGACATTGGACTAACGGAAAGCAAGTGCATCGACCTCCAATAGGGTTTGAAACATAAGCATTCGTTCAAAACAGCAAGCAACGAAAAAGAACCCAAAGCGGTTTGAAGATTTAATGGTAGGACATGCGAAGATCTTCATAGGCATGGAATGTCCCTGAGCAAAATGTGCTCATCTCCACATTGTTCCAGACAACAGCCGCAGCCAAGAAAACGGTGAGACGATTACTATCGTCATGTACTATATCCTATAAATACGCATATAAGATCATGTATAATAAGAAATTCTTTCTACAAGCACTTGATAACCTGCAAACCAAATCGCCCGCCTATGGACTCCCGTGGTAACGGTTGGAAGACCGGGCTACTCCCTGACATCCATGCACGCCCTGCGTATATTGTGGGCGCGCACATAGAAAGTGACTTCATACTCATCCCTCAACTGTACGCACACAGACCTGGGCGCATGTGCGGCTCGCCATGAGCGCGCATAGTTAAGAACCGCTCGAGCGTTGACAACAGGGGTGCGCATGTGCTTATGCTTCACACGTTGCGGCACGGAAAAAATATACTCTTGAACAATTGCTGTACCCACGCACGCACGCACGCACTCTATACCTGTGCTTTTCCCCCTATTCTACCCCTTACCCCCCTCCTTCTCCACTCAGAGACGAAAGCCTGAGCTTGCTTTAAAACAACAGAATACCCTTATGAGCAAGCCTTCCCCGCGAAGTAACCATCATGTGTCCCCTTTAACCCGTGGCAGTTCTGCCACCAAGTTGACCATGTTGTTTTCAATGGTGGTTCGCTTGGTGCACGGCAGACCGGTATCCCACGTGGATGCCACCAAAAACCAGCCAGGCTTGTCCTCCAACGAGTTCTTTTGGAATCTCTTTGTCTCCGCATGCCTAGTCCTTGCCGGAGGGGTTTTCGCGGGCCTTACCTTGGGTCTTATGGGCCAGGACGAGGTGTACTTGAAGGTCATCGCCACGTCCGGTGAAGTCCACGAGCGCAAACATGCCAGAAGAGTGTTGTCTTTAATCGGAAAGGGTAAACACTGGGTGCTTGTGACCTTGTTATTGTCCAATGTCATCACCAACGAAACATTGCCAATTGTGTTGGACAGATGCTTAGGGGGCGGCTGGCCTGCTGTGGTCACATCCACCGCATCTATTGTGATTTTCGGGGAGATCATCCCTCAATCCATCTGTGTCCGCTATGGGCTCCAGGTGGGTTCGGCACTCTCTCCATTTGTTCTTATATTGATGTACATCATGTACCCCATCGCATACCCCTGTGCTCTCTTGTTGGACCACTTGTTGGGAGAAGACCACGGAACCGTCTACAAGAAGTCGGGATTGAAGACTTTGGTCACGTTGCACAAGACTATGGGTGTAGAGAGATTGAATCAGGATGAAGTGACCATTATCTCCGCTGTTTTGGACTTGAAGGAGAAGCCAGTGTCCCAAATCATGACGCCGATTGACAGAGTCTACACCATGCCTTCCGACAAGATCTTGGACCAACAGACCGTCGAGGATATCTTCAATGCTGGCTTTTCACGTATTCCTATCCACATACCGAATGAACCCATGAACTTCGTTGGTATGTTGTTGGTGAGAGTCTTGATCTCTTACGACCCCGAGGACGCTTTACCAGTGGCGCTGTTCCCATTGGCAACCTTGCCCGAAACTGCCGCTGACACTTCGTGCTTGAACATCTTGAACTATTTCCAGGAAGGAAAATCCCATATGATCGTGGTGAGCGATACTCCGGGCGAACCTACCGGCGCGCTAGGTGTGCTAACCTTGGAAGATGTCATCGAAGAATTGATTGGCGAAGAAATCGTTGATGAGTCGGACGTCTACATTGACATCAACAACAACATCAAGCGTGAGGTGCCAGGGCCTCTTTTCAAGAGAAATTTGACCGCCTATTTGCACAACCTCTACCAGAGTGCTGGTGCTTCCAAGAGAACTTCCTCTGAGGGCTACAGACCAGGAAGAAGAAGTTTTGACAATACGTTTGCCTCTAAACGGTCTGCTCTCTCGGCGTCGCCATCTCGCCGTAAGGCATTGGGTCAAGCCAATGCACTTTTGGCACCTTTGAACCCCGCATCGAACCCATTGGAAACTTCTAAGTCATTTGTGAAAATCAAGAGACCCCACGTGGAGCACCCTTCGAATCTCCCGATTGACAAAGATATCGTGCTGGGTAACAACAAGCCTCATCCTGAAACATACGAATCCGTTTTCACTAGTGAACAAGGCGTGTTGGACGAGTTAAAGAGAACTAGGTCTGAGTCAGAACACGAGAGAAGAAGGAGACTGTCGGACCTTGCGGAGCCCAACTCCAGTGAACATCTTAATGCCTACGGCGTGGATATCACGCCGACCAGCAATAGCGAGTACCTGGAACTGAGGTCGTATAGAAACGGTGGTATTGTTGAGTCAGTGATCAACGTGCAGGGAGTGCACAAGACGATTATTGAGGATATCAGTGAAGACGAGGCGGACGACTACGAGTACGGTGTTCTCAACAGCAACACCAGCAAAAAGTCGAACTCGCCAGATGAAGAATCGCAGAGTTTGATGTCCAATGACTAGAGCGTCTTGATTGGATTCATAGCCTTGATGACGGATCTTTGGCCGGATTGGTTTTGTAGTCTGGGGCTCGGATTTGGCACTGGGTTTTCCGGGACAATGCGTGCGATAAAGAGTAATGTGCATTAGCCGGTTTATGCCGGAACACCATAACTTAATTAATTGCCATATACAAGTAACAACAAGTAAGAGACAGAAATGTAAAGTAGCTCGCTTTCTCCACATCACAAACGGCCCAACTCGCTGCTAGCACTACTTGGCATCGGGCCTAGCCGCAAAGTGCACATGCAGGCCCACAAGGTCGCCAGAATCCCCTTAAATACGTTCCAAAAAGACCCGGGCCAAAAGAACCTACTTTTATACCGGATCCATGGAAGTTCTTCCCAATATAGGGAAACCACTTGGCGGGCGTTCGGGCTGACTTTTACGGACACGCACGCGGCCGTCCTGTAGGCGGAGAAGTCACCCAAAAATTCGCTCCCTACACTTGGCCCGTAGTCTCACTTTTTGAACCACTCTTATACTCTGACCATTGCGGGCAGCACATCCTATAAACAATGGGTTCCGATAAAAAGCACCGATCTCTTCGAGAGGTGTTCCGAAGCTCGTCCTCCGCGAGTCTCTCCAAATTACACCCAGAACATAGCAATTCCCACTCGCAGGAGGCCGGCCACCATTCACACCGGTTTTTTCTCAGAAGCAGAAGCTCGCGGTCGTCTTTCAATTCGCCTTCCTCGAGTAGCTCGATCAAGTCCAGCGGCGGAATCGCCTCCAATGCGGGATCCTCTGTGGAAGACACTGCCACCAGTGCAGACTCGGACTTGAACTCTTCATTGTCGTCCTCTGGACAGCATGCCCGGAGCTCGCCTCCCGAGAACAACGAAGTTGCCCATCAAGGCGGCGGAGGAGACGAGAAAAAAGATGGCAAGAAAAGGAAGGAGAAGGGCCATAGAAACGAGAGCCATCACTCCTTGAGGAGGTTCTTCAACATCCTTCACCATAACAGCAATCCGGACCTGAAACCTTCCAAGACACTGACATTACCGTCGATGACATCCACGCTCGCTGAAAAGTACGACTTTGGCCGCTTGATTGGTGCTGGTGCCAGTGGCTCCGTTAACATCATCAACGACAAGCACGACCCCACAAAGGTGTACGCATTGAAGAAGTTTAGGAGCAAACTCAAAACGGAGACGGAGCAGGATTACATCCGGAAAGTTAAGAACGAGTTCTTGGTGGGCGATTATCTCAAGCAACAGAATCTTATTCACACGATTGAGTTGTTCCTGGAGAAACCCGATAAGCACTCGCCTCTCGAGTACTTCATTGTGATGGAGTACTGTCCATATGACTTTTTCAACTTGGTGATGTCTGGATTGATGTCCAAGGAGGAGATTTATTGCTACTTCAAGCAAATCTGCTGCGGTGTCAATTATTTACATCTTTCGGGCATCGCTCACCGAGACTTGAAGCTAGATAACTGTGTGGTGGACAAAAATGGAATTTTGAAACTCATAGACTTTGGCTCAGCTTTCCAGTTCCGCAAGCCTTCTTCTAAGCTGGCCAGCGATATTGACTCCAAACACACATGTTTGCATGCGAAAGGTGTTGTTGGATCGGACCCATACTTGGCTCCCGAGGTCTTTGCGCCAGTGCATGGAGACGGATACGACCCTCGTTTGGCAGACGTCTGGTCAATTGCTATAATATTCTGTTGTATGGTTCTCAAGCGGTTTCCATGGAAGATACCCCGGACTGCAGACCCTTCATACCGAGCATTTGCGGGTTTAAACAGCCATGACGAGCCGGTCACAGAGGCGGAATTGGCTGAAACAATGTCGAAAGACTTGAGCCTCAAACCGTCGCAAAGCCATTCAAGCATTCCCAAATATGGCCAGGAGAGATTACTCCGAATTCTTCCCACACAATCTCGGAAGCTCATTGGACGGATGCTTGAGATCAACATCGACAAACGCTTTACTATAGACGATGTAATGGGTGATGTGTTCATCGACCTGATCAAGCACTGTCATGTGATTGAGAAAGGAGAGAGGATTCCCGATGCAGTGGACTTCCACGAAGATATTCCGTTCAACGAATTTGGCCAAAGACCTGCAACTAAGCCCGCCCCACTGGCAGACCCCGCCACACTGGCGGAATCCGCTGAGAGCGTTGTGATTCAACCAGAAATCGATCAGTCCTCTTCCACATACTCCTCGCTAAGCTTACCAGCTCGCCTTGAGGTGGGCAAGTTCGTGAAGGCTGACAAT
This sequence comes from Metschnikowia colocasiae, assembly GCA_002370175.1. Classification (NCBI taxonomy): domain Eukaryota; kingdom Fungi; phylum Ascomycota; class Pichiomycetes; order Serinales; family Metschnikowiaceae; genus Metschnikowia; species Metschnikowia colocasiae. Next base: position 254,506 of record NKZV01001063.1, read on the forward strand.
CATACTCACCACTTGATTACAGGGGAGGAGCTCGAGCGCATAAATGCCGAGAAGGATAGAGTTCGGCGCGTCAAAAAAGCAGGCATGGCATGATATATACACTAATGACAAATGGTTTATGGCTTCTTCGTCTGTAGTTGATCAGGTTGCAGCAGACTGCAAATTAATATAGCTCCTGGTGTACGGGTGCGGTACCTACTATCAATGCCTAATGATGCCGCTTACGCAGTCCACCAACACCTAAACAACTGCTTTTATAATTCACAGCCTAATCTCCAACTGCTTCTTTGCCCTACTGTAAGCTTATAGCCAAAGTATTTTGGACCATATTTATTATTCCAATATTCAAGCCTCAAAGACCCCATCATGGCTAACAACGACTCGGTGACGCTACCGGCATGGATCATTCGAGTATCAGGATGGTCATCGTTTCTTGCCACTTCGGTGGTGTTGTGCTCGGTTTTCTTGCATCTTTTAAACTACAGAAAACCGTTTCAGCAGAGATTGATGATCCGCATTCACCTCATCATCCCCATCTTTGCCTTGTCGTGCTATTTGATGCTCATCCACCCGACGTCGTGGTTCACTAAGTACTTGGTTGAACCTACTCGGGAGATTTACGAGGCGTTTGTGATTTACACCTTCTTTTCGCTTTTGATCGACATGCTTGGCGGAGCTCGAAATATCATTATAACCACAAGTGGCCGGCCACCGACCCCCCACCCGGGAGTTGTGCTGTACTTCTTGCCTCCGTTGGACATCTCTGACCCCTATACGTTTCTTGGTATCAAAAGAGGGATCTTGCAGTACGTTTGGCTCAAGCCGGTGATATGTTTTGGGACGCTATTCGCCGAGGGCTTGGGCTGGTACGATGTGAACGACATGGGTATTCGGTCGTTATACTTGTGGTTCACCATACTCTACAATTTCAGCGTGTCCCTCTCGCTCTATTGTCTTGCCGTATTCTGGAAGATTCTTTGGGTGGACTTGAAACCGTTCAACCCCATAGGAAAGTTTTTGTGTGTGAAATTGATCATTTTTGCCTCCTACTGGCAGGGCGTATTGCTTGCCATCCTCAATGTTTCCGGTGTTCTCCCAGGCAACAATTCGCTGGTCGAAAATGGTGCACCTAACATCGGCGTATCTATCCAGAATGCGCTTCTTTGTGTGGAATTGATGGCCTTTGCTATTGGACACTGGCTCTCCTTTTCCTACAAGCCATTTACCATTTCCAACATGCCCAGTGGAAGACTTCAACTTGTCTATGCATTCAAAGATATGATTGGGTTCAAAGACTTGTTGATTGATTTTGCCTTGACCTTCCACGGCGATTACTACAAAGACTACAAGCAGTTCAACTCCGTGGATGCAAGCATTGCTCATCCGGCTTCCAAAGGCAGAATGAGCAGAATCAACCAAGGTTTGAGGTATAGCACAGATGGCAAGCAGAAGCACTGGCTCAATCAACAGCATGCCGCTCTGGTGCACCAGAACAGCACCTTGCTCCCTCGTGACAACATCAAAAGCACCCTGGAGTCGTTTGCAATTTCTCCACACACAGGCAGGTCAAGCTTGCAGTCGCAGTACTCACACTCTATTGACCTGACCAACACCTCGCTTCGGGGCATATATCCTGGATCATCGCAGGCCGAGAGCTCCCCTCCCAGTTCGCCCAACCAGCCCGAAGCGCATGCAGGTAGCATAACTTCTGGTTTTGAAAGTATTGACGAGCAGGTCAAAACAATTATTCCTGAAATTGACTATACAGATGAGGACTTTGATGGTGACGAGAGATTGTACCGCCTAGCATGTTCGGTTGTGAACAACTACAAGTTGGACCAGGTGGAAGTCAAGCAGCTCATCAATTACCCCATCGTTGACGAGATGATAGACGGGCATGAGTATGGCTACAAGGTGAAGAAACTTCGAGCAGACAGACTTCGCCTTCACCTGAGCAGGCCAAGAAGCGATTACAGCTACGGCACGGTTTGAATGGTCGTACATTCATTTAACTATATACAATTGGTTTAATCCTCGATCTTAAACAGGTACAATGCATCAAGATCATCCTCAGAAGCACTGGCCTTTTTGTCGGCTAATTCTTTAGCTTTCTGGGCCTTTTTCAACCTCTTCATTTCCTTTTCTTTATGCTGTGTCGACTGCTCAACCTTACTTACGATAGGTTGCTTTGCAGTAACCTTCAACATCATTCTTCCCTGCAAAGAACCTGTCACCTCTGTTTTACAATTGCACTCCTCGAGGATTAGCTGTAGCTTATCAAAGAGCAATTGCCTCTTGTTGATCTCAAACTCGTACTCCTCGTCATCGAGGCGGTTCAACTTGGACACAACGCCTTCTTCGGGTTCTTCTATGCTCTCAAAATTATTTTTTCTGTCATCCACGCAGATCTGAAACTTCTCGTCTTTCTTCAACCGGTTCACAATCTCCGTCTTCTTCTGGTTCACAAGATCGCTCAAGCTGATCGACCACGACAACGTCAAAAGTTTTGCTGCAGACTTCTTTTTCTCTGCCTGTTGACGAATGAGCATTTTCTTCATGAATCGTTCACTGCCCAGTTCCATGAGCTCTGCCTCTTTTTGAGCCGCAAGCTGGTCAGAGTAGTTTTGGAGCATTTCCACCAGTTTGTTGAGTCGGACAAGCGGCATTTCATTTTCTTCTTTCGGCGGCACGAGTAAAAGGCCCTCCTTAGTCAAGTCGAGCTGGTTGACTATCTTCAGTAAGTGCCGTGTGAGTATCTTGTTGGAATTCGGATCCACAAACCGCACCTGAAATGAGGGACTGAATTCCTTCACCTTGACGATGATATCTTTTAGAGCCTCCTGCGCTCTATCAGAACCGGACCGGATGTTGAATGTAAGTTTGTCTCGCTGGTTGTTTTTGCGTCTGGAATCTCTGGAGTTCTGGCTGTAATCCTTACCTCGCTGCTGTTGGAAGTCACCAGAGCCATTCCGACCTCCAGATGATTTCTGGATACTTGGTCTGTCAGAATATTTGTTCGAGAATCGGTTGTTACGAGGCCTGGAGCTATCTGGTGATGCGCCACCGACACCCGCTAGGATTTTGTCGATGTCGAAGGCACCCTGAGAGTAATTTCTGAGTACCCCGGGCTGCACTGCTGGTCTGAGCCTTAGGAGTGATCGAAACATGGACATCTGGAAAGAAACAGTTGCAGTAGATGTACTTTCTCACCTGCTCACATGATCCACCCAGTCGCGCTGCGGGCTGAGCTTCATACCACTCGTTTAAGATTCGTTTAAGATTCGATTGGTAGAATGGAATGACCATCTGTTGAATGACTGTTGAATAAATAATTACTACTATAGATGCTGTCTATAATTGAGTGGTTACCACTTCGCGCCAAGTAGAATGGCATTAGGGTCAGTGGGTTTCTCCACCTCTTTGAATGCAGTGTTGTATAGGCGCAGGTGAGGTATGCCAGTCTCGGAGCAGAACTTCTCGCTCCACGCATCCAATTTTTGAGCCGCTCCAGAGCCCGTAGATGTGAGGCTTTCTGTGTGGATTTTTCTGTACAAATCCTTCACCTGTGCAAGCCACTCTTTCTCCTGGATCTCCGATGGACTCAGGATTTGGCCTCCTCCATTAATACATCCGTTTGGACATGCCATGATCTCCACGTAGTCACATTTGGAAGCGTCCGCTGTTTCTTCGGGTGTAGTTTCTGCTCCGGCTTGGGCTCCTAGACGAGCTCTGCGTCTTGCAGCCAAAGGGTTCACCTTGGTAGATCTCTTGGCCATGCCCGCAGGCGCAGGCTTGAGTTTCCTGACCAAATTTTGAATGTTTTTGAATCCATTGACCACCGCTGCAGAGGCTAGCTTTTGCTCATTATGCATTAGGCGCAACTCGTAGATATCGGAGTTTTTACCCTCCAAGGTGGTGATTTGAAGGCTTTGCTCATTGTAAAGTTCAGGCTTTTCCTGTAGTAAATGACTCCTTAAAATGCTTAAGTAATTGTATGCATAACCTCCAGACTCCGAGCCGCTATCATTTGCCCACGTCATTTCTTTTGCAGGCCAATTTTCCGGAGCACATGAGGCATATAAATCTCCAATAGGCGCCTGGTCTTCAAGAATCTCCTTGGCGTTTTCGGGTATAAGATTGAACTCCGAAGATTCCACCAAGTTGATGAGCTCTTTGGCTGTGAGCACGCAGTCCACATCGGGGGCCGAAGTCGTCGCGTCTTGCTCTGGGCGTGCACTTTCGAGCTTCTTGTCAAAGCATGGCATTATGGACAAGTGGTATACATCTTCATGTTTTATCTGTAAGTCCTGCGCTGTCAACGTCTTGAGAAGACATCCTGTGATCTGCTGGGTTGACTTCACAGTAGACATGTATGAGAGAATGTAGGGGTGTGTCTTCTCCGCATAAAGCACCCACCCAGGGCACACAGAGGAGAGAACAGGGCCCGACTGCCCCAAGGAACGTTTTTCCATCACGGCGCGGGACTCCTCTAGAAGAGAGAGTTTGCGCCCTAACGCTGTGCCAACAACGTAGCGGAACCCAAGTTGGCCTTGGAAAAAATGTACTAGCAAGCGGTCCATCTGATCCACTGAGTATCCGTAGGCATGAGCTAGTGATGCCCGGGACTGGTGCGATATGCTCACCACAAAGGTTTTGTTCCTCTCTTTTAGAGCCTTGAGGAGCTCATTATGACTGTGTTGAGCCACAAGCACTTCCTCTGCGGAGGTAATGCAGCCTGAGCATGCCAAGCAGTCCGCTAGGGAGATTTGAGCGGGCGAAAGCGCTGAGACTTTGCCGTCGATCTTGGAAATCTCCAAGGGCTTGCCTTCAGAGTCTAGCTGGATTTCCACCTCGCCGGTGGCCTCGCCCAGGCCCTTTAAATCCTCCACGGGTTTTATGCAGACTGCACCTGGAGATATGAAATCATTCAAGTCATCCGAAGATAAAATGGCGCTCATAAGGAAGAATTGCTGTAGCACAGCGCCAGTACTCTATAGTCATCAGAGATCGCAGAGGTGTCAGCTGCAGGACATTTGTCATAAGATTACGCACTATATGACTGGATCGAGGAAAAAAGCCCCGAACCAGGAATAAGACGTGCTGCAGCTTGAAATGCTCTTCTCTAATGTCATCTGCTCGCCTACCCGTCTACTCTTCTACTCTTCTACTGTTCTACTGTTCTACTGTTCTACTGTTCTACTCTTCTACTCTTCCACTACTGTCTACTCTACTTTTATGGACTGCAATATGATCATGCATAAGTTCTGCCGGGAATGTCGACGAGCTGTTCTGATTGGCAATGTGTAGGTTGCTGCAATGTGCTGTGGAAAGATGAGTCATTCTTGTCTAAAGTTGCATCACGTTGGTGTGGCAGTTCAAGCGTATTGAATGGAACTTGCCCTCGAATTACAATTTCGGGGTTCCTTCGAACAGTATTTTAAAATTTCGAAAGGTGTGAATGGAGCTTATTCGTGTATATATTAGTTGATCTTCGGCCAGGGTGACTTTTGGGTCGAATGCGGCAGCTTGTACTTAAACTGAGAATGGTTAAGCTGTGTATGAGGCTGACTAGCTATTACAAATTAACCAGCGGCTAGTGATTTGACTCAGCAGTTGACAAACAATTCGTCAACATCATGTAATTTGTGCACCCAATAAACACCGAACATAACTAGTCTCATCTTCGTTCATAGTGTTAGCCGTCTTCTGACAGTGGGCCGCGCTAAAAGCCGCACATTTCACATACCCTGGCAGACAACCAACAAATCAGTACTCCACATTCTACACCAGATTCAGCTAAGTCCGCCTCGGGTGACGTAATAAAGGACGAGCCACCTATGAGTACAGACAATAAACAAACCCAAATGCAAAAGAGCGGCCTGAAGCACAGTCTTGATGACCCGGGTAAGGAAAAAAAGCGAAGCAGAGTTACCAGGGCCTGTGACAATTGCAGGCACAAGAAAGTCAAGTGTGATGGCAGGCAGCCGTGTATCTACTGCACGGTATACAACTTCAATTGCACCTATGACCGACCCAGTATCCGGAACAAGCAGAACAAGATCCCCCAGGTGCAGAAACCCCAGGACATATCGCAGATCTTGGGACGCAACAATCCCAACTCGCTTCAGGTCAATAAAAACTTGCTTCTCGGCCAGAAAATGTTGACTCTTTTGTTTCCTCGGCTAAACTTGAATCTCTTATCTGAGGAACCGCAGAATTTCGATTTCACAAAGCTCCTGAAAGTGGTTTCGGCGCTACAGTCCAAGAACCCTCTGAATTTGAACATCCATGATATAAGCGACATGTATCTCAATGCGCCGACACCCAGCGAATCGCCGATATCTCTGATCGACACGTATCCTGCCTCCAATGACTACATGGGCGAAGAGTTCAAGCTCCTATTGCCCCCTAAGAGTGTTGCACTTCAATTAATCTATACAACCTGGACAAAAGCTTGTGTGCTTTTTCGCTTCTACCATCGCCCGTCTCTCTTGGAAGAAGTGGACCTACTTTACAGTTTGGACCCGAGCCAGTACACCAATAGGCAGCAGAAGTTCTTACCCTTCATGTACTCGCTTTTGGCCTGCGGATCTTTGTTCTCCAAGAAAAGAAGGAATGATAATGATTCTGAAAACAAGGCTTTAGAGAACGATGGATATGAGTACTTCTTGGAGGCAAGAAAACTCATAGACATTACCGATGTCAGTGATATTCCCGCCATTCAAACTATTGTCATGATGATCATCTATTTGCAGTGCTCGGCTCGTCTTTCTACCTGTTATTCATATATTGGAATTGCCTTGCGGAGTGCGTTGAAGGAAGGGTTGCATCGTGATTTGAGTGTCTTCCAATCCAAAAGAAAGCTTGACCCCATTGAAATCGACACGCGCAAAAGGCTTTTCTACACTATTTACAAAATGGACATTTACATTAACTGTCTTCTTGGATTACCTGGCTCTATCAACGAGGATGAGTTCGATCAGCAGTTCCCTCCTGAGTTAGATGACGAATCTATTACTAGGGAAGGTATTTTTGGTAGCGACAAAGACGGGCCGCTTTCATCTGCAGCATGCGCTAATTATCACACCAGAGTCACCATGTTGCTTTCAAAGATTGTGAAAGAGCTCTATCCCGTTAAGGTACAAACTGTACCCAAGAGCAACATACCAATTCGGAATATACACGATCTCGTGACCAATTTGGAGTTTGAATTGAAAAAGTGGTTAGATAGCGTTCCTAAGATGTTAAGACCCTCCGATCCCGGAAGCTTTGATGATGAAAAAAACGTTCCAGAGCGGCTTAAATTGGCTAAGTATTACCTCCATTTTGCATTCCTTAATTGCCAATTGAGTCTCTACCGCCCGTTCATCCACTATATTAGCAAAGGTTCAATTTTCAAAAACACCGACCCAAGGGCTCTTATTCGTGGACGAAACTGTATCAAGGTTGCTCGTTTGGTGGTCAAATTGGCTAACAAAATGATTCACCAGGACCTCTTGATTGGGACATACTGGTTCTCCATGTACACGATTTTTTTTTCCACTGCATGCTTGGTGTATTATTATCATGCAGCAAATTACAACGATTACGGAGGCAAGAATGCCAGTGTCAATTACGCTGGGGTCTATTTTGACGATGACTTAAATATTGACTTGATCCGGAAAGACATCGAGTTGGGTAAAGAAGTGCTCGACAACTTGAAAAATATGTCAAACTCGTCTTTGCGTATCTACAATATCTTGAACAAATTGTTTGACATGCTCAATAAAAAAACAGCAACGTCCATGTCACAAAAGAAAAAAACTCCTATCTCGTCTTTTCAAAATTTTGATAACGTCGCCAGATCTACAATCAACAGCTTCGATGAAATGAATGATTTTGTTTTCGGAAGGAAGTCAAATGTGGTCCCTGCTGACAACATAGATATCAAGGCGGAGGAATTACAGGGCCAAGCAAACGAGCCCAACATGAACTTGGATAGCAAGCTTTTCGACTATTATCCCTCTGACCAAGGCATGCCAATGGCTTCCTCAAATAAAGAACCAGAAAATGTTAATAACGCCAAGGGCATCGGAGCTGGTGTGATGCTACCACTGAACACTTTTGAGGATGACTTACAAGAGAAACGGTTTGCTGATAGCAATAAACTCACAAATTCAGAGCTTATAGATGGTCTAGGGGATGCGTCTTTGGAGTACGTGCCTGGGATGATCGATACATTCGACGCCCAGATTTTTGGCAGGTTCTTGCCGCCGTACATGTTGGAAAGCAATGGCAATCAAATCAGTCAAGACTTGTTGGCAAACACCCCCGGAAAAACAGAAAGTTCAACTTAATACTTTTTAGATAATATTTTTAAATTCTCACTCTAAAATATATTCACTCACCAATCTTCGTCCCAATTATCTTCGTCGTCTTCAAGCGAAATGTCCAACTTTAGTGTCGACCCCGGAGCCTGCTTCTGGCCTAATTTCAATCCAGACCCTTTACTCAGATTGCTTCGCTGGGCTGTCTTTGTGGCTCCGAGAGAGCTTCGAAATGCAGGTTTTGCCTGAACCGGAAGGGGTGTTTCTACCACCTCTGGCTCACTTCCCCAGCCATCGTCCCCATCAATATCTTCAGCCCATTGCTCAGGTTCCTCTTGTGCAAGCTTTGGTGTCGATACCCTGGTCAAATCCGGTGTAGACCTGTCAAGAGAATGATTGAGCTGGCCTTGGACTACGCCCGTGTCAGCAGAAACAAGCTTGCTCATCCATCCAAATGACGAGGATGATTTAGAGGAAGACGCCTCAACAGTTTCTTTCGAGGGAGTTTGAGAAAACTTCTCATAAAATTCCTTCTCTTCAGCATCCTCGTCTTCTTCAACCTGAGACAAAGTGGCGGCATGCTTCTCAACAGTGTCGAGATAAAGCGTGAAAATGCGCTTAGACTCTTGCCGTACCTTCACTGACTTGGGGTCCATAAGCGAAATGGCCAAGTGGCCCAAAATCTTGGAGCATATTTCTTCAAGCGTGAATGAGTTGATCAAAGATTCGAATCCATTCAATGCTGCCATCTTACATGGAGCAAACGTGTCTCGGAGGGATTTCGCAAGTGCTGTAATGACAACGTTGTTCCTGGAAGTGTAGTGAATTTTCTCAGAAATCTTGATGATTAAGATCAACGTGTTGGTTCTAATCGACGGTTTGGGGTCCATCTGCAGCTTTGCCAAAACTTTGAGAAGCTCCTGATTGACTTGCTTGACGCTCACCTTATCAATAATCAACATGATTGAGTTCAAAGTCACTTCTCTTATCATGAAGTTTGTATCTTGGAGACCAGTGAGTAAATTATTGAATATTTTGTTTTGGACATCCGACTCAGTTAAATGCTGGGTATACTGCGGCAAGTATTTCAAAAGACATAATCTAACCGATCTGTCCAGAAGAGTGAATGCACTGAAAATAATGGGCTTGACCCGTTTTGTGAACGCGGGCTCATTCAAGTTGCAACTAAGCTTTAAAATGTAGTTCATAAGAACAGATCTAGTTTCCTGACGTGCAGCATGTTCTTCGGGGGTAGCGCCAACCGATGGTTTCTCTTTCGTAACAATGTTGTATTGATATATGATTTCAGGGAGTAACTTGTTGTCCAAGTACCCCGGTGGAAAGTCACCATCAATATAGTTCTGAAGGTCGTGTTTGAAAAAAGCGGACTTTGTGGCTTGATCTTCGTATTTGATGTCTTCCAATGCTTTTGAAAAGCCAATCAAACTGTTGGAAGCAAAATCTGACACATTGCTTGACAAGAACTCCGGAATCCTCAACCTTGCATCTTTGGGAGACACCAATTTGATGATCAGACTAGCCAAGCCAGTTGAGGTGTTTGCCTTGACAGAAAGCTTGGATGCCATGGGTCTGCTAGTCATTACAAAAGGCAGAGAGTAATCACCCGACTCAAACAATGCAATTATAAATACACCTAATCGGAAAGCGTCGTACGAGGGAGGGTCGGCACGTACTGCATCTGCTCCTTTCAGCTTCACTTCCGTGGGCATGTTTTCTTCAAAAGAAGATACCAAGTGAGCATTCCGGTAAAAAGGCTGATCAGGGTCCGACTTGAAGGATGTGAGGAGCTCGAAGCCAAAGAGTTTCCACTCGCCTTGGGAGTTGACAAACACCGACGATGCAAGGTCTAGTTTGCCATGCACACAGCTCGCTTTTGACCCGATAAAGTCCAAGGCCTGGGCGATATTGTAAGCACCGTATATTTTCGCTTCACTAGAAACTTTGGAGCCGTGTTCCATGAGATATGTGATGAGAGGAGTGACGCGTTCGGTAATGATGTATAAGAACGCATCATTTTCTATGAAATCAACGGTACTAAGGATACCGGGGAACTTGACCGATTTTAATTTCCGGTATGCGTTCCGTGCCATAGGCTCATACCTGGCAGTGTTGGGCTCCTTCAAATTGAACTCGAAGATGGAGACCGGAGAGTCTGTTTTAGGATTCACTCCATTGTAGATATTCCAAATGTTGTCTTTCGCAGGGTATACAGTAGACTGCAGGTCCACAAGCTTTTCCTTGAATGTATAAGGAATGGAGTTTGCCGAGATCAAATTCAAGGCGCTTGACAAGAAGTTCATTGGGGTATGGTAGGATATGTTGACTGGCCTGACGCAGAGAAAAGCGCGCAGGTGGTACTTGTTTCGCTTAGCCGAAACACTCGGGCCTCACACGAGGGATGGTGGTGTCTGAAGCCGCTCTATAAATGTGGGCTGGTGCAGGGATCTTTGCTTTCTTTTCTTCAAATTTGCTCTAATACTTGATTTGTTCAACATAGTCAACACTGGCTCTTGGGCTATGCTCTGCAACTCGCTCCGCAGCCGCACACTTTCGCACCCGATATCAAGTAAACCCCCGTCAGCTCCACTACTGTTATTCTCAACCAAAACTTTGCACCGCTCTACGATGAACCCAAGCCTCGTGTCATACGCTCCAAGGAGGTGTTTTGGAATGTACCGACGAGTTAAACCCGTGCTTGGTGCTGCTTCACCCTGGCAGCTCACTTACCGAAGCCACCTGAAACCCACCACTTCTCTGATACGTGGCATCCACCTTCTCAGAATACAGGAAAGAAAGCAGCCTGTCTTTAGAACTAAAAAGCAGGCGTACTCCACCTCCGGTCCGGAGAATTTGCCTGACTCCCTTGAAAAGACCAACCTAGATCCCGTGGTTGCTGATGTGTTGCCTGTTGGAATGCAAGGTAAACCACCCGTGACGGAAGCAAACGACCAAGAACTCAAAGAAGAGAAGAATGTGCAGTCTGATGACTTCCTCACAACGATTTTTGACAATATGGAGCCATACATTGATACCTATGCCGTCTATAGACAACTCGTCGATGCAGGGTTCACACCGTCGCAATCGGACGAAATCATAAACTTGCTCATATTTCAGCTCAATTCTAAACTAACCAAGCTACTGACCAAATACTCCCATCTCTATGAGTTGGAGAATGAGCGTTACTTGTTTGAAAGTGCTCATCAGGAACTCAATGTGGATATCACCAGAAATAGAGAGCAGCACATCACTGACGCAATCAACCAGATCAATGCGCTAGAGCGAGACTACGGTATCATCAGCGATGATCTCAATAATCACTTTATCCAGATGAAAAACGATATCCAGGTGGCCATCAATGACCAGAAGTCCGACAACACGCTAATGAGTAAGAAGATTATGTTGCGGATGCAGGAGTCCAACCACAAGATCACTACGGAGCTCAATATGGCAATGCGGTCGGAGATCGAGTCCTTGCGGTGGCATTTGTCTCGGTGGGGTCTTATCACCATCTGCGTGACCATCTTTTCCGGCAGCGGGGCCTTCTACATCTACAGGGCAAACACCCAGAAGAGACTGGCTCAAAAAGACGGGTTTGTACCGCTTGTCATCTACGAGCCAAGCGAGTTTGACGAGGACGACTACCATGCAGATCTCGATCCCAACGCCATATAATTATTCTAATGCATTTTACGATCACACGAACAAGCAACTATAGTCATTGGCGCATGTGTCACGTGCACGCATCGGCCTGGACACTCCACTTGCTATGAGAACGCCTTCGAAGTAACAATACTCTTCTCATGTCCGACAACGAAAACACTTGCAAGCCGTTCGCTTGTGCCATTCAAGACTGCGTTCAAAAGAACGGGTACGACGAGTCTAAATGCACCAAGGTGATTGATGAGCTTTACAAATGTTGCAAGAACTTCTACGAGGAGAACGGGAAAGATGCCAAAAGCGTCTGCTGCCCCAAGTTCAGCTTGTTGCAGTTGAAGCTTGAACAGAGACTGCTAGGAAAAATAGACGCCAAGCTCATACAGAGCAGCAGGTAGCCTCGAAAGGTCACGACTCCACAAGCAAATGGACAATAAGAACGTGTAAACGATAAATACACAATGAAAAGAGAAAACAAGTATTCAAGAGAATACCGCTCCTCGAGTTCTTTACGGAGATTTACTGTTTGGAGATGTAAGTATCGAGCCGCGTGGAAACCCAGAAAGGCACCACGACGCTAGGGCCGCAGAAACTCTTCATTCTTAGGCTGACCCGAGCACGAAGAACCACATAGTGGTAAGATTACATGTGGAAGAATTCATGTAAACCGTGACTCTAATGGGCGCCTAGACATTGTATGAGGAAAAAAGTGGGTGAACATTTCTCGCTCGGTTTTATACAAGATGTTCGCGTGCGGGTAACTACCAGGCAATCCAATATAAGGCATAGACCCATTGCTACAGGCCCCACTAGAAGCAGCTAGAATTCTATTAAAGATATCTGAAGATCCCTACCCCATGGCATGTCTTGATGCCGGGTCCGCAAACACACCCTTATTTTCCCTTACCGTCGTAGTCTCTGTAGTTAGGAAGGTGCCCCGAGTACTCTGAGGAGTCATTGAGCCACATGGCAATTTCTGTTACGTTGTGAATTGAGTTGTTGATTTTCACGTTTTTTTCAAATTCCTCCACCACGTCATTGATGTCTTTGGGGTCGATGCCGTTGTCCAAGAGCTGCTTCCTTAACATGGCAATATGTATGGACATCTTGAAACACCGCTTGGATGTATCCATCCTCTCCTTTATCATACGCAAGTCTTGCTGCTTCGCCAACCTTGCGTAGTTTTGCTGTTGGAGCTGTAACGTTTTCATATGCAATGCTGTGGACTCCTGGTTGAGCTTTTCGAGCTTGACCCGGCTAGAGTAATTGTCAAGTGCCAAGTATGCCAATGAGAACGTTGCGATCAATACTGCAAACTCACCAGATGGGCGCTTCTGTTCCGGGACAGAGGCTATCTCGTCATTCTGTGGCGTGGTCTGGCTGGAATTGTGCCCCTTTGGTGCACCGTATTGCTGGGGAGGCGAGCTGGGATCGGCAAAGTATGTAGGGGGAGGGTTTCCATACCGTAGAGTGCGTCTGGGAAGCACACGCCACGTCAATTGGTTCCTGAACATGTGTTTTCGAAAGTTCATGGGGAGCAATGACTGCGGTGGCAGTGGATGTGCGTGGTGTGGTGTGGTGTAATCTGTACAGTCTTCACTTACGCGGTTTTAGTAGATGTGATCTATATTCAATACACACACTTAACGGGCCTTACCATCAGCGGCCTTGATGTGCAAAATGTCACCGTCCTCGACAAAGTAGTCCTTACCCTTCTGCATCAACTTACCGTTTGCCTTGACGGCAACCTCATCTCCATACTCAACAAAATCATCGTACTTCATGACATTGGCCAAGATGAAGGTCCTCTCCAAGTCGGTGTGGATTGTTCCTGCAGCCTGAGGAGCAGTATACCATTTTCTGATAGTCCATTCTCTGACTTCATCTGGGCCTCCAGTGAAAAAGGAAATCAAATCCAACTTCTTTCTCATAGTGGTGATGATCTTAGGCAAGGCAGACTCGGCGCCAACTTCCTTCAAGTAGGCGTCAATTTCTTCCTGGCTCTCCAAGCTGGCCAAGTGTGACTCCATGGACACCGAGAGTGGAATCACCACGTCTCCGGGGGAGTTGGCGTCAACCCACTCTTTGATTTTCAACAACCACTTGTTCTTCTTTCTGGCGTAGTCTCTCTCACTCAAGTTAAGCAAGTAGATACATGGCTTGGCAGTCAAAAGGAACATGGAGTTGATGACCTCGACCTCCTTTTGCGTCCATTTCTGGTTGGCCACTCTGACACCGTTCTTCAACATGTCTATGATGCGCTTGACCAACTCAGCCTCCTCCTTCTTGTTCTTGATCTCCAAGGACTGACCGCCTCTCTTGGTGATCTTTTCCACGGCCTCCAAGTGCTTTTCGGCGAACTCGATATCCTTCAATCTCAACTCATCCTTGATGATCTCCAAGTCGTTGATAGGGTTGACTTCGTCATTGATGTGGATAATGTCTGCATCCTCGAAACATCTGACCACCTGGTAGATGGCATCGACGGCTCTGATGTTGGCCAAGAAATTGTTACCCAAACCTTCTCCGGCGTGAGCACCCTTGGTCAAACCAGCGATATCGTAGATGGTCATAAAGGCAGGAACTTCGGACTTTGGCTTGTACAACTCACACAATTTATCGAAACGGGGAGATGGAACAATCACTCTGGCCTCTTCCGGTTCGATGGTTGCAAATGGGTAGTTGGCAGGGTTACCCAAAGGACACTTGGTGATGGCCTGGAAGAACGTGGACTTACCCACATTGGCCAAGCCCACAATTCCGGACTTCAAGTTGTTACCTGGCCTTCCAAGCAAGATTGGTTTTTCGACGACTCCCTTCTTCTTTGGTGGCATATTCTAGTTGTTCTACTGTATGACTTAAAATTTTTCGGTTGCGCCGAATTTATGTGTGGTTTGTATACACGCCTGAGAATGTATAGTGGACATGTACAGTTGGAGTTACGAGTTTGGGTACTGTTTCAGTTGAGAAAGAGAGTGCAAGTATGAGACATGCTTGCCTGGTTTCTCTTTCTATCCTACCGTTATGATGCTTGAGTTTCTATTTCGGCATTCTTGTTGATACCTCAACCGCGATGTCTAAAATACGTCATTTTCGACGGGCTTCGATCTCCACCAAAATCATGCACAATGCAAAAAACACAATTCTAATATTTTCAAATCAAGAGGCTTTTCAAGCAACTTATAAAATGAGTTAGAAGAATGTTCGGGACCTGCAGTTTTAGACTTTGGCAGGCAGTTTCTGACTCTTCTGACTTTATGGTTTTCGCACACCTCTGAATATGAATTTCATCAGTCTCATCCTTATACACCACCGCTATGTTTAAACCATTCACAGCACTCCGCCAGCCGGTTTACAGGAGCTTTTCTACCAGTATAAAGAGACTCAACGAGCCCAAATCTTCCTGTGCTGCGGGGACCGCGTTGAACTTGAAGATCAGGAAGAGCGGTGATGAGCCCGTTGCCTTGGAGGACAGCGAATATCCAGCCTGGCTTTGGGATGTCCTAAACAAGGAGAAGACTGACTTGCAGCTTAAGGAAGAGAACATCATGCAATGGAGAAAGAAGCAGCTTGCAAAGAAAAACTCTGCCAAGATCAAGAACAATAACTTTTTGGCTCAAATGTAACCGAGTCTACACCACCATGTACATACGTGAAACCTCATCTGAGGTAGATCAACCAATATAAGCTGTTTAAAGAAACTGTGTATTTACCAGGGGTTAACATCGATATCATCCGTGCCCCAGTCCTTGTGAGCCAAGGTGCTTGGAGGCTGCATTTGCTTGTAGATCTTGGTGTTTTCTTTAACCAAGCTGTTGGCATTGCTCTCATCATTCACCTCGGTTTCGTCATCCAGCTCTTTTGCACTCTGTTCGACTTCCTCGTAGTCGTACGTGTCGTTGATATTGCCATTTCTGTTCTGTACGATCAACTCGTCAATGTCGTCCATGACTGAGATTGGCAAAGAAGGCTGGTACTTTTTCAGCCTCAATTTCCGGACGCCTCCCAAACCAGCACCATAGGTTTGTATGAGTTCACTCAAGTTCGGTAAGGACACTCCGAATATAAAATTGGGGTTCAAGTAAATATAAAGTTCCTTCAGTAGCAACGTTGATTGTGTCATATAGTGCATGTTATCCCTCTCTATTTGCAGCGGCCCCTGCTCTGCCATGAGTCGCTTGAGTAATTGCACCAAGGGTTTAGGGACACGCTTTTCATCCACTTCATATCGGTACAGCTTCGTGATCTTCACAAGCTGATAGTAGTTGAGCGCGTGGAACTCATTGATGGTATTTATGAACGACTCTTCATCGTCTAAACCACTCATGATCTGCAAATATTGCAAAAGCTCTATTGTGGGGTTGAGGTGCAGCTTTCCAATGGAGTATAATGGTCTGTAGTAAAATGCAAGTGAGTTTGGATCATCGGCCTTACCACTTTCGTCAAGCAATGATGTAAGCTTCACATCAGCTCTGTCGCCCAACAATTTTGAGAGACCGCCGATGCTGTCAGGTTTATGGGGACGGTAATTGTGGGAGCGCAACCAATCTTCCAAGGCCGAAATATTCAATCTGATTTGTATTGCTTTGACTCTGGAGCAGTACTTGGAGTTGGATATGAGACGATTGAACACTACGCAGTTGATATGATAAAACACTTGCGAAAATGTCTGGAAGCGGAGCAAAGAATCCACAGAGTGGATCTTCAAAACGTAGTCAAGTGCACCCAAAACTTGCACGTATCTCAATGGGGAAGGCTTCATCAAATCTGTAAGAGAAGGCGGGTATAACATCCTCATGATATCGTCGTAGTCGTTAGGATGCTTTCTCAGGGATTTAAAGAAATTCCAATCTTTGGCGTACAAAACGCTAGCAACATCCACAAGGTTGGTAAAGTTAAGGAGACAGTCGTCGACCAAAAGGTTGAGTCGAGAATTGATTGAAAACGAGAGCGTTGCGATCAAAGACTGGGTAAGATTGATCAACTCTTGCAAAAACTTGGGATACCGCGAGTAAAAATTGCCCCGAGTCAAATAGAAATGCAAAAATTGAATGACAGAGAGCCAGTAACTGAGGAGGACAATATCACCGGCGCCAGCGGCGGCATTACTCTTCTGGCCAACATCTCCACTAGCGAGAGCCATATTAAAAACTCCAGACTTGGTGTTGGTGACTGACCTCAAACGAGTGATAAAGCAGTCGACAAGAAACTCGGTCAAATCAGACGAGTTGGCCTTGTTATGCGAGTAGTGGATAAGTTGGAATATGATCGCAGCCGGAGTCTTGCATTCGTGTTGGTTTGCAGCTTTCAGCGTTCTCAAGTTGAAAATGTAGTCAAGCAAAGAGGGGATGTCGGAATCAGTGAACTTGATAAACTGGTCCGGAAGCGGTTTCCTGTAGTCAAAATCAGGTAATTGCACGAGGTGTGAATCCATGGCCAAGAGAGCTTCCTCATCCGCCTCAACCGCCTCATCCAGGTCGTCAGGTTCGTCACTGGCACCGAGAGTTTGCATGCGAATCTTGTACGAGATATCATCTTCATAGTCGTTTTGTTCAGCCGTGAACGCGTCCGTGTCATATACCCCGGAAGTTCTTGGAGAGTGCATTGAGTCGATGAGATTGTGAGCGGAGAAGTAGTTATAAATCTCGGAGTTTTCGGAGCTAACCATTGTCACGGCCGTGGGTCCATTGTCTCTGGCGGACAAGTGGGGGTCCGCACCCAGCTCCAACATTAACGAAACCATCTTCAAGTCGCCCACCGAGACTGCCCACATAAGTGGCGTATAGTTAGGCAGAGCCGTATCAATGGAATTGCAATCGGTTTCCTGGAAGGCCAAAAGCGCCTCCAAGATACCAAACTGCCCCAATACAACGGCTATCAGAAGCATTGAAAAGCCGTCTTCTTCTGACGGATAGAGCTGCCGAGCAACTTCCCGGTGAGATAGGTGCAACGCTTGCACGGAGACCAAGTCGCCCGTGACAACAGCAGCAACAAACGCCTGACAAGGATCGGCCTGCTCGCCGTTAGCAGCAACATGCAGATTGGAGGTTACGAACTGCCGCTTGATATCGAGGATCGGCGAGTAGATCGGGTTGCTAGGGTCCGGTCTCGGGGCACCCAACGAAAGAATATTCGTGGATTTGGTTGGGTCAAGCCAAGCATTCATTGGGCGGTAGAGGCACTGCGTGTGACGGGAAAAGCCTAGTGGTGCGAATTGCAATAGGTGCCCAGCAATGAGAAACTGTAGCGCAGTCTCGTGTAAACTGCGGAAGGATTTTAGAAAAACGAGGGGCTCGGGGGTGATCTGGTGGATTTCGAGATTAGCCGTTTTGGTTGATTCGAAAATAAGCTTAAGCTGATTTGCGATGGACCATGTGTCCACTTCTATTTTTTACGTCATGCGGCCAGGTCCTCTGCGCCTGGAGCCAATCTGAGCATCACTGCTGTTACGCACTTTTTGCATCAACTCGCGCGAGACAAGGCCTTGTTTCCCTTGCCTGCATCAAAAACCGTTTGCTGGATCACTCATCCCTTGCATCAAACGCTCTCCCAACTCCGAACCTGATCAACACCTAATCCATTTCCGCCTCCAGAGCGCTGCATTCCCCTTCCTTGCTTGCCATCTATCCTGCATCCTCACATCAACATGGCCAACCGATTACAGAAAAGACTCATCTTTTTCTCCATTGCACTATTTTTCCTCATAGGCGTGTTCGTCATTGAACAGCGCCCTCCCAGACACGAGCTGCAAACACATCTATGGGAATCGCTACTGAACATGGTGCCCTCGAACTGGCACATGGAGGGCCAGAATGCCGCCCACAAGAAGAACTTCAGCTCGCTGCCGCCCAAAAAACTGAAACCTGAGCACGACCATGAGTTGGGCGTATGCACGGTTTTCAGTGCCGCCAGAGGCTTCATGGACCTTAGGCCGCTCTCCAGTTTGGGTAACGAGGGTAAGGCCCAGCCCTGGATCGTCAAAGATTACGAGGAAATGAGAAACTACTCTGTCGGCGTCTGTTCCTCGCCGGTGAGGAAATCGCTCTTGAGCTCCATTCTGTTTGCCGACAATGTCAATGGGTCCGAGGTCGGCGCCTACTTTATCGACCCCAAAACTCAAGAGCACATTCTGATGGGCCAGTTCACAGATCAGCCCGTGATGAAGGGGCGCAAGATCATCCTCAACTACGAGAACGGATCGTATTGCCGAAACATCGTCTCGGCGCTGGGCGAGCGTCTTCGGAGAAATACCATCTTGACCTTCGTGTGTGACCGTGAGATGATGAACAAAGCTCACGTTTCCTACGTGACTGCTGTCCAGGACTGCACGTACATGTTTGAAATCAGGTCTCATTTTGCATGCCCAACCGCTGCCAAGGCTGATAACCTAGCAGCTATTTGGATCTTTCTTTTGATATTATTGGCGGCCTTACTCGTTTATTTCTCGGGAACCTTTGTTTTCAAGAACTTGAAGCGCCAAGGCTCCAAAGATTAATGCTGCCAAATTTCATCACGTAAATAGTTTCGTACTTTTAATTCTATATTACATAACCTAGAATTTGCTGCTTAATCAATAATCATCTTTATTCTTTTGCCGTTGATACACATTTTTAAATGCATTTAAAATGAAGACGTGGCAACGATCTCCGCGAAGCCCTCAGTTTCGGTCTTTGCTTGGATCTTAGCAACAACCTTACCGCTACTCAAGGCCAACCGTATCTGTGTTCCAACCTTACCGCCCCAAACATCTTTACCAAGAACCTTCAAAACGTGAGATGTAGAGTCGGTTGGCACAAAGTCAGAGCCATCCAATGGCATGCTGCTAAGAACACGGACAATCTTAGACACTGCCCCATCAATATTGGACACTCCGCTGACGGTGACAACGCTGCTATCTTCATGAGGCAACAGATCAAAGACTGAGGTGAAGTTCGAGTTGTAGAGAGGCGTGATGAAATCACCGGCAGTAACCTCCAAGTCTTCGATTTGGTACTCGTCTTCCATACCTTCATCGCTTGGATCGATGTTTCCTTCCTCATCCACGATTTCTTTGCTCAAGTAGTGGATAGTATTACCGAAAGCAGCTAAGATATCGTCATCCCCAAGTTGAGGAGTAGTAAATGAAACATAGACGCTGCCCACTTGCTCTGGGCGCAATTCGGCCATTGGGATTACGAAATCCTCTTCGTAAAGTTCATTGTCAGATTGTGCAACCACAGAGACATCTTGCAAGACCAAGGAAGGCAATGTGTTGGTAATGTCATACTGAATGACCAACTTTTGCGACTCCACGAAGAAGTGCTTGATGGCAGTAACCACGAATTCGTTTTCTTTGTCGGTCAAATAGATCTCGCTGGAGGAAGACTTTGTAAGTGTTCCGTAATCTTCGAATTCTGGAATTTCTGCCAAGCGAGCAGCGTACTCTTGTTGCTTCAAGTAGTCATTAGCAGATTCGGACTCCTTGGAGGTAGTATTCTCAGAATTGGAAACCTCTCCTGCGCCAGCAGCGCTTTCGGAAGTGGCGCCATCTGCAGATTTTTCCAACTTGGTGATTTTGTTGTTGTACTCTAATGATTTCACCTCATCAGATGTGAGGAGAGGAACTTCAGAAATATCAAATTTCTCAGCAAAGTTGTCTTCGTTGTTCAAATAGTGCGTCAACTTGCTCTCCAAAGCCTGCAAGTTGTATTTGGAGTCATTCACAATGAATTTAACTTGCTTTTTCTCGAGAAATTGCAAAGACAAAGTGGCACGATCTCTGACTTCATCATCCACATCCTTCAAGCATCTATTCAAAAGAATCTGAACATTTTTGGAAACGTTTTGGTCGCAGACGGCAGCAAATTTGGCCAAGGCAATGACAGCAGAAGATCTGACAATAGAATTTTCCAATACCAATCTATTGTAGATATGTCTGATGTAGTAGGAAGGATTGGCGGTCTTGGGGCCTTCTTCACCTAACAAATGCAAGATTCTAACAGACAATTCGGTGAATTCGCAGTCCTCGATGAACTCACAAAGATTGATCAAGATAAGTTGCTTGGCAGTTTCATCAGGCAAGAACTTGATCAAGTCGAACAAAGCTTCAACGATGGTTGACTTGAGTTGCAAAGAGCCATCATCCCTCAATAAATCAGAAAGGAACGCAACCAACTTCTTGTGTTTGGAAGGAAACTTCAAAGCCAAGTTCTCAATGGCGTCAATGATGATAATCTTGAAATCTTCAGTGATGTCATCCATCAACGAGGTCATCTTCGAGATCAATCTGTCGACACTTTCTGAATTAGTAGACTCTATGGTTCCAGCACCCAAAGTCTTCAATAGAGTGGTAATGGCCAAAGTGGAGATAGATCTGCTTGGATCATTAATCAAACCTTCCAATTCCAAGTTAACCACCAAAATCTTGTCAGGATGTTTCATTGATACTTTGTTGATCAATCTAACAGCAGCAAACCTGGTGGCAGTTCTAGGAACAGTCAACAACTTCTGAAGAGTTATGATGACACTCATGAATTCAGTTTCTTTGACAAGATGCTGCAAGCTTACTATCGTCTTGGCAGCTTCCAACTCAACCATGTCAGACTTGTGTTTCAAAAAGCTAGACAAAATAGGGTACAAGTGAGTGATGAGAGACCCGTCATCGAGCAAGACCTTGTTGATGAATCTGATGAGTTGAATGATCGACAAGGAGTTCTTTAAAGAAGAGCCTTCATGCAAAGAAGTAATCAACTTCATCAAGGACATCTTGTCATGGTTTCTCAACTCGTACAACAAGCCCAATGCATGGTATTGGTACATGTAAGAGTTCGAGGGTAAGTTTGTTGTCGAAGCACCATAGTATTCATGTAACAGGAACTGGTTTGCAGGAAACTGCTTGTACGACTGGATAGTCTCCAAAGTTTCATTGGTGAATCTTTTCACCACGTCCTTGGCAATTGGCAACAAGTTGTAGGACGAAATCAAGGCCGCGGACGAAATAATAGGGTTCTTGTCCACAAGACAGTTTCTAAACAACCTCTCAGAGGCCGAAACAGTTGTGGGGTCCAATACCTTGGACAAAGTCCTGATTGCGTTTGGCTTGTAGATCAAGTCGCCGGATTGGATATCTTTCATGATGGAGGAAGTCACCATCAAGATGTCCTGCGAGGTGGCAGCAAGTTCCTTGATGGTCAAGTAAACCAATTGACGCAAAGACGTGTCCCTATGTTGGAAAAGCTTGGAGATTGAAAAGAACAAGCTGGTAGATTCTTGCGGTGGGAACTCCACTCCTTGGTAGATCAATCTCAACAACTTAGCCAAGAGCTGACGACACTTCTTGGTGTTCACGGGCAGCGCGTTGAACTGCTGCAAACATTCTTGGAAGACCGCCATCTTGTCCGGGACCACGCCCAGAGCACTTGACTCCGTTGCCTTGAGACTTTGTGAGGACATGTTGCGGTTGTTGAAAGCGTTGGTGATCGCGGGTGTTTTTTTACTACGTGTACGAATTGGCGCGGACACGAAGTCATGTGACGCACTCCTACACCACTGGCCGAGGCAACACTTGTTGTCATATAGGGTTTGGCTTGGCTTGAAGTCTAGGGACAAATAATGGTATTCTCCTCAAACCCGGTTTCTAACTGGGCAATGGAAGAGGGCATGCACTGATTGGCTCGACCTGAACATCAACTTGTTACTGCTTGACTGTATATAGACACTGGAGTGCCCGGGGATGTTTCCGCAAGTCAAGGTTGCAGAAATTTGAAAGGTTATCTCAGATTTGGGTTTCTGACTTGTGTTGGCTGTATGGGATTTTTGGTCAATAGTCGCAAGGCTTAGCCATTCAGCCACGGTAAGGATTGTCGACCCTGGGAGTTATATAACGAACCTGTCAGAAAATACGCACAAGCTCTAAAATCTAAAATTAATAACACTTCTATGCCTGCAAACCCAGATATGTGGTAGATTTCTCCAACACAGTTATACCGGTATTGCAAACGAAAACCTTTGCTGAAGATACAAATCCTCGTGTTCATACCAACATAAGCTACTCGCGGATCATGATCCTCCGCTCCAGGAGACGAGTGTTTCTCCTCTTGGTGACCATAGTCTTGGTAGGGTTGACTTTATACCACCGGCCATTTCGGCTTCCTATGAATCGAATTCCCTATCAATTCACAAGAGACGGCTTCGAAAGAAGCGACTACGAAGTCCGGGAGTTGATGCATTACTCAAAGTATAAGTTTCTGCACTCAGACGAGTTCGAGGCCAGCATTGGCAGCTGGGACGTGTTTGCGGCCAAGTCTCAAGCGAAGAAATGTGAGGAGTTTTTCACCTTTATTAGCAACAGAATGCCCGAGTGGAAGGCCAGTCTGTTCAAAAACAGGGAGTACAATAAGAATGTTGTCAACAAGGCAGGTTATTTTTCCGACCACCACAGCCGCCTTATCAAGCAGAAGGAACCAAAACCGGGTGTTGATCCGAACTTGCTTACCAACGAAGACAGACGAGAATTGGACTCATGGTATGCCGACACCTTGAACAGAACGATTCAAACAGAACAGGAAATGGCTGATACTATGAGTATTATCCGCAATTTTGGCCACTGCTTTCTTAGTGCTAATACTGACAAATCTGAAAAGCTCGACAAAATCTTCAAAGAATTTGCTCCAAAAGTGCTACCTTACTTCACCAAGGATTTTCCTCGGGTCACTGGCCTGGTAGGTACCAATACGTTCTTCGAAGGTTCTCCATCCTTCAGTAAGAGTTCGGAGTATATTGATTATTACTTCAAAAACATTCAGGGAACGGGTATCGTCCTATCTGCATCCACCAGACATGCCAGAGATCTTGTCAAGCTCATTCATGTTCTTCGTGCCATGGGAAATAAGCTACCCATTCAAATCTTGCACAGGGCAGACATCCTGTCTCGAGGCAAACAAGCACTAGAGAAAGCTGCAGTTGCGCCAAAAGATGAATTACTTTCGGCGGATCATATGGATGTTAATATCCTCAACCTGTCGCTAAACCTGCTAGGTTTGGATGACAAGTCTGTCTTTGAACGCGAGTTCCCGCCACAAGATCTCACATTGATTGACATGCACAAGCCACTTTCGCTGATGTCCAGATCTGAATTCTCAGGCTACAACAATAAGATCGCTGCTCTTTTTTTCAACTCCTTCGAACGTGTGATTCTCTTGGACGCAGACACGGTTCCTCTTCAGCTACCAAAGGCATTCTTCGAAATCCAGGAGTACATCGATACTGGTGCATACTTCTTCAAAGACAGATCATTATTGGATAGAAATGGGTGGGTGGAGACCAACTACTTTGCGAAATTAATGCCGCATGAATCGAATAGCCTCGATATGGCCATGGGAGTGAAACCTGTATCAAATCATACCATGAGGAACGAGTACATGCAGGGCTGGAGACACTGCCAAGAAGCTGGTGTTGTGATCATTGATCGAAGAGCACATTTCCCGTCGTTGTTGGTGCTTCTCACACTCTCCTTGTGGGGAGAACCAGCGAAGTCATCGGTGTGGGGAGATAAGGAGTTATACTGGCTCGCTATGTCCATTTCTGGCGATGAAAAGTATGTGTTCAACCCAAACACTGCTGCTAGTATTGGCGAAATCACCGTGAACAACGATATGAAGCAGTATAATACGACTAAAGCGTTGGAGCTATGCTCTTCGCATCCCGGCCACATATCAGCCAAAGGTGAGCTTCTCTGGATAAACTCCGGTTTCTCTTACTGCAAAATGAACACTTTCATGAGAGACAGGGCGAAGTTTCCGTACAATTTGTACGCAAAACAACGTGCAGTCAAGAATATTTACGAGTCTCCATTGAAAATAAGGCAAGCTATAGTGCCTCCGCTGCCCCCAGCCTTGAGAGCCCTAAATGGTCCGGCTGACCAAACTTCTGAGACTCTATTTGTTAAAAGTTTGAAACGCCGGAAGAAGGATGTTGATGATCTTACCGATGTGGATCAACTTAGTGATTATGGGCCGCAAAAGGGCTGGGTCAAGTCCCCGTTGTGCCTGGACTACCAGTATTGTGCATACAACGAGATAAATAGCCTTGATGGCTCGGGAGGCACGGACGTGGGACAGGTATTCACCTTCGAGCCGGTAGTCACCAAAACCTTTGACATTTTGGGTGCAATCTGGATATCTGCTAAGAGATATACAGAAAAGACGGAAAAAAATAAGAACAAGCCAAAAGTCAAAGATACACAAGAAAAGAAGAAAGAACCTGATGCCTTTGATCCGTCTCAAGTGCGTGAAAGGCCAGAGAAATTGAACAATGATATCAAGGGCCTTATTGCAAAGTTGCAAGCAAAAACTTCACAAGAACCTTCACGATCTACAAGTGTGTCGTAATATATCAAATATGTGGCATTTCGTCATAATAAATAAGTTTATGTTTGTGTTGCGTTGTTCATTTTAGGCTGTTCCAATTGTTCGATGACAGCTAGATTTATACTGTCTCCCACTTCAACGAGAGCTTCTTTGAAGGACTGCAAAATGCTGCTGGCCTCCTTGTGCGACTTGATTTCGATATGGAGAAAGAAGAAGTTCAAGGTCCACACCAAAGTATTGTTCTTGCTGAACTTATTGAAAAGAATGTGCAACAAATCTGTGGATTTAGTCGCGGCCAATAGCTTTATGATTGACGACAATGTGGTGCATGACAATCCATTCAAGTTAATGGCTTTGCACAACTTGATCATGGATTCGAATTTGGAGCGGATCTTGAATAAGTTGCTCTCATTCGAATACCTGGCAGCTTTGCTCAATGTTTCGACCAATTCCCGGAAGAATTTGTCTTTGTTGCCTACCAAGTGTTGTTTGCTCTTGTAGATCTCTCTCATCTGCAAAATATTGCTCTCATTTATCAATGTGATAATGAGATCATCTGTAGTGTCGTAGTTCGTGGCAGGCAACTTAACTTCTGTTCCCTCAAGGTGTGCTAAATAGCGGGCAAACTGAATTTTCTGTCTCAAGACTGGAGACTTCTCATATAACGCAGTGAATTGCTGCAAAATGGTACTGAATGAACCAACGGAAATGTAGTATTCAAAGAAGCAAGAAAGTAGTCTCTCGGAGTCAAGCAAAAGCTTGTTCCCCTCAACACCGGAGAAATTTTCTTTGAATATTTTATTCACAGTCTCAAGGTCCTTCTGCCGTAAGAAAACCGTCAATACGTTCTCAAGTAGTTCTTCGTCCGCCAGTACACGAAGATCCAAGTCTCCTGCGAAATATGTGTAATCTTCCTTTATGAGGTCCGAAGCTTGAGAGTAGTTCTCGGTCAGAATGAGCTTTCTCAAAAATATAGACACCCACTCTTTGTCTGGACAAATGGATTTGAGCTTTCTGAAGCTGCTGTGAAACTTTTTCAAATATTGCTTGTTTTCAGTGATGGAGGCAAATTGAACAAATGAACCGAGGACTTCCTTCTGTTTCAAAAGATACTCGTAATCGCCTCCAGTCAAGCATTCCAAAATTTTCACATTGACCTTTTCGTTCCCCAAATTGACCAAGCTGACTAGTTGCTGAGCCAGATTGGGAGATGCTTCGCCGGAATGTGCACAAAACAATCTGAAGAGAAAATCACGAACCTTGATGGGTTTTTCCTTCTCTAAGAAATTGGAGACAAACTCCCGGGAGATAATCGCATTGATGGTTTCGTCACTGAATGAATATCCATCTTTGAAATAGTTCAAAAACATCTTCACACCCAAGTGGTAGTTCACAATAAGCTGCTGAGACAAGTCGACCTTAAAATGGGAGTTCAAAATATCACAGTTAGGCATGTCCTCAATAATACTTTGGTCACCCACCATGGAGCGGGCAATTTTCATATCTTCACTTATTGGTGTTTTGGATGGAGCATTTGTCAGAAGTTCATTGAAAGAATGAATAAGGGCCGGTTTCAATTCGGATAATTGTTCGCAAAGTTCCACGTAATGATTGTCAGTATCTTCGAGTTCCTGGATCAACAAGGACTGGTATTGCAACATTTTGAAGGCTCCATGCGAGCCAGTGATTTGACTCACTCGATTAATCAAAAAGTTCATAGTTGAAACAACACCGTAGGCATTGCAAGTTTCGATTGAAAACATCTTCATTGCATCATACACCATCAACAGGTCCAACACCTTCTCGAAAGTTGAGGGCGTCTCGTAGAGTAAGAAGTCTGCGTGTTCACTCAAAAAGTTGTGGAGTTCAACCGGATCATTCTTAAAACGAGAAGCCTGTTGCTCGGCGAAGCTCCACATAACATTCATGTAATATTGGTTGTTGTAAGCCATAGCCCCGTTCAAGAGATATTGACACATTTTTTTGGAGATATTCCAGTCTCTGATGATATCGTTCTTAAGAAGAATCTCTTTTAATATACGAGAAATAGTGGAGTGGTCGCCGATATCAAGAGCCAACGAAAGTAGAGCTTCTCTGCAGCTGATACCCAAGAATCCGCTGGCACTCGAGACGTTAGTGCTGATACTTTTCTGGAAATCCTTTCTTATAGCAATGAAGTTATAATGCTCTAGAATGTTCTTGTAGATAGCATTTTGGAGTTTCTCTGAATTCTCGTGGTCGTCCGGATTGTTCTGCTTTTCAATTTCGCGTGCGATGTAGTGATGAATTTGAGCCTTGATCATGTTGCCGTGAGTGTTGACATCAAGTTCAGGTAAGTAATTCAACTTGCGGAACTTGGAGACTAAATTGGATGCCCTATCCAAATCTTCTAGTCTTCCGGATATAACCATGCAATCAATGTATTTTGAAAGCAACGCAGACACATCTTTGACCTGCTGAGGTTGCGCTTTTCCGGTTTGACGATCGTCTTTGAAAGATAATATAATCTGGTCGACAAACTTCGTGGCGACAGGCAAATTGCCATTCAACATGAGACCCTCCACTAAAGCACAATAAACTTCGTATTCACTGTGCTTGAAGGAGTTATCTTGCAAAACGCTTTCTTTGAAATTAGCATATAAGGTAGATATAAAATCGTAGGACTCTTGCTTTGACAAGTTTAAAAGGTGAGGCTTGGAAATGTGTTGGGAAGCTAAAATCATTTGGGAATAAAATGCAGGTGATCCGTCTTTAGAGTCTTTAAGCAGAACAAGGAGATTAGCAACGTCAATGTTGATACAGCTTGGAAAGAAGTTGATACAGCGGAGAACATCAGGAAAGAATTCCCGCAAAGCCAAGGACTGTACGTTTTTAATAGACAAAAGTAGCCTCAAGCCAACAAGTGTGAATTCGTGAGACTTTTTGACAATGTTCTGAAACGAGTGCTGGGTAATCAAGGAATCTGAGGTCAAACTGATCGCCTTGTTGATGTTTTCAAACATCGAGGATATAATGATGTTGTATGTTTCGGGATCTGGGGCATAGTCTCGGCTTTTGGTGCATGCACGGAGGACGTCCTCGTAAACAGTCAAAAGGCAAGTGAGTTTCAGCTCAATAGCAGGAAGACTAAGTTCATTATCCAAAGAGCGCATTACTATCGATTGCATCACGATGTTATACTCTTTGATGGAAGGGAGAAGGAGATTGTTGCGCTTCAAAGACTGGTATAAAGGGAAGATCACATTGAGTTCGGAGCTGTCTGCGTAGTTTTGGAACGTCCGCACAATGGCATCCGACTGATTTTTAGCAAAAGAAGAATCGAAGCGATCCTCCTCCTCTTCCTCTGGATTCATTTCTTCTGCAGCAACCTTTGTCAGAGCTAAAGCATCAGCAGCAGGTCTCTTATTGTTGTTTTGAGTCGTATCTATCCTGGAGTTCTTGGCGTAAAGCATTCTAGTGGTTGTGGAGAATGTTCTTGCAGGTACCATGACCTTCAAAGAGTTCTGTGGCGCAACGGCCGACAAAGTAGACTTGATTTCGTTGATATCATTGTAGATCTTTTGGTTCGCCTTGGATATGTGGAATTCAGGCATATGCTCCATGGCCCTTATTTGAGGCAACACAACTAAAATGCTGCGTTTATCATCCACACAAAAGTCGTTTTCCTTCTTACGGAGCTCATGGTTGAAAAGACTAAAGTAAATGCCATAGTGGCCATTGGTAAAGGTCAAGATCTTGTGGTTCGACGACTGCGGCTCCTCCAGAGACCATCTCCGAGTTTTTCCGCTCTCGTAGAATGTGGTTGCATTGTTATTCAAGTAGCGGGGAGAGCTTTGAAAGAACTTGATCCTCCTCCGACGGGGGCATCTAGCAAACCTGAATTTTGCCATCGTGTGACGATTGTGGACGGAGGAAATTTGAGTAGATTAAAAAACAAAAATGAGTGGATTCTGCCCGGTTTATATATCTGGCTTACCAGGGACAGGAATGTTCTATGACGTGGATAAAATTGAAATGTAGTATGCTGTGGAGCGGAGACGAGTTCAATGGAATGCGATTGAGGTTTTTTCGAGATCCACCCAGGCCTGTATATGGCCTGCATATGGCCCCATGACAGCATCGGATAAAGTCGGGAGCGCGACTCGTAGTGAGTCAACCGTGCATCACATACAGTAGAGTTGAAAGAACTACTGGGACTCGAACCTGATGGGTCACTTATTACCTAGATGAGCAATTATATGTCTATAACTTTTCCGTACTGTCTGAACTTCCCAGATCGGTATTTACTAGATATATGCAAATCAGGGACAAGTGACCGGTCTTCTCTAGTAGAGTAAGCACATGGATACGATGCCAAATATTGTGAGTTCCGACATCTCCTAGATGTTAGTAGACGGTAAGCTCTTTGATACCCTTGACATTTCTACGCACTTTGCTGCGCTCAATGATCAGCCAACGATAGTTCGAGCACACGTCGAATGGTTTCTTCTTCCTCGTCATCCACTGCATCTTCGTGGGCTCGACTGGAGCCCTCGTGAACTTCCTGGGCGAGCACTGAGTGCTCTGCATCTATCCGGGAAAGTCTTATGGCCTCGGAAAGTTCATCTGTATAATCCAAGTCTGAAGACTCGCTGTACTTAGCCAGGAGTTCTAAAGCCGCTTTAAGTTCGGCATCTGAATCATGTGCTGGTTCCTCAACGCTGGCACTTAATGCCAATGCTATACGGAGCTCTTCTTGCTCATTGTCAAATTTGGTGCCATTGTACTTATCTGCAAGGATTTCCCGCTGGATCTTGGACTGTTCTAGCTCGTCATATTCCGCGATTTCCGACTTGATGTGCTGGATCATGGCTCGCCGATTATTGGTGTCCGGAGCCAGCGGTGCATTGGGCCGTTTTTTGGAGGATGCCACTTCCCCATATCTGAAATACTGCACGAGATCTCCACTGACCACTATACCACTAGCGTCGTCGGAACTGAGTTGAATCTGCAGCACGGGCTCGGTTCCATTCCTTGTGAGTATTCGCCTGACTTTGGTACCCTCTCGAAGGTACCTTCCCGAATGGGCATCATAGAAGTGCACCCAGTCTGGAAGTGCTCCTATAGCAATCACTGCGCTATTCAAGGCAACTTTAGTATACTGAGCAATGCCTTGTGGAGTTCTATTATCTTCAAATTGCATGATGCGGCATTTTATAGGAATCGATCCGTTCAACTCGCGTATATTGTAAACGCCAACGCTCCCATCTGAAAAGGTTAGAGCGTATAAAAGACCATCTCCTCCTGCAATAGTGGTATTTCTTGCCATATGACATGCTTGTATTGTCCCGCCAATAATGGACACGCCGTCAGGTGCATTCGTTTGCAGCACTGTGTAACTGTTGCTCTCGACGTGAAACACTTTCATTTGACTTGGCGTGGCAAGCACTAGGTTGTTATCATGGAAATCAGACGCATACACTGGTTCAGATGACCCGAAGTCAAGCCCATGCTCGAAAGAGTTTATGACATCGCCAGTGCTGAATTCCACGATAAACACTGATTCAGCGTTCACCACAATCACCACAGTTTTAAAATCTGTATCGAGTATCAAGGAATTTTTCCCGGTCTCGAGCTTACGCACTAGCTGGTTCCCCATATTCCAAAACATTAAGGTACCATTGAGGGTTAGACCCACGATATCTGGTTTTTCCTTATTTCGGTCAACGGTTGGATTAATCTTCAAACCGACCACAGGAATGGGCCCTGCGTGAAGTTGTTTCATTGACAGCAGAGTGGATCCAGAAGATTTCGCGTTGAGGAGATTTTTTATGTAGACGGTTCCGTCATCATTAGCCACCACGAGGTAGTTGTAATTCGTGTCGTACGCAGAAATCCCGGAAACTATGTTGCTCTCTGGCATGAACACCTGGTTCCGGCCCAGACTGAGCGAGCATAGGGATACGGACCCAGAAAGTCTGGAAAACGCTAATAATCGATCGTGTTTGAAGTCCATATAATGGCGCGAGAATCTATCATTCACCAACTGATACAGGTGGGACGAGGCCCGGCCCTTGGCCCATTTTTTCGTCGAGGCCACCCGCCCAAAGTATTCCAGTAGCCACAACAGTGACCGCGTCACAGAAGCGAATACATTGCCGGTGTTGAAGCGGTTGTCAAATGCCTTGATCCATGCAGTTTTGTCCAGCACTGCATAATTCCACTTATGGCACACCAACCTCAAGTCCTTGAGGTCTGTCGGGGAGAGATTCGAAAAAATATGTATGAGAACCTCTGTTGGCAAGTCGTTGATCTGAGCATGGGACTCTTTGGTGGCGGGTTTCTCGTTCCCAATGGTGTTTCCGAAAGCGTCTTGAAGCATGGAAAATTGAGGTCCGGGTAGACAATAGTGGAAACGCAGGGAGTCACTCTATGCTAGACACTATGTTCTCACCAAAAGTGTCTGCTAAAAGAACTGTACTCTAATTTCGTACAGACTCACGATTTGCCATTAGAGTGCGTGGGCCCCATGTGAATGCAGCGACGGTCACGTGCGCTACGAGGTGCGATTTTTTCACCATTGCCATTCCCCAGATTCCAGAGCACTACCTTCTCTAGAGTATTGCAATGGCCGAAGCTTCCCAGGAACCAGCTCAAGAAGTGAAGCTAAAGATCAAGCTTCCGTCGTCGATCGGTGCCAACATTGACTATGTGGAAACCAGCCATGTTTTGCAGGAGACCATTTCCGACGTGAAAGAGGCCTTGGCCTCGGCGTCCCAGTTGAACTGTGTCACCAATTACTCTTTGGTTTACAAGGGCGTCAGAGTCACTGATGTCTACGACGACTTTGAGCCCTTGTCCGAGGTTCTCCAGGGCGCCACCGGTGATGTCAACCTTGAATTGGTAGTGAAGGCATACACCTTAAAGACTGTCAACGAGCACCTTGTGAGATTCAGAGAAAGTATTGGCTTTAACTTTTTTGACCATGCTTCCCGCTCGTTAAGCGTGGCCTCGGGCTCGGAAAAATTGGGTCTTCTTGGTTTGAACTCTGTTCAGCCCTTCGCAGAGCCTGAAGTAAAAGACAAAAAGGACGACGACAAAAAAGAATCGCCCGTCACCATTTCCGAGGAGGACGTTTCCAAGGTGAAGGAGATCAGTAACTCTGTGATTGACGATACAAATATTCTGTTGAGTGACCACGCTTCCTCTCAATCTATCTTGAGCCTCTGGAAGCTTCCTATTAGATCTATCTCCATTTCACAATGGAACCCTGTGCCTCACCAGCAAAAGGTCAAGGGAGACTTGCTATACTTGACACTTACCACTTTGGAAAACGAGACCTTCTCGATCACTTGCCATGCTTCCGGATTCTACGTGAACAGAAACTCGAATGCCAACTTTAATCCAGTGGTGAAAGTTAACGAGAAGGGTGTTACCCACAAAGAGTACGTCTTGTTCAATCTTATTGCCAAGTTGTCCAAGAAGTTCACTGCTACCATCGCTGAAAACAAAGAAGTTTTGGTCAAAGCATCGCAGTTCTCGGAGTCCTACCAGATTCCATCGCAGGTGTTGACCAGGTTCCCATGGACCGTTGCAGCTAAAGACGCCGCCAGCCAGCTCATTGCAGATGCCTCTAGAACCCAACTTTCTGCTTTTGCAAACGGTGTCGATGGGGCTGATTTCGTGAAG
This sequence comes from Metschnikowia colocasiae, assembly GCA_002370175.1. Lineage (NCBI taxonomy): Eukaryota > Fungi > Ascomycota > Pichiomycetes > Serinales > Metschnikowiaceae > Metschnikowia > Metschnikowia colocasiae. The sequence goes on from NKZV01001063.1 coordinate 287,501, forward strand.
GATTGGAACGACGAGTTCCAAGGCATAAAGGAATTTCCCCGTGACACCTTCAACGAACGCTTGCTTAGAGACAAATTACTCAACAAATATATCCAAGAGTTCAACCAGGTGGCCATCAAAACTGCCACGGAAATAGTCAAGGAGAACTTGACGCCTTTGAATCCCAATGAGCCCCGTGACAAGCACATTTTCCTCAGGAACAACATCTTCTTTAGTTTTGGAGTCAATGCTACCGGCGCTCATGACAACACCGGCCATGACGAGGCTGCTAGGTATTGTTTTGCAAAAGACATTGCTTCGGTTAAGCTTTTGAACAGAATCGATACCACCGGCGTGTGCAACTTGCTCTCGTGTATTGTTGACTTTTTGGGCGAGCGTGTCATTTGTCAAGCTCCAGTCCCTGGTGTCTTCAACGACCAAAAAGATGACGAAGGAAACTCCATCGATAAAGTGGCATATGGATTCTCTTTGGACGATGACAAGATCAACATTAATAACAAGTTCACCGAGTCTTTGAAACCTGTGGCTGAATCTTTCCACTTGAAGAGTCATGCTGTTGAGGTTGCTTCAGGAGCATCTACTGATGGCAAGGAGATTGCCCTTTCAAAGGATACGAAGGGTATAATTGGAACCGATGGCAGAAAGTACATTATTGACTTGTACAGAACTACTCCTCTCGACATCAACTTCTTGGACTCTCACTACGACGAAGGATCCAAGACCGGATACCCACACAAGGAGGCTTCCTTGAGACACGAAGCTATTGAGGAGTGGTACAAGAGAAGAGCCGCCGCTATTTTCAAGGTTGAAACCGAAAAGTTGGAGAAGGAGGGAGCCCTCAAAGATGGTGAGAAGCCTCAAGTGGCGATTCCCTTCGACCAGATTGTCTTCAACCCAGATGCATTTACTGGAGTCAATGAAAGCGAGGAAGATAGAGCTACGGTGAGAGAATTGTCTGAATTCGTCTCCAAGCACTTGATTCCAGAATTTTTGGATGACATTTCCAGGAATGCTGTTCCTTACGACGGTGCTCAATTATCTGACTACATGCACAAGAGCGGTATTAACATGAGATACTTGGGAGAGGTTGCTAAGCAGTCGATTGCAAGAGTGGCTTCTTATAAAAAGGAGCTCGAAGAGACTATTAAGGCCAATGAAGCCGAGATAGCCAAAAGACGCGAGGCCGAAGCCACCGAAGAAGGGTCTAAGGAGGATTCTAAGGAAGAGTCTAAAGAAGAGAAGTCCGAGGATGCCGAGGCTGCTGAAGGTGATAAGGATGACAAGCCCAAGGCTCCAGAGCAAGAGCCTACCGCAGCGAAGATGATTCCAGTTGCCGCTAACATGAACGCCCTTCACGATATCTGTGTTCAGGAGATGATAGCCAGAGCCTCGAAGCATGTGTTGAGAAGTACTGGCAAGAACGTTCCTTACCTTTTGAAGTCTCACTTTGTTGCGCACTTCCACAACTGTTTATTGGGAGGCAACGTCAACGAAAGCCCAAAGGTTGTTATTGACAACGACATCAAATCTTTGTTCTCCAAGGAGCAATTAGAATTTGTTTCTCTTGATCCTGCCACCATAAAGTCTTTGGTTTCCAACGAAGTCTTTGTTCGTTTCAGACACACCTTGGCTGACGACTGGGTGCAACAGATCAAGCCTTTGCAGACGCTCAGAGAAATTGCGTTCAAGTTTGGTATTCAATGGAAGGCTCAGGACTACCATTTCTCCGCAGAACTGTTCGAGGCTGCCAACAAAGTTGAGGCTCCTCAACAAGCTCCAGCCATGGAACAAAAGGGCAAAAAAAACAAGAATAAGGCCCCTGTGGTTCCAGCGGATGCCAAGGACGTGCGCGCCACTGTATTCACCGCCGAAGACATCGTTTCCTTCGTGCCTTTGGTGAAGGACTCCTCTTACAGATGTTCCTTTGTTGATGAAGTCTTTGAGACTGCACGCATGCAGATCAGAGACGGCGAAAAGCAAATCGGCTTGGACCTTTTGGCAGAGTTGGTCACGTTTTACCAACAGATTTACGGCAGTGTGCAGCAAGAAACCGCTGGCTTCTACTCGACCTTGGCTCAGATCTACTCGGAGTGTGAGATGCATGCTGAGGCATCGATTATTGCCAGAAAGTCTGCTATTTTGCACGAGAGATTGACCGGCGTGGATAGCTACGAGACCATCAACTCGTACGTCAAGGCATCGTTTTTTGACTCGCTTAACAAGGACCACATCAGTGCCTTTAAGTTGAACGCTAAGGCTCTCCAGGACTGGAGTTTGATCTACGGCGAAGACCATCCAAACACGGTTAATACCTTCTCCAACTTCGCTACCATCTTGCACGAGTTGAACCTCAACGCTGAGGCAAAGAAGTTTTTTTCTAAGGCTTTGGATCTTTCTGTGAAGTTGAACGGAGAGTTGTCAGACATCACGGCCATCATTAGACATAGACTCGCTGTCTTGCTTGTTCAGACCAATGAGTACAAGCCTGCTTTGGAGCATTTTGCAAAGGCTGCCAACACTTTCTCGAAGGTCGTCGGTCCAGACGACGCTCTCTCCAAAGAGTGTTCCAACTTTGCTCAGAACCTTAAGAAGTACATCATTTACTCAGAGCAACAACAAGCAGAGAAAAAGAAGACTGCTGCAAAGAAAGCCAAGGCTGCTAAGAGCACCAAGAAGGCACCATCCCTGTCTACAAATGGAAAGAAAGCTAAGGCTGAGACAGTGGCCCCAGATGCTGATATCGCCTCCAAGTCTGTGGATGAAATCTTGGAGTTCATTGAAGGTTCAGGAGCGAAAAAGAGCAAAAAACCAAAGAACAAAAAGTGATCCGAAAGTTTTGATGCGTCCAACGCGAGTTGGGACATAAATATATCTTGTAATTAGTTTAAACGTATTTATAGTCATTAAAATCGCTTTCCAAGATTTCACTGTGAAATCGCATTTTTTGTTGTGGGTGTTTTCCAGCTGCAAATTCTTTTCTGCTCGATGGTAACTGGTGTAAAAAGTCAAGTTGGTTCTGGCTCACTTGTGAAGTCAAACCAAAAGGGCTGAAATGGAGGCTTACTTTTACGTGGATCTCCAAAAATACCGCTTAATGGGCTGGGTAGTCACGCAGCTGACCTTTTGCTCGACTTTGAGAGCCTACTGATTGCAGACTTTCAATGGAAGGCTTCACCAAGCAACAGAAATCTATTCACACATGCTGGTCTGCTCTACTGGTTATGGAAAGAATCAAGCCGGTGACAACTAATGCCCAGCTCCTTGAATTATGTACTCATGCTTCATGCATGCAATGCATTTGGATTTAAGATTGAGAGCTCCATGCTTTGAGTCTGTTCTGATTTACCTTCCTTTAAGTATCATATTCTGGTGTATGGATGATGATGCAAGGCGCGTACAGAGCCTAGGGTCTACATAGAAGCTCGTCTACTACAATTCCACCTGTCATGGCGAAGCCAAATGTCAAGCAGCTACTTCTTTTTTGGAATAGTAGTTAAAGTTGACTATCCTTTCAGGAACAGCGAAGGTCTTCATATCCCAGCTCTTTTGTCTGCCATCTGTAAGTATCCTAGGATACAATGAATATCCACAATCGAAAGCGATCTAAGTGTTTTTACTTGAAGCACCAAGCCCGCAAAGAATGATATACGTGACGGAAGATTAATGATCTTACATATGAAACTACATGTTGGCATGAAAAACGTACTTAAGTAACATAGGTTTTTGCAAAGAAAACGGATTGACAGGGTTCATGCGTAGTTGAATTTCCTTAAATCGAAATCACTTCATGTATGGTAGAGGATTTTCAGGCGAACTTCCCGAATAATAAAAATCAAAGTCAATTGGCTCAACTATCACCCTCAATTGGCAAGTTTTTAAACCCATAATCACCTTTCAAATATGACTTGGTCTCTTTGTCATAAGGTAACAATGAAAGCGTTACCTCAACACAAGAGGTGGAATCCGCCTCCTTTTTATACCCCACGATCTTGTTGTAAGTGGTGCCAGGGATCGGACATGAATAAACGTCTTTAGGTTTAATAACTGGTCGTGTAGACGCATCTACTTCAAACCAAATACCCAGAACCGCAACTTGATCGCGCATGTATGAATGTGTTTGAGTGTATAACGATTTGTCTTGCATGAAGACCTCAAGAGGTAAGAGAGTGTTGTCGTTTGACCACAATAATTCAAGATCAGAAGAACCCTTTTTTTTGGAAGAGACCGGTCTCATGGTGCCACTAACGTTTGCAAATATGACGAACGGGAATTGGAGTTCCCAATCAAACTGACGGTGAAAACCTCTGTTTTGTTTTGGATCATATTGACCTTCCAACGCGGACCGACTTTTCCTGTCGAAACGTAAGACGTATATAGGTACCTCCACGCAGGATGACGAATAAAAAGAGCGTACGTGATCTGAAGACTGCGGACACCAATAGAACGGGCGACCTATAATTCTGTTTTCGGCATTGAAATAGACAACATCGGCCAGGGTTTTTTCTTCCAACAAATGAAGAGCCGCAGTTGATACGAAGCCTGTTGAGGTCGTAATTTTGCTATCCGTAACATTCACCTCTATTGGGCGATTCCAAACTTTTCCAATTTTGAATTCATTGTAATCCGCTGAAGGATCTTTTATGATAGGCAAAAGTGTGCCATTCACTTCTGCAAAGAGCCCTAATGGGTGGGCTGATTCTGCGCAGGCTGTGGCAGCCACAAGAGATGCCCGGATCAAGTAAGTAACTTTCATTGAGATTTCTGAAGCTCTACAACAAGGATTGGCTGCCTTTTTATACACTAGCCCGGAATTGATGAATTGTTTGCTCATCGGAATAACCGTCCCAAAACTAACACATTTTCTTGGAACAATAGCTAGATGATAGGAAACAGTCATACCCATGCAAAAACCCTGCACACTTAACAACCCCTATATATTTCCTAATCCCAATATTCAATCTCATCATTTGTCTTGATTGTCTTTTTATTCTGCAGTCAATATGTTACCTTCATCTTCTCATTCTGTAATCAACCAGTTAACTCTTCCCCAACCACTCACCTTCTCTATTAAACGACCTACAACCGCGAAGCTGTCAGTAGTCGCATCCGTCCCCGCGTGACTAGCGCTCGAAATGCAGTGCAATGTGAAAGGTCAGTCATGCGCATGATCAAAGCACTCGTCCATGTCAACACAATAAGACGCCGTCTTTCTGATTCCTGTGTCCTAGGTGCCGCACCACTAGGTTTCAAGGGCCAGTGTAACTGGGTGCAAAAAAGATTGCAGCACCACAATTTCACACATGGTCTCCCATTACTCACTGTGACCCTAAGTGGCTTGACTAACGTTGATCGGACGGACTAACGTTGATCGGACGGGAAACAGTACCACTTGGTATGGCCGCAACCGTAGACTCGTCACATGAGATTGTATCATCCCGATACAGGATTGACTACTGGATGCTAGACAGGAGATCACATAATCTCGATGCAGGACCAACTACGGGATAGCACGCTGGAATGACATGAACAAGCCTGGAAAAAACAAGCATTACAAGGCAAGGTCAAGACCGAATCAGCTGGCCATTCCCAGAGGGATCAGGCGACCAAAACACGGCATCCTAACGGAGTAACCGCGCAGACGCCTTGCAAGAGAAATCATCCGAGTAAGGCTTAGTCAGAGAAGATGTAAAGATCTGTCGAGACCCTCCAGTTGAAAGGACAAGAACTCCATTACTTATTAGATACTTACAGTCCAATAAAGATATTAACAGACAATCATCTCACAACTTACATAACACTGATCGGGTGAGTTCCTACCAAGTGTAGCCGTCAGAACACCGTTAGGCTATCGTTCCTGGAAAAAATCCATTCAATCAACAAGCCGTTAGAAGCTTATTCCTTGCGAAGACACACTAAAGTCCACTCGCATAACAATTCTAACAGTAGATCTAAAAAGAGCAGGTAACTACTTGGAGTAGAGGCTGTAAAGCGATAACGACTGACAAGTGGATATTTTAAATTCACTATAATGATGGGTACGTCTCATTGGCACAGTACTTTGAGATACTGTGAGACACCAAAGATGCTTCAGGAAGAGCTCGCATGAGACCACCCTCAGGTGACTGGCCTGGCAGTAAATATCAGTTTGCCCACTCCCAGTCTATTTTCAGGTCTTTAGAGAGCTGAACGCATTAAACGCCATGTTTGAAACTTTATCCGTTTGAAAATACAGCGTAAGGTATTGTAAGAATATTGATTCTCAATGACTCCGTGGTTATATAAGTTATTGTCTTACTGCTAATGTACTCATCAAACCTGTCGACTGACAGATTCTGGTGACTCATAAGGCTAATTATTCGAGCAAAGGCGAACCCAATAGTAGCCCACTACCCTTGTTTAAATCTATCGAGACAAGGAGAAGTTGGGTACCCTATTGGGTCTTCAGTTCGCTCCTGATGACTCAAGTATTGCTTCGTACAGAAATTTGCCAAATTGAATTGTCACTGAACAATCCTTTCGGAAATGTCCCTGAATTCCTCTCGCAACGAACCTTAATCATTTATATTTGCCATGCATAGACGCATTTTCTATACTTTAGCTGCTCAGACAGATCTTAAACCCACAAGACCTCTTTGACTTCTCCGCCAATGCATACATCGCCTGTAAACCATTCATGTAAAGAAAGACGCGTGTGCAACCTAAGATTTGCATTCAACTTAGTAGAAGGTTTTGAAATCATAATCACCTTTCACAGGAGCCTTAGTTCTTTCGTCATAAGGTAAGAGATAGTAATTCAAACGAGACCGCTGCGTGAGTACGGAGTGGGAAAGACTACTTTTCGGTATGATCCAAAAGTCTAAATTCCACAAGCACATTGCCCACATTTTTATCTTTATTCTTGATGCCCGAGACCAAGTCCAGCTCTAATCTGTTGATAGCGTCCAAAGCGAGATTGTTTTTGGAGCCCAACTTGAGAATCAAGTTTGACCTAGCACCTGCAGTCAACACAGACAAGTCTATGATCTCAAAACCCGCAGCCGAAGCACGAGAGACATCAGCCAATTCTTCTTGTACAATCAGCTTCATAGAGTTGTAATGCTCTGAGCCAGGCCTGGCACCACGATCGATTAACTCAAACCATGCCTCCTTGAAACTTCCCGAACCAGCATTGACAATCAAAATAGAGACAAGCATACCTCCAATAGCATCTAGCCAAGCCAAATTGAATAGAACACCACCAATCACGGTTATGAACGCAACACCTGCGGTTAATGAGTCTACCCTGTGGTGCCATGCGTTTGCCACGAGCACCTTCGAGTTTGATTCCGTTGCCACTTTCATGGTCTTTCTATAGAGCACTTCCTTGATTCCAATGCTTGCCAATGCGAGCCACGCAGCGTTGATGTCAGGAAGGCCTGACGACTTCTCGACTATATCGGAGTCCATATGCGAATGGGAGTGTCCCAGGTGGGATTCACCTCCAAACGAGTGCGAGTGGGAGTGGATTTGAAAGGCCAGCACATACTCGTAGATATGAGCGGGCAACAAGTACTCAAGGATTTGGAGCAAAGAGGACCATCCGACACCGATCCCAGCAAAAAGTAGCACGGAGGCCACGGAAAATGCGCCAATTGTCTCGAGTTTGCCGTACCCAAGTGGGTACTTCATGGATGAGCCTTCTTTATGGGCCACATTAACAGTGGCTAGAGTCAAAAAGTCCGCAACCATATCGGAGACAGAGTGAATGGCATCTGCCACCAATGCCTGTGAGTGGAAATAGACACCACCAACGCCTTTGGCACCAGCCATGAGCACATTGACAAAGAGTCCAATCCAGGTGATTCTTACTGCCGGATTAGTCATGAAGCCCTTACCCAAGAGCTCGTTTGGTTGGTGTGAGTGTGAATGTGAGTGGAAGAGCGACGTGTAGCCATGGCTATGAGAGTGGTCGTGTTCATGAGAGTGGTCGTGTTCATGAGAGTGATCGTGTTCATGAGGGTCGTCGTGCGACTGAGCGGTGCAAAGATCATCAGAACGGTGGTGGGAAGGCGCTGGTTGCTTGGCCGGGTGCTCAGTTGTATTCAGACTCTTGGGCATGTTATGCAGTGTTGAGTATAGCCGTGGGTGTAACGTGTGTATCGAGCGAAAAAGTGCGTGTTTTCCACTCGCGTCTGCCGGCGCTAAACAGAGCCCATGGTAGGGCACCAATGCAGGCAATAGCTGGAGATATCCACATGGGGGCGGTATGAGTGCACGATATCGAAGCGCCAAGTCTAAAAGCGGCATTAGTTCGGGTCGAATCCAAGATGTGGGGTTGTAGATTGGTGAAGTGGAGGCACAGGCCGAGTCCGGGGAGAGGAGACAGGTATAGGATGCAGGAGGTGGGCGGCGAAATGTCGGGCTTGATACCGTCGACTTGTTCTCTATTGATCCGTATATGGAGCTATGATGGCAATTGAGGTAGGAAAAGAGCGCTTCAAAACGTCAAGGCCACTTCGGATCGGAAAGCATAGCGCGATTTGGTGCGAGCCTATGCGAGGTGCGTGCGAGATGCGAGAGTGCGTAGCACCTAGACTGCAAAATGGAATAATGCCATGGGAGTGCCAAACAATGCGCTAAATGTTTATCGTAGTGGTTCATGTTGCTGTGGTAGTGTCTATTGTGGCATACTGTTTACTGGTTTTATCTTTGTTGATGTGGTTAGTTATATTCTAATCTGGTGCTATTTACAGTCAACATTGCCTGTGATCTGATACCTGTGATAATAGCTTGGCCGTGATCTATTTCCGTGAAGTGTTTGCGATCTATTGCCGTGAAGTGTTTGCGATCTATTGCCGTGAAGTGTTTGCGATCTATTGCCGTTATCTGTATGCTGGAACACGCCACCTCTTTCGTCTCCTAATCATCACGCTATACATCTCAAGTGTTATATGCAAGTAAGTTGTCGAGTCGGTCACCTTGGTCCTCGGTCTGGCTCTTCACCGGAACAACTTGGCCACGGCGTCGACTTTGGTGTCGCTCGTTTCTGGCTCATCGTCCACTGGCTCAGCGTCGTTCGTCTCGCTCTTTGGTTCCGATGGTGCTAACGGTTCCTGCGTGTTGCTCGTATAGTCTTCTCTCACGTACTTCTCGTCCGTGGCAGCCTCCCATTTCTTGCCCCACTCGGGGTTGCCCGTGGCGAGCCGGAGCTTCGCGAGAGCAATCTGCTTTTCCTGTGCCTTGAATAACATTCTTCGGAGATCGCTTTTCGGGTGTTTCATGTGCATGAAGTTGCAGTGGTCGCCTCGCGTGCAAGTATCGGTATCGTGGGCCCTGCAATTGGCCTCGCTGAAACTGGACACGGGCGAGAGCTCGCAGTAAACCGGACGACCCGCGTACCACTCTCGGTTGAGGTTGGCTGCTGCATAGCTAGCTGCTTTACATGTAGTGTACTTGACATACACATTGCCACTCAAATGATGGTTTTCGTTTTCACATATCACCAACAGCTCCACTTGGCCCTCTGCAGCCACCCGCTTAAACATATCAGCAAAGAAGTGGTTGAAGTCTTCGTCTACCTGTTTATCGCTCATCTCTTCGCCACCGTCTTTGAATACTTTAGGATTCTGGTAGAGATTGGCCAAAAGGATGGTCCGAGACTCCACGGGCTTCACGTGCTTGCGCAGGCACTTTTCGCCGTGTCGGCAAGCCCCGATCTTATCGTAGAATGTGCAGATGCTTTTGTCCATGTCCGTGGCGTAGCAGGTGGTGTACTACAAATCTCACTGCGATGGGTGTCCCTTCAGGCATATAACCTCTCTACACACGAGATACAATACAATAAAGCAATGTGGTCAACATCGAATAGGACATTGGCTACAAATACTCCCATAGTGATTATTAAAGAATCTTAGACTCTAATATTTCTAAAAGCAGAAGATTTGGTCAGAGGGATCAGACTTCATGGTGGTCTTCTCCCAACCCAATTCCGCCGTAGCCTCAATCAATGTTTTCTTCATTTCTGGAGGGCCACAGATCATAAGCCTATTGTCTGCAGAGGGTGCAGGCATGTACTTGTGGATCATTTCCTTGGTTATGAAGCCCTTCTCGCCCTCCCACTCATCAGATGGGTGCGTCACAGTGTAGTGCACCTGGAAGTCAGGGTACTTCTTGGAGATCTCATCCAACTCGCTCTTCAACAAGATGTCGTTTTCCGTCTCGTTACCGAAAAGCAACGTGAGCTTCGTGGTATCTTCCGCCGTTGTAATCACTCTCGTGATGACCTGTAAAATCGGCGTGATTCCTGAGCCTCCGGCAATGAGACCAATGTGTTTGGCCATGTTCGTAGAGTACTCCAATCTACCAACGGGTCCCCTGAATTTCACGGTTTGGCCCTCCTTCAACATGGCAAATCTCTTGGACACCTTTCCATTAGGGTATGACTTGACTAAGATGTCAAAAAACCCAGCATCGAACTTATTGGAAATCGGAGAGTAATACCGGATCTCGTCCTTTCCGTCAATAGAGAAACAACATGCGACATGGTGGCCCGTGGGGAGCTCCAAGACCTCCTCATCACGGTACAACTTGAATCTGTAAATGGCCGAGTTTTTCGATACAATGGTCTTGTCAATCAATTCAAGATCCTTCCATTTGACGGCATCAATGGTTCTTCTCCTATTCCATGCTTCGTAGAAATTGAAGCTGCAAACAACAGCGGTAAATGCCAACGTGTAGGGTAAGTAGCGGTAGTCAATGAGACAGGTGCCCACTATAATAAGCGCCACTGGAATGTAGATACCATGGAGGGGCTGCTTGAGCAACTCTCTGTTGTCTTTGAACTGGGCCATGATGACTAGGAGAGCGTATCGATTCACCTGGTGGAATACTGGCTTACTTTTTCGCTCTTCTCACTTGTCCTGCCGCGCTCGCCGGGCGCTGAGTGCCTGGAACCAGCAGCGCGCTAATTCATTTTTTGCATTAGTGAAAGCAGAAGTATAACATTATATATAGAGGCCAAAGACTCTTGCTTGCTCTGGGGTATCCTTAGATGTCAAATCTTTCTTAGTATTCCTCCTCTTCCTCTGGAAAAGAGTCGGTGCCAACCTCTTCGTAATCCCTCTCCAAAGCTGCCAAGTCCTCTCTAGCCTCGGTGAACTCGCCCTCTTCCATACCTTCTCCCACATACCAGTGAACGAATGCCCTCTTGGAATACATCAAGTCGAACTTCTTGTCAATTCTCTTCCATGCCTCTGCGATCGCCGTAGTGTTGGACAACATGCAGACGGCTCTCTTGGCAGATGCCAACTCAGATCCACTGATTGCAGTTGGAGGCTGGTAGCAAATACCAATCTTGAATCCGGTAGGGCACCAGTCAACCAATTGCACTGTCTTCTTTGCCTTGATTTGTGCCACTGAGTTTTGAACGTCTCTGGTGACAACATCTCCACGGTACAACAAGCAGGTGGCCATGTACTTTCCGGCTCTTGGGTCACACTTCACCAATTGATTGCCTGGCTCAAAACACGAAGCAGTTATCTCGGACACAGAGTTAGACTCGTGGCTGGCTCTGGTCTTGGAGAACACAGGAGCATAAGACACCAATGGGAAATGGATTCTTGGGTATGGCACCAAGTTAGTTTGGAACTCGTTCAAGTCAACATTCAACGAACCATCGAATCTCAAGGAGGCTGTAACTGAAGAGACAACCTGAGCAATCAAGCTGTTCAAGGCCCCAAAGCTTGGTCTGGAAATGTCTAAGTTCTTGCGGCACATGTCATATATAGCTTCATTGTCCACCATGAAGGTACAGTCAGCATGCTCCAAGGTGGTGTGAGTGGTCAAAACAGTGTTGTATGGCTCAACAACTGATGTAGAAACCTGTGGGGCAGGGTATACTGCAAACTCCAATTTGGATTTCTTACCGTAGTCAATGGACAACTGCTCCAAGAGCAAGGATCCCAAACCAGAACCGGTACCACCACCCAAGGAGTGGGTGAAGAGGAATCCTTGTAATCCATCACACTGGTCAGACATTCTTCTCACTCTGTCTAAAATGTCATCCAAGAGTTCACGGCCAACGGTGTAGTGACCTCTGGCATAGTTGTTTGCGGCATCTTCCTTTCCAGCAATCAACTGCTCAGGATGGAACAAATCCTTGTAAGCACCAGTGCGAACTTCGTCAATCACATTTGGTTCCAAGTCAACATATAAGGCCCTTGGGACGTATTTACCGGATCCAGTCTCGGAAAAGAAAGTGGAAAATCCTTCTTCACCACCCTTGGGTCTATCCAAACCTTCCTGCAAGTAACCGTCTGGTCTAATACCATGTTCTTGAGAGTATAATTCCCAGCAAGCATTTCCAATCTGGCAACCGGCCTGACCGACTGTATATGTTAGTATCTCTGATTTATCACCACTTCATCTGGAATCAAACTGGTGTCTTTTTGTAACGCTCTCAATTATGGCTAATGAGCAGCAAAAGTTTCAAGAATTTGTAACATTAAAAGTGAAAGTCATCGCCTTCGAATCCACCTCATGTTCGAGTATCACGAATCATGGCTATTCCGAAACATCAAGAATCTTCCAAAACTTTCTTTTTTAACCGGACGGAAAAGATTGACGGTGGTGAAGTTTCGGGCATCAATTTTGTGGCGTGGGCAAATGATCTGAAACATGGAAAAAAAAATACACAGTTTGAAACGCCTGCCGCGGCTAAATGAAACATACCATTGATGCTGATAACTTCTCTCATTGTAGTTTATTACTTGGTGTATGAGCGTATGAGAATCAAGATTTGTAAGGGATATCAAGATCTCCAGTGGCATTTGTTTACGTAGTGGTGCGCACACTACGCAGAGACACGAGGGGATGTACGGGCCTGTGTGTTCCGAATCGGGAAAAAATGAAAATACGTTTCACATTGAGACGGGAAGGTTAATTTCGCGAGCGATCTGATGTGCCTAGAATCGAATGGCGTGTTCCATCTGTTGCCGCGGTCTTACGGGAAAGTACGCTATAACTGCGTTTCGGAAGCCGCCAATGGGAATACGAGGTGCATGCACGTGGCAGTTCTGAGACGGAGCTGAAACACGCTGAAACACCTCTACAGTCTTTCCGCTATTGGTACATGTATTTAATTAAGCATAGATTGCCTTAGTTTTTGATCTCATACTTTCTTTGGAACTTGTCGTTGACGTCCACCAAATAGTAAGCACCGGATGCAATGTCGTCGACAGAGCCTTGTGGTTGGAAGTTCTTTTGTAAGTGGGCCTTTTCTCTCAACTCAATATGTTCCACATACTCTTTAGGAGTTCTTTGCTTTCTTGCACCATTGAGCTTGTGTTCAAGATCCAAGTTCTTGGTAATGTGAGAAATATCAGCAACCACTCTCACCGACATCAAAGTGGAGGCAAGACCCGAGCCGTAGGAGAAAATGGAAATTCTCTTGTTTTGCAATTCGCTATTTCCAACAAAGTACAACACAGAGGAAAGAGACGTCCAGCAAGACGCGGTGTACATGTTACCGGTGTTGGTAGGCACCTTCAAAGCTGGGGCGAGTCTTCTGTTGGACTCTTCCTTTGCAAGACCCAAGAAAACCTTCTCAATGTTACGGTCAGTCAAAGAGTCCTCATAGGAAACAGCCTTGACCAGATCAAAGGTTTCCTTATCTAACTTGCCCTCGAACGCAGCTGGGTTGGACAAAAAGTCGTTGTACAACATTCTGGCGAAGGACTTGGTCACCAACTTGCATGTAGGCACATGGAAGGCGGAGTAGTCAAAGTGGTCCAACAAACCGACAGTCTTTCCGGCCTCTTTGGTGATTTTCTTGGAGTAGTTTCTGTAGGCGTGGTCGATCGACTTGGTGTAACAAGTCAAGGAGAAGTGGCCGTCCACCACTGGGTACTCAGAGGTGAAGTCTGGCTTGTAGAAGTCGTAGGCGTGTTCCATGTGCGAGCCTCTGACAGGGTCAAACACAATAGGGGCATCGGGGCCAATGAGCAAAGCCACAGATCCAACACCTCCAGTAGGTCTGGCGGAACCCTTGGAGTAAATGGCAATGTCTCCGGCAACCACAATGGCGTCTCTGCCGTCCCAGGAAGAAGACTCGACCCAGTTGACCGCATTGATCACGGCAGAAGTACCACCGTAACAGGCATTGACGGTGTCCACACCCTCGATGTCGTCGTTGTCCTTGAAAAGTTGCATCAAGACCGACTTGACCGACTTGGACTTATCCAACAAGGTCTCGGTACCAACCTCCAATCTCCCAATGGAGTTGGGGTCGATGTTGTAGTTTTTCAACAATCTAGACGTAACCGTCAAAGAGAGTGAGTAGATGTCCTCTCTGTCAGAGACGAAAGCCATGTTGGTTTGGCCCAAGCCGATGGTGTATTTTCCAGCGGGGATTTCATCGAACTTCTCCAACTCGGCTTGGTTGACGTAGTTGGTTGGGATGTAAACTTCGATGGCTTTGATACCAACGTTTTGAGGGGCCATTTTTGTTTTGAAGGGTTCCGAGAAGTGGGTCGATATTTATGCACTCAGCGTTTTTTATACATATTCACTTTTGTGTGCATATAACTTTTCGTTAAACGAACGAACGACGCGACTGTCAAAGCCAAGCTTCTGGCGCGCTGCGGCTCGTCTTAATTACTGCGTAGAGAATACCGAGATTTAGCAGGTTGGATCTGTAGAGAACTCTGAAGTAGACCGGTGTAAAAATCAGGACTGCAGATAAGGAAAAGTGTCAGTGTGTTTCATCTACTGAGTATTTCAACCAATACATAACCGTTTGAGATTCATCTGTTTACTGGGTGTAAGTTTGTATTTGTTCGTCGATAATCTCTTGTGCGTGTTTAATGTACCGAGAACTGCGGTGATGACACACCTTGTTCCACACGTAGAACTTCATGATGAAAGTCCGGAAGACTAAACATAAATTACTTTAAAGACTTTCGATACAACGTTCTTTTTTGATGCAAACTATTTGCTGGAGACGTTAGGAATGCAATCCCAGATGTCCTGAACGAAGTCTCCAGAAGACTACATGCCAAACATTCAGCCCGCGCCAAGACTTGGACTTGGTGTTTGAACATTTAAGTGGCCTTGAATTCCTATTCCTGAGGAACCATGAGTGAATACACTCATGCATCGCAACCGAACCCTTTTTGGGACCCATAGATCGAGAAGGCAATTCCACTTGGCCCGCAGTCAAATGCATCAGTTGCGCATCTTCAAACTGCCGTCCCGATCGTAGATACCTGGGTTTCTAATGTATGGGTCAATTGCAATATAGAGATCCGACAATTGGTAATCAAGGTAGATCTTGTCCCGGAGATACTTCGAGCTCGCTTCTGGGTCGGTGGCCTCGATCCACTTAATGGTAGTCTCTATGATTTTGCACCTGACTTCATCGGCCAGGCGCATCAATGTCTCATACTCGGCGTCTTTTTTCTTCATGGGTTGCGTGTGCTCCTCGGTGGGCTCTGGGTACACTAGAGGCTTCGTGTCCTTTCCTCCAAGGTACTCTGGGATTTGCTCAGCATCAATCCATGTCGTAAGTTCCTCGTAGCCTTTGGTGAAGTGGATTTTCGAGGCCACCACCGGATCCAACCATTTCTTGATGACGTTCCAAACTGTTGAGAAGATCCATGGGGCGTTGTGCACAATTACAATCCCCAAGCTTTCGGGGTAGTGTGCTTCGAACATGGAGATAAGGAATTTGACCGGCGCATTGTCTGAGTTTTTCATCGAAAACCCAGTCAAGTCAAACATGAGAGACGACGTGTCCACCGACTCGTGCACTTCGCGCAAGTATAACCGACACCATTCGATGATTAGCAAGGCGTATTTCTCGGTCTCCGGCAAGGTGGCATCGGATGCAAAATGCTTGCGGGATTGGAAAATGAACAACGGGTTCTTGTCCTTGTCGTGGCCCCGCACAAACGCCTTGTTCACCGTGAAGTTCTTCACAAAGCCCTTTTCCTCGCCTGCGATGAATGCCGGTGCATCTCCGTCGTTGAGCAACTTGTTGATGTCTTCGTTGTGTCTCCACTGCAAGGAGTTGGTGAGCATCCTCATGGAATCCGTCAAAGAGAATTTGCGGGCACGCAAGAACCGTAGCACCAAGTTATCAATGAGATCGTTCTTTATGGTTGCGAACAACGCCGAGTGGAGAACCTGGGCGTCGTATTTGGACAAGCTCAAACCAGCAAGGTCTTTTGCATTGCCACGCGTGTTCCTAGCTCTTGCTCCTGCCTTGCGATTGATACCGCCATCTTGTTTCAACTGCTGCTTCTCCGCTGGTTGCGTCAGCGCAGTGACAAACGTGTCTATGGACGCGTCGTCAGCGGCCGGCAACTCCACGCCGTTCAATTCAGAAAAAACTTGCCTGGTGTGTTCAGAAGGCTCCAAGTCGGCTGTGTGCACGCTGAACACGTTGTCTCTTATCTGCTTGGCCCTGACGTCACTGGTTTTCTTGGGCTCTGAACCTGAGCCCCGGGAGAAAAACGACTTCTTCTTTTCTTTTGCCTGCTCCGTTTTGTCATCTTTTCCGACTACCGACGACGCTACAAACGACGCTTCACTTTGAATGTCACCATAACTGAGCTCCATTGAGTACCCAAAGTACTTGAGAAATGCAGCCCACACTTGCTTGAGCAAGATCTCCTGCAGTCCGGTAAGCGTCTGAATACGTCCAGGTCTATACTTGACCTTCGAAGGGTATACATCGGGATAGCTCATTCAAACTGGGGTCAAGTGGTAGAAGTGACTGCACCGCGCCTCTGCGTGATTGAATGCTTCATGCCTCGGCAGGAGCTATGTGCACATCTAAGAAGTACCTAATACTCTACGATATTTTACTGTGTACTGGATCTGACTAGATTCTAGTATGAGCTCACTATGCTAGAACTTAGTAAATCTTATCATTCTTACTAGTATCCCATTTGCCTAATTCAGAAATGCTTTGATTAGGATTTCCTATCTAGTAATCTTGTCCAAGACTGTCTGAGTCTAGTTGCAATGTGTGGTAGTCGCGAGTGTTGATCAGTATCGCTTTCTTTGCCTCATTTGAGCTATCCTGCGGCCGCTAACATTAGCAACTGGCGGCGTGAACAGTGGCCCTGGTGCCGATGCTTGGGGGAATCCGCCCATGCCACCAAAGGCTGGTGGGGTGCTGTCACGGCTCGGCTGACCAAAACTGCCCGGTGCACTGTTGAAGACGTTGTTTGACATGGCATTGTTGGAGAACGAGAAGCCTCCTTCGGGTACTCCTCCAAAACCGGGGGTGGCTTGGCTTTGATTGTGTCCAAACGGATTGGTGTTGTTCGGAGTGGCAGTTCTGGCTCGATCTCCAAATCCAGGTACTCCGCCTGACGCTGCTGGGAATCCAGGTGCAGACGTAGTGCCGAAGCTAAATGTTGGCCCATTATTTTGATTGCCCCCAAAACTATTATTGGGTCCCGCATTGTTGCCTGCACCGAAAGGATTATTGACCCCGAGATTAACTCCTGAAGGAGTGGCGGACCTGCTCCCAAGACCTGGAATCACACCATTGCTGAAACTGAAACCACCTGTAGTACTGCCTTGCGGCGCGGGAAGAGGTGTGGCTGGTTTGGGTGTGGCTGCAACAGAGAAGTTGAACGCTGGCGCTGGCGCTGATGCTCCCGTCTTTCCAAATATCAGAGAAGGGTCTGCTGTGGCAGATTGCCCAAAAGAAAAGGACGCGTTGTTGTTAGCAGGGGCTTCTGTAGTCTTACCAAAAGAAAACGAAGGAGTAGGTGCACTGGCAGTTGGTTGTGAAGAGGCCTTGGTGTCATTTGCGTTGGTCTGTCCGAATGAAAACAGCGGCTTGGCCTCGGAATTCGTTGGGGTTTGTTTGCCAAACGAAAACAGTGGCTTGGTCTCGGCATTTGTGGGCGTTTGTTTGCCAAATGAAAACAGTGGTTTGGGTTCCGCGTTTGCTGGGGTTTGTTTGCTAAACGAGAAAGGAGTCTTTTTATCTCCCACGCCAGAGTTGGAGTCTGAGGAAACCGGGGTTTCGGCTTTTCCAAACGCAAAAGGTGTCTCCTGCTTTCCATTTTGGGGCTCTTGAGAATCCCCAGAAAAAGGTAAAGGTGTCTTATCTTTGTCTTCCTTCTCCTTTTCTGGAGCTTTGGATCCGAAAGAGAAGGACGGCCCGCTCAGGGCAGGTTTAGCACTGAACGAAAAAGCTGGCTTAGGGTTATTATTTTCTGTATCCTTAGCCGCTCCGAAAGAGAAAGCAGGCTTGTTCTCTTTCGAGTCATCTGTTTTAGTTCCAAAAGAAACAAGACCGGAAGGTTTCGCATCAGAATCAGAATTGGCAGGAGTGCTTGGGAAAGAGAATTTGGGTGCAGTAGTCTCCGCAACTTTTGAGGCATCTGCACTGGAGGCTTCAGACTTCTCAGCAGGCTTGCCTCCAAAAGAAAATTTGGGTAGCTCAGCTTTTCCACCAAACAGAAAAGCAGGCTTATCCGCGCCGTTGGTTTTGGGTGTTACGGAGTCCTTTAACTCCTTTGACTCCTCCTTGTTCTTTGATTCGTTTGAGTCTGTCTTTTGGAAAGAAAACACTGGGGTTGGAACTTTGCCCGACGACTCAGATTTTTGAAAAGAAAACGTAGGTGTTGGATCTTTGCCGGTAGACTCAGACTTGTTGAAAGAAAACAAGGGGGTTGGATTCTTGCCCGTGCTAGTAGTGGAAGCCCCGAAGCTGAATGCTGGTTTTGAAGAGGATTTTGTTTCCGTATCTTTAAAATCTTTGTCTTTGGATTCTGTATCTTTCGATTCTGTGTTTTTGAGTTCTTTATCTTTAGCAAACAAGCTCGTGGAGGATACATTATTGAACGCAGGCTTGGATCCAAAGAGACCTGTAGATTTCGCCAGACTTTTGCTATCGGAGGAAGACAAGGGAGCTGTACTTGCACCAAAAGAAAACGGTTTTGATGTTGTTGTATCCAGTTGATTTTCGCCAACACGGGTTCTAGTCTTTTTCGCTGGTCTATCGTCTTGGGCACCATCATCGAAAGGTGGGGCAAATAAAGGTTTTGCATTTGAGCCCGGAGCTTCAGCTCTTTTCTGATCACTGTTCTCGGCAGTTTTTTCAGCAAGTTTGAATGGAGCGCTAGAAATCGAAGGTGCATCTTTTTCCGGCGCCTGCAGAGCAATTGTGAATTTATCTTTGCTAACCTCAAAGTTGAAACCAGAGCTGGGGCCCACTGATCTACTTGCAGGCTCCTGGGCCTGGTCTTTCACTCTGAGCATACTCGACAACTTGTTTGACCGGTCAATGTATGCTTGGTCCAACTGGTTGCTGTCTTTGGATGGCCTGCCAGGAAGCTTACTTCTATGGTCATCCAAGGGCTTTCTTTGTAATTCATGTTGCTTGAGAGAAGACAGAGCCGAAGAGAATTTCGGCTTGGCGACTTCACCCAAATATCCCAGGAGTTTCAGGCTGCTTCGGTCCGTTTCAGGGGCCTTGGTGCGGTCGTAAAGGAAGTCACCCGAGAAAGGCGTTCTTGCTTTCTTGCGCTGGCTACGGTTGGCCAAAGCCAAGCGCTTCCGCGTCTCATTAAAATGAAGCTTCTTTTCCAAATAGTCCTCGTTGTGTGTCTGCGTGCAGGTGTCCACTCGGTTACCAGGTCTCACGATGGAGGTGGTCTCATCGGGATCAACCATATACTTGAGACTATCTTGCAAAGCTTGGGACGCCTGCACGGACTTCTTCATCTGTAGCATTTGGTACCGCTCTTTTGGGTCCAAATTGATGAAAGGAGGGCGGACAAGATTGCCGTCCTCGTCGCGATATAGCGAGTCATACTCGGGCTCGCTTTCGGCCGCCTCCAACTCCATTTCCTCGGGATTCACCGGTAGAATGGGGTTTCTGGGGAGGTATACACAAGGAGAGACCTCACGCTGCAAATCACTGTCAATTGCTAGCTTGGGCTCGGCCTTGGTTTCACTGGTGAGTGTATTAAATAGGGAGTCATAGGCAAATTTGCCAGGTGGGCCACTGAGCGAGGCTCTTGGAACATTCAAGCTTGATGCACGTGAAAAGGAGCCATTTGAATAGACGGATCTTTTGCGGTTGAGAAACGAGTTGGAGATGTCGTCGGTGTTCATGTCTATTTTGACTTCTTGTGTGGGTATGCGATTAGCTGCCGGGTCATCTTTTGAAGCGGGGATGAAAGCCTTTTTTAAAGCGGAGAAAATCCCGAAGGCAAATCTCGCCTTCTTCAGCCGTTGGCCGTCGGGCGTGGACTGTGGGCTGACTGGCCGCTTCATATGATTCCTAAGTTGGCAGTGGAGTTTTTCTTGCTTTCGCTTCATCTGCTTTCACACCCGTACACCACGAAGTTGTTTACTGTGTAAGCGTTCTACTTATGAACTTCCTTCTGCGGCTGTACAATACGTTCTACTTCATAAAGGTTTTCTACTTGCCTGAAGAACTTCTCGCTTAAAATACTTTGGTTGGTGATATTTTGTGGGTATGTGTTCTGAGAGTCTAGTCTAGCTGAAAGGAGCGATGCCTGGGTTCAAGTTGAGAGCTTGCCCGTTCTCATCGAAAACACTTTCAGGCGAGGCATCGTAGTAATCTTGGGCAGGGTTCTTGAGCTTCGTGATGGCATTTGTTTTGCTAACGTCGTGAATGGTCTTGGTGAGCTTGATCATTGAGTTTTCTCCATAGTTTACACCATACTGCACCGAGAGCGGAATGATGCCCTGCACCCACGCATCAAGAATACGTGCCCGTTGCTTGGTGCCCAACCTGGAGATGGGGAACTCGCCTTTCTTGATAAAGGCCACTATGTCAACAATCAAGTGATGCTTGCTTAAGATGGTATTGACGATAAGCGGTACTAGTGCTGATAAGCTTCGGGTTCTTCTCGACTCACACACCACTATGGTGTAGTCCGAGCACTTGAATATGCACGATCCATTGACGTAGATGTCAGGATGGCATGCTTCAATGGTGCTTTCAATATCGAGCGGGAAGTGATGTAAACCCATGACCTCGAAAGTGTCGGAGATTTTTCCCAACACAAAGAGAGGTTGGAAGGATGTGACTCCGCTCTTGGTATCACTGTTCGAGCTCTTGGTGATAGAAATGTGGTGAAGGAATCCGAGATCTCCTGTTCTCAAGTAGGTCATGTCGCTGTTTCCATCGACAATCTTGCCCACGAACTGGGTATTAGTGAATGTGTCCACGGGACCTTTTGGCCCGTTGGTGAAGGAACTGAGGTTTGCTTCCGAGCACACCCAGATTTCTCCAAACTCTCCCTCTCGACACACCTTGCGTGTTTCGGGGTTCACGATTGCAATTTGGGTGCAAACCGGAACCATTCCTGAGTCCTGGATCCTCAATGCATTGGGGTGCTCCGCTTGATTGACGATTGAAATGAAGCCCTGTCGGAGCGCAATTGGATCAATAAATAAGTCGACTGGAGCCACCGTCATGTATGATCTCGTCGAGATTATAGGATTGAAGCAGTGGTTGTAGACTGCTGACATGGATGCCGCACTGAGCTTGGCGGGTGTGAAAATGTTGGCAATTTTCTTGAGCAAATCGATCTCCACCCTGCTCTCTGTGCTGATCATCAAATTCTTCAAGCAAGACAAATTAAAACTTTTCGGACTCAACTTGGACACGGCATATTTGAGCATTTGCTCGGTCATGAATACATCCTTAACCTTGTACCGGGCAAGCGCAAAGAAGAATGCTGTTGGATTGCTGGCAAAATTGACTGGCGAGCTGAGGTACGTCGTGGTCCCCAAAAAGACACCCAACAATGCAGCTTGCATGAAACCTAGTCCGGAAGAGTGCCGGACACATCCGACTATAGCTGATTTCGAAGAGCAATTGCATGTTTCTTTAAACACTTTGCAAATGTTGATGATGCTCTTATGACTCAAGTTAGCACCAACTCTATAGTAATCCGATGTAAAATGAAGCCATACCAATGCAACGGTATCTTCATCTCTGAATTTCGCCTCAGATTGGTATTTCGATATTTTGGAGTTCAAGGACGCCACGTTGGACACCTTGGAAATCTTGGTGGTATTTTTTATCCTGAGCGGAGTGGCACGACGATGGTTCATTTTCTTCAAAGCGTCCGAAACAGCACCAGTCTTCATGAATCTTTCCACATCATCGTTGACGAAAACTTCTTGCACAGCAAAATCCTTCACAACACCAACATATGCCGGGAAATCTTCACCAATTCTGTTGGAGTCAAACGGAAGCATTGGAATGGGGATTATGCCACACATGAAACATGCATACAAGGCAATCACAAATTCCTCTGATAAGGAATACATCAAGATGACATATTGACCCACCTTCAAGTAAGTCTTTTCAATGATGTATTGGCACACAGCGTACACTCTCTGTTCAAATTTTTTCCATGTCAAAGGCTTGGAGCTACTCTTGCCACTGGTGTCAAGGTTTTGAAATGCAATGGAATCCCCAGAGCTTGCAACACGGAACTTTAAGATATCAATAATGGTTTTGAAATCAGTGAGTGGAGCACCCGTTTTATCATCAATGGACTTTTGTCTGTAGTCGATGGTAGAATACTGGGCCGGAAAACGTTGAAGTAGAGAGCTGCGGAGCTCCGACGCAAATGGTGACCATATGCCGCCCATGACATCCTCTCCATGTGGTATCACGTTGATGGATTCCTTTATGAAAAACTTCACGAAATCAATTCGAAGTGACCCTTCCAAGAAGTTCTTTTTACATAGCATATTCGCTATCTCCAACCCTCCACTTCTCATGATTTTTGGCAAAGTATCGCAATCAACCACCGCCACGCAAAATAATCTCAACTGGTGAACGTTGTTAAGTGTATCGAAACATTTCTTTGCAATAGCGTTCAAAACCAGCTCATTAAGAGGAACCGCACTATAGTCGTATTTATCACGCGACTTGACACCATTGGTCGAGTTTGCTTCAGAGTCTTCAATCACTTTTCTCACAATCGCAGCTTCAACTATCGCCACAGGCAAGTACTCATTTCCAATGAATATATCAAATATGGTGCAATCGTATACCTGTCTCACCTCGCTTGCCAATGTGGCTAATAAATGCGAGGAATAGTGATAGCGCATGTCAGATTCGTTCATGTAGTCTTTTCTGGGTTTTTTCAGACGCTTTTCGTCCATCCAACTGTATCTTTGGCGAATCCGGTCCTCATAAAGGCCAAGAACGTACACCTTTCCATTGTATGTGAAACCCAAAAGGCCCGTTCGAAGAAAGTCCATCTCCAATATTCCATCAGCTCCTCTGCACTTCGCGTGGAAGATCAGCTTGGATATTTTCTTGAGCCCGAACAAACCACCTGATAGACAAGGGCTATCGATCCATATTTCTCCCAATTCTCCCTTTCTCACAACTGTGGAGAGTTCGGGATTAACCACGGCTAGAGTGGCATCAGGTAAAGGATACCCAAAGGCATCGACTCGCAAAAACTCGGTGCTGTCTTCGTCAGCGTCAAAAGCATTTGATTCTATAACCCGAACCCTATTTTGCGTGAGGGCGTCTTTATCTATGATGACAGATGAGAGTTCATCTGTTGGGGTGCCACCAATTTCAATTCCCAAGTTCTCGGTCTTCCCAAGCCAGTCCCGCATGGAAATGACCATTCCTCCGTATTCACTTAGAGTAAGCATAGGAATGATGGCATTTCGAGAATGTTGGCATCCTAGAGGCTTTAAGTATCTCTCGGATAGAACGTCTATGAATTCACCATCAACAGTCAAAGCATTGACCAATACCCATTGGACAGATGAAAAGTCGACTTTTTGGGTTTTGGAAAAGTATCTTGTGGCGTTTGGTGCTTTTTGGTAGTCATATGTCACCCGTTTCAAGCCCAAAAAGTCTGCAAGTAAAAGATTGGCGTGCATTTTCGAAATTATGTTGGCGTACAAGCCCTGCAACTCCATAACTTTCGGCGGTGCCCACACTAGAAGATTTCCCGAATACATCGAAAACATGGTTCCCATAATCAACCCAATGGAGAGTCGCATGTCCATGGTGGCGAGAAACACTTTTCTTGCGCCAGAGTTGCCCTTTGAGGGTTGGTGAAGACTGGACCCCGCGTTGGGCAAACTCAGCAAAGAGGTCTCTAAGCAGTTCATTTGGTGGATAATGGTTCTATGGCTCATGGCAATACCACGCAAGTCACCGACGGGCGAACGTGAAAACTCGATGTAAGCTAGGTCATTAGTGGAGTCACTATGGACCTTTTTCGACTTTTTTAGCGCCTCCTGCTCTGATTTTCTGGCGGAGCCCAAGTCAGAGGTTCTGAGGCGGGAGATTTTCGAAGGCCAAGGAGAGCCCAGAGCATTGAGCTTCTCGAGCTCTCTGGATACAGACTCGGAGATGAGCACCAACAGAGAAGATGAGACCTTTAAGACCTCAAACATCTCGGTTAATGAGATATCGTTGTGGATTGGAATGGCGGACACGTTGGCGAGAAAGCACCCGTACAAGGCCACGGCAAACTCGCACACTTCACTCTCCTTGTAAAGCAAGGCCACGGTGCTGTTTGTTTTGAAGTGGGTTTTGTGAGTAAGCTCGTGGGCCACCTTGACCGCCTTGTAGTATAGTTTCTCCCACAGTATGGACTGGTGCAACTTCCCCTTGATGTCGAGCACCATGATGGCCAAGTCTTGCCCGTGCAGTTCGGCGCGCAGGGCCAAAATCGACATCAAGTTCATCTTGGAAAAGGCAGATGTATCCAAACGCCTCCTTGGCAAGAGGATCTTCTCCAACTGCGACGGATCTAGCGCCACGTTGTTCTGCTGCTGCTGCTGGTGTAAGCGGTTGATCAGGCGCATGATCTCCTCGCGCCGGTTGATGTATGTCCACTGGTTGATTGTTTTGTTGACGGTGAAATCGTCCTCGAGTTGCTGGAGTAGTAGAGCCAAGTCGGGCGGCACATCTTGCAAGCCTTCGTCAATGAACGCGGTGGTCCCCACGGAGACGTTTTTCCCCTCTGGGCTGATGGCCTCGGAAGTGTTCATCGTGGACGCCGTTTATGGTGCGGGCTATGGTAAAGATGTGAGTAGTAGACGAGATGGTAGAATTTCGCGTTGATAGATGTACGATTATGGGGTGCATCTGAGTGCTGGAACGCGCAGACACCTAACACCTCAGAACCACTTGGCATCGTGGAATGTGCAAGGGAGAAAGGGAATATACTAGCGGCATAGCGGGTGAGAAAATCGGATATCGGTCATGATAGATTAAGCCGTAGAAACAGCAATGGAAAGCGTGGGAAAGAAGAGGAATGCAGAGCACTGCAGACGAATGAAGTACAATGTAGGAAAAGAACTATAAAGCCATAAATACAATGAAATGAAAGATCTGCAAGGAGCCAGGAATTTTGATAAACTGCGAATTACTGAAGCAACGAAAAAACTTCCCGTGCAAAAACTAAAGATATACAGACAAGCATTAGTATCCAGGTGGACTCTAGGAGGGACGCAGTCGCACAGTATGCACCGATAGCGATGGCCATGGCGAGCAAGAAACATATAGTGTGCATTCAAGACAGGGCTCTAGACTTGACAAATGGCTTGGTTGTCATGGCTTGCTTCATTCGTGTGAAACCCCAGGTCCCTTGTAGATGGCTTCGTCTGGCACAGCTATGCCTTTCGCACGACATAGTTCCACGAGCTTGGCGTTCTCTTCCTTGAGCTCGTCGATGTAATCCGCACTTTTGGTGAGGATATTGAGCTCCAGTCGACTTTCTTTATTGGTAAGAGCAGGGGTCAACATGACGATGCGGTCGAACTCCATGCGAATGTTCTCTCGCCGCTTCTGCTCCGAGGCGATGTGGTGTGCCTAGATGGTTAGCTCTGATTTCTGTTGAGATTCAGGTACATACTTTCTTTTGCTCTTCGGAGAGCGTCGAGTTTCCGGCCGGTTGTTCATCGTCCATCTTCATGAGCGTAAGCGAAGTGTGGGGATTTCACATGCCACGCGCACTCACCAGTACAGTTCAAAACAGTTCTACCCATACAGTCGTCGCCGAACCACTTTTCAACACTGCAAGACTCTGTAGCCCAAGCCAAATACCCTCCGATGGATCCTTCATCTATCTTCTCGGAAGTGATAATTTATGGAAAAAAATAATTCTCCCGGGGGTGAGTCGAACACCCGATCTCAAGATAACAATTCAATTACAGTCTCGCGCCTTAGCCAGCTTGGCCACCGAGAGGATTTATACCAAGAAAAAATTATTTTCTTTTATCCGACTACTTTATATTTGTTTCTTTAAATCAAAAGTGACTTGGTGTGATCACCTCATATTTACCCGGGTAGTTATGCAGCTCTACAATACGTATTTGGAAGTTGCCACAACAAGATTAGTCTTTCCTGGAATCGTTTCGGGATATAGAGCATTAGCTGTTTTTATGTATCTCTTCTTATATCACTGATGCATTGCGAACCTTGTTACACCCCTTTCACGCTCCTTATCTCATGCATCCTGTCATAAGTTTGATGCAGTATACATCCTTTCAGTAGTACGAGGTTCGTATATTAGCGTGTATTCCACTAGGGCCCAGTCGGCACCGCAAATCATGCGTTTTCCACCATTTTCACTTTAGTGAAATTCCTCACTTGTGGAGGTCAGCAGATAACCACGTTTTCTTCGATATTAACCAGAATTATGTTTTAAATACCACAAGTTTATTGTTTCTCTCACTTTCTTGAGAGCTCACAAAGGAATACACACCAAGTCAAAGGACTCTTTAGTCACTAGCTACTGTTTTGATGAACTTGGATAAGTGGGCTCTAGAAATCATAACTCGTAATTCATTTTTTCAATGTATGCAATATATACCGATCATCCGGTTAGGCAATGTGCTTTGGGCAACATTAAAAGTCCACGTGCCCTATATCTGTGGGAAACAAAAGTCATCGCTTTTGACGATTTTCTCCTCTCTTCACAGACTAGTCCTCTACGACGGCCCCAATGGCCTGCTCCACCCTACCACTGATTATTTTCTTCTAGGCTATTTTCCTGGGCAGAAAATTGATGGTACGGCCGAACTTTTCCTCTATAAATTTTACAACGGGTATGGTTCACAGCCACAGTGAAAGTTTTTGAGATTCTTTTTAGCAGGATAGCTTCAGAACGGGCCTTTCGTCGTCTTCAGCGAATTCACTCGTATCAACACTGTAAATAATCCTCATCCGTTGAACACGTCATGACATTCGATGAAAACTCCAAAGCATGCAGATCGTCGAGAGTCTGCCATGGGCTCAGCTCGAACCCGCTCAAAGACCCTTCTGGCTCAAATCTCAACATTCGTTGTCGCTTCAAATGCACCTTTGTCGTGGTAGTTGTTACCTGCAACTGCAAACGTTCGCCCGGACCCACAGAGCACGTGAGCTTTTCTTCCCGAGTTGTATCGTAAATCAACTTGACCAGAAACCCAAGCTCTACACCAAGAAACCGAACGAATGCACTGGGCCCGGTGGACGTCATAATATTAGTACCATATGTTTTGGCAACCAAGCTCAGGGTGGAGCTGTAGGTATTGTCAAAGCATCCATGAACATTTACCGGCCCAGATGCTTGGCTCCTGACCAGATCAGGAAGGTACTCCATGTGGACGAAGAGGTTTTCTAGGATATCATCGGGGTCTGTATCGTTGGCTGTGGAGGCTAGTTGATTAGTTCCGGGGCCAAAATGTAGCTTCGATGTTAGAATGGAGTTTTCTTCTGTCAAGACAATGATGTTGTGATTCTGGAGCATTTCATAGGAGACGTCCTCTAGTCTTTCTGTTTTTGCAGGGTTCAAGCTTTCTAGCAACTGGGAAACTTGGGACGCTGCAACCGTGCCTATGAAAGCAAGAACCGCTCTTGAAATCAACATTTGCAGAGTGGTTATTCTTGGCAGGTCTTGGGCGGGCTGAAGTAAATGGGAAATTCTGCATAATATCGGCAGGGTACTCTCGAGCTCGCCATGGGTGCAAATTAGTGTATGCGCGACTGCCCCACCAAGGTCTTTCTTCTGTTTCCACGACAGGTGGCTTTATACTCATGATTGTGTGCTCTTCAAGTGGAGGCTCAATGCAGAAGTGTAATACCCCATATTGGCTCTGAAGGTTGTAGCAGGCTCTGAAGGTTGTAGCAGTTGTTGCAGCAGTTGTGGAGTGTGGTGTACGGGTGTTGCAGCGAGAAAATTTTGGAGCGAAATCCAAACCACCGACCTCACATCGTTAACATGCCTTTCAGATTCCCAGTGAAGTTCGAGCTTCCCAAGCATTCGTACTTGAATGGACGAGTCATCAAAGACCAGTTCAAGAGGCTACAATTCGAAGAGCATGAGGTGGCCAGAAAGGCTTTGAAGTACATTGCTAGGAACACCGAGCTTCCATCCAGAGCCAGATTGCAAGCTCAGTTGCAACTCACCGCCATGCCCAAGTACACCTCCATCACTCAAATAAGAGACCGGTGTGTTGCTTCGGGCCACTCGAGGTCGGTGATCTCAGACTTCAAGTTGAACAGAACTGCTTTCAGAGAGAGAGCTCGTGCAGGACAGATCCCTGGCGTTATCAAAGCCTCGTGGTAAATGGTGGAAAGTGACGACTTGCAGAACCGAGGTTCAAGTGGCTGAGTACTTGAAGTGCGTGGTTTTCGAAACCAGCATCTAGACCTATTCAGCATCTAGACCTATTTGATGCCTAATGCGAAAGTCGTGGTGGTGGCAGCTGTATATACAAGTGTAAGAAATACACATAAAAGATGTGGAGGGGATATACAAATTGACAAGTATAGAAAGGCAAAATACGAATCACACAAAGAAGTGAAGGTTTGCAAGATCTGAGGCCCCAGAACTTCTGCGTTGTTCACTCATTGTTGATGTAGTGAAGCATTGCCGACCTCACGCAGACACTTGCAAGATTCTCAAACAATGGCCAGAACAGAACTCTCACACAATGGTGGAGAAAGAGAGGAGTGATTTGAGGCTATTTTCACCTCCACGGAAAAAACTGAGGTTATACCAGGCCAAAAATAACCTCAAGCGCTCCATCAACGCTTTTTGGCTTGTGAGTGGCCCGGAGAATACCACTTCTTTTAGTATGCTTGTGTTATACACCAGTGTAGCTCTACAGTGCCAGTTGCCGACTTGAGTGTCCAGACCGTGCCGCATCCTGGCATGCGCACCTGGAAGGGGCCCATGTCCGACGACACACTCGCCACAGCAGTAATCCACAGCCTCCGGCAAGTACACCCCCATGCACGGTGCAGAAAAAAAGCGAAGATAACAGAACATACAGAAACGCCCCTAGAGTGCCACCAGCAGAGAGGATTTGACGCTGCACAACCCGATTCAAAAGTGCATGTCACATCTCCCGTTGCATGCTCTTGCGTTGGCTTTTTTAGTGGGGTGCGGGATGACGACACCCTACACGGGCATTTAG
This sequence comes from Metschnikowia colocasiae, assembly GCA_002370175.1. Lineage (NCBI taxonomy): Eukaryota > Fungi > Ascomycota > Pichiomycetes > Serinales > Metschnikowiaceae > Metschnikowia > Metschnikowia colocasiae. The sequence goes on from NKZV01001063.1 coordinate 316,943, forward strand.
CGGAAATGTAATGTGCGCCGGTGCCTGAAACGAGCCCCAAGCCCGAGCAGCAAGGGACGTCACGTGGACGGGAACCCGGCTCCTTGGCCGGGGGAAGCAATTTATGGCTGTGGTGAATAGGCGTCCCTGCATAAGTGCCGTGGCACCGGCCCAATGACCCAAAAATCCACAATTCGCGCTGCGCACCGCGGAGTCCGAACCATAATGAAGATAATAATTTTCCCCTCTATGCACGCCTAATCTCTGACCTAAATATGCGGAGTTTTATTCCTCTTCTTTAGCTCCACTAATCATAATTTCAAGACCCCCCATTCCCCACCATCCACTTTTCGCAACCTCCTTTGATCAATAGGCAATTCGATTCAAATCCCCGTGAACACCATCGTGCTATCCTCCCGTCCCCATCTGTCGTTATATATGCGCTTACAAACCTCGCAATCTGATCTCTTGGAGCTTTAAACGCCAGCTGAAAATGATGACCATTAACAGAAAGCAGCAACCAGCGCCGGCCATCAACTTAAGCGCCTTTAAGTTCAACTTGGGCGGACTTCTCAAGAGAAAGATGTCCCGGAAGAAACAGATAGATCCAATCGCAGATGGCCCCGCACATGGCCCCGCAGATATCCAAATCCATATCAACGACATCCGGGACAGCTCCATGGAGTCCCAAAACAACATTTCCAGCCAGCAGAACTCCTCTATTTTCTCGCTGGTAGATAACGGGATTTCCTACTACCATTCTTCGGAAACCGTTCGTGGCGCTGGCCACCTCGACGACAATAGCGAACGCTACGCTAACTTCCGTACAGAGTGCATCTCGTTGCAGAACAGCGAGATGACCTCGGCCCTTGAATGTGAAGAGCTGGATCGGCTACATGGAAGCAACAGCTGCTTCTTTCAGAATGGCAGTATAGACCTGGAGTTGGTCAACGGCGCTATCCCATATGATGCGAAGTTGGAGGAGCCTGAGAGCGACTACAAGTCCGGAGGTTACCACCCAGTCAAGCTCGGTGACGTATTTACGTCTGATCTCAATCAGTACCGAGTCATTCGAAAACTCGGCTGGGGCCACTACTCCACGGTGTGGCTTTGTAAATCTCTCATCAATGGCGAACACCTGGCCATCAAAATCGTCAAGCTGGGCAAAAACTACACCGACGCAGCTCGTGATGAATTGTCCATTCTTAAAAACCTCCAGGGCGAAGGTGACGATTACCTGCAATCGTCCAAGAAAAGCTTCCGAGGCGACTCGGGTGTCGTTCACCTTATAGACGACTTCCAGGTCAGCGGGCCCAATGGGGTCCACATTGCCATGGTCTTCGAGCTTATGGGGGAGAATTTGTTGCATCTTATATACAAGTGCCGAACACACAAAGCGGCAAAGTCATCGGCGAAATTCCGCCCCACCCTTCTTCCTCTTGCCGAGCTAAGACTGGTGGTCAAGCAGATCCTCATATCTGTAAATCACATGCATCAATCTGGAATCATCCACACGGATATCAAACCAGAAAACATTCTTGTTAAGCATGAAGGAGTTGCCAAAGACATCCATTCCAAGTATCGCCCCGCGGCATCTTTCCAGGTGCTACCTTCGGAGCCTTTGCTTGTGGAATGCGATGCTAGTAAAGACAGCATCAACGTCAAATTGGCTGATTTGGGAAATGCTACCTACAGCAATTATCACTTCACAGACCATATTCAAACTCGTCAGTACCGAGCTCCCGAAATCATTCTCAAGTACAAGTCCTGGGGTTCGCTGGCAGACGTCTGGTCTATCGGTTGCTTGATTTTCGAACTACTCACTGGTGATTATTTGTTCGAACCGAAAGATGGAGAGACATTCTGCAAAGACGAAGACCACATGGCGCAGATAATAGAGTTGGTGGGCTCATTTCCTTCTGAGAGTTATCTCAACGACTGTGAACTATACCCGTGCTATTTCAAAGATCCCAAGTCTATGAGAAGCATCGCAAGCATGAAATTTTGGTCACTCAAAAGTGTGCTCGCAGATAAATACAAGTTTGACGTCGAGGACGACGAAATGAACTTGGTCATTGATCTCGTGATGAAGTGTTTGGAGTACGATCTTGACCAACGTTACGACTGTGGCTCCCTTTTGGCACATCCTTGGTTTCGTGAGGGTGCCAAGTACGATCAAGATGAATGCCTTTCGTTGCCCAATAATAATAGAAACGTGCCGGGATTTACTTGTGAGGACTAGGGTATAGTGCCGTTTATGAATATGCTTATCTTTGAATAGGATTGTAGTTGTGTGTCTCGAGTGCTTTATCATCTAGATTGTCGTCTGACAAGTCTAGATATTTGTTGTACTGGACTTCAAGAGGACCCTGCTTCACCTGAGCGGGTTCAGCAGAGAAGTTTTGCCGAGAAGCAGGAGTTATTTCCTGTGTCTTTGAGGTAGACGCCGATTTGCTTCGCTTCAAAGTCTCATGTGCTGACTTCATCTGGAAGTCCACTAAACCGTCCGAATCTTCGTCCTCGAAATCTAGCTTCAAAGACTTTTTTTGCTTCTTTTTCTTCGGCTTATTGGAGTCCTGGGTCACAGGTGCAGTCTGGAGATCTTCAAAGTACAGTATCTGCACCACAGTGTCTAGAATTTCGACTGGGTACAAAGGCTCCTCTGTGCCCGGTTTCCTCTCCACATCTGCAATTTTAAGCGCATTATAAATGGAGTCGCCTACAACTTCCCCAATATACACGTGGTTCGTGTGTAGTTCACTGGGTGGCTTTAAAGCGATGAAAAAGCCGTCTGCGCTGGCGGATCGGGAGTTTTCGTGGCTTAGTAGGCCCACACAGCCACGGCCCTCGAATTTGAGTCTGGAGTGAGATTCGTGTGGAATCTCTGAGTTAGCCTTGAGTTTCTGCAGCTGTATAAATGATGCTCCGACCGTATCAAACTGTAGCCGATTATATCTTTTGGACACGCAGTTCTGAAGAAAAGCCCTGCACAGCTTTGGTAGCTCCTTGGCATACAAGTCGATCTCGATGTCTCCCTTTGAGGTGGAGAGCGTCACCTTGGCGGTCGGCTCTAGCCTCATGCTAAATCGGTAGTCCTGTTTTATGAAGATGATATGGTGCGCGACAGGCTGGTAACGAAAGCAGACCCAAGAGTGGGCAGAGGTGCTGTATTTATGTGGTGAGCTGGATTAAGGTGGTGACTGAGGAACATAATATTTGCAAGCTTTTGGTCATGTGATATTTTTCATTAGCACTAGTGTAGTATTTTTTCCTCCATTATAAAATTCTGGTTCCCACTATTTTGACGATTCTTCAATAATCTTTCAAATTTAAGTTGCGAAATTGCTTGTCGATGAACCCTAGTAGCTTACACACAACCCTAAATCAAAACGAGGCATTAAAGCACCCCTCGAATCACTCCGCTTCACCTACTCAAAAACCCAGACAAAATTCGGTGAAGCACCCGTTCAACCGAATTTAGCTTTCCCCGGCCTTTTCGCGTCGCGCACGACCCGACCACAACATACACCTAAGCCATACGCGAGCATATTCCAACGCCCACCCTATCCACAATGGGATCCCTTAAACTGTTTGTGAAGGCAGTGAGAAAAGCAAAGACCATTGCAGATGAGCGTACTGTGGTCCGCAAGGAAAGTGCAGCGCTCAGAACATCGTTCCGGGACCCGAACTTGGACCAAAATACTAGAAGGGTCAATATCTCCAAGTTGTTGTACCTCTACATCATCGGCGAGAAAACCCACTTTGGACAAGTGGAGTGCATCAAGTTGCTAGCTTCGCCCCGCTTCGCAGACAAGAGATTGGGCTACTTGGCGTCGATGCTTCTATTGGATGAGAACCAAGAGGTCTTGACCCTTTTGACCAATTCTTTGGACAATGATATGCAGCATCCCAATACGTTTATCGTGGGCTTGGCCTTGACTTGCTTGGGAAACATCGCCTCTCCCGAACTCGCTCGTGATTTGTATGCCAATGTCAACAAAATTTTGGACACAAACAATTCTGTTTACTTGAAGAAGAAGGCTGTGCTTGTTTCGGCCAAGTTGGTGGAGAGAGACCCGGACTTGAGTGAGGTGTTCATGCCAAAGCTCTCCAATCTCATTAATGACAAGACGCCGCTGGTTTTGTTGGCAACATGCCAATTGACCCAGGCCATCTATACTCATAGCCCTGACTACCGTGCGGCTCTCGCGAAAATGATGCCCAAATTCATAGCTCATTTGAAGAGGGTGATTTCTGGTGGCTACTTGCCTGACTACGACGTGTCGGGTGTAACAGACCCCTTTTTGCAGGTATCGCTCATTTCTACTTTGAGGGTACTCGGTACAGACGAAAATTGCTCCCCAAAAAACTTGGAGGAATTTAACGACATCTTGACGCAGGTGGCCCTGAACTTGGACATGGGTAAGAATGCCGCCCATGCAATCTTGTACGAGTGTGTGAAGACAATCTTCACAATTAACTCAGACCAATCTCTAAGGGTCTTGGGTGTCAACTTGCTCGGAAAGTTTTTGCAAATTAAGGATAACAATACGCGGTATGTTGCCCTTGAGATGCTTCTCACCGTTGTCGAGTACGAACCATTGGCCGTCCAGAGACATAGAAGCACCATCGTCAACTGTTTGGCAGACGGAGATATTTCTATCAGACGCAGAGCCTTGGAACTAGCGTTTGGAATTATCAACGAGCAAAATATCCGCGTGTTAATGAGAGAGATCTTATCCTTTTTGGAGGCATGTCCTGACAATGACTTGAAAGTCTACGTGTCATCTCAGTTGGCAGTTGCTGCCGGAAAATATTCGCCAAATGAAAAGTGGCATTTTGACACATTGATTCGCATGTTGAAGCTTGCTGGAAATTTCGTCACTCCGGAAATGATCTCGAACACCTTATCCTTGGTCATGAGATGCAGTGACAATGAATTGAAAAGGCATGTTGTCAGCAAGTTGATACAATCCAGTATGGAGGACCATACTCAGTACGGTTTAGCTTTGGTGACAGTGTGGTGTTCTGGCGAATACGCCGATTTGGTGTTGAACACTGAAATTCAAGTCAGTGGCAAGCCTCTCATCATCAAGGAGAGCACGCTCTTGGATTTGATCGATACTTTTATCAACAATACCACATTTTCCGACTCGGAAACGGTGCACCTTGTCACCTACATTTTGACAGCATTGATCAAGTTATCTGGCAAATTCTCCGAACCTAAATGTATCGAACGTTTACGTTTGATAATCAACTCAAAGACTTATGATACCAACCTCGAGATACAAACGCGTGCTATAGAGTACCAACAAATCCTTGGACAAGATAGCAAGTTGAGGCAAGGCTTATTATCCCGAATGCCAGCACCTCCAGTAAAAGAAATGGAGAGTGTCAGCTTGCAAGGCAAGCCAAAGCCAAAAGTCTCTGCATCTAGTGGCTCTTCACAAGCAAACAACCAGCCTGATGATCTCCTTAATCTTCTTGATGATATATCTGGACCGACAAATACTGAAACTCAGAAGTCAAACAACGATCTATTGTCCGATTTATTTGACTCAGGTGCAAGTAAGATAAAACCTTCTCCAGGTACCAGTGCTCAAAACCAGGACTTATTGGGTGATTTGTTCCAAGGACATAGCAATAGCACTGCTAACGCAGGTGTCACCAACCCAAACAGCACTGAGGTATTTTCAAACGGGCATTTGAAAATTTTCTTTACTCCTCTCACCTTTGGTGCTGGAAAAGCAAGTGTTGAAGTGGACATCACATCCCTGTCGCCAAGTGAGCTGATCGAAAATGTCCAGCTTCTCATTGCAGTGCCCAAAACCCAGAAGTTGACCATCGCCACTACCTCCGGTACAGACCTGTTGGTTACCAAAGACGTCATCAAGCAGCTTTTGAAGGTTGAAGGCAAAGAAGGATCGAAGGTCAAACTTCGGGTCAAGGTGAAATACAGTGTGAACAAGGCGCCTGCTGAGGACCAATTCGACTATGCAGGGTTCAACAAGACTTTATGAGGCCTTGCGTCCTTTAAGTTAAATGTGAGCAAAACCGGACTGAGACTACATATCATAAGCGATACAACTGTCATTCAACTAAAAGATATATCCAAAGATTACAATTCCACAGACGAGGACACGGCCTCGGCTGCTTGGTCAACAGTCTTGGAGCCGGACTTGCTCTTGACAATGTAGGTCTGGGAAATTGGCTTGATCACGGAGTTGTAAACCAATTGAGCACCGCCAAAGGCTGGAATACCAATGTACACCAAAAACATGGTCTTGAACAAGAAATAAAATGGCACCCAATACAAGATGGTACGGGACCAGAACTCAATGACGTTCAAGAAGGCGAAGACAACCCAGTAGGTCAACAATGCAGTGTCGTCGGAAGTGGTCGTGGTTTCCAAGGCGACCAAGGAGTAGTAGCCTGGAATCACGAAACCGGCAATGTTAGACAACAATTGACCGATTCCTCCAATGTTCAAGAAAATCATCAAGAAGTAGACTCCAAGACCTCCCAAAACAGCGTATGATCTGGGCAACCCGGTCTGTTGCTCGAACACTCTGAAGACGTGGATTCCGGATGTGGACTTTTGAGGTCAGTAAGAAAAATTTATCGAAGCAAACGGTAGTTTGTTCTTGTACATACACGATCAATTGAGGACAAGATGTTAGAAATTTGTGGTGGGAGAGCAGACATTTTGAAGATTAAGAATCAAGGAGAAAGAAATTTAATTTCACTGAGCAAGTTGAGGCTTGTAGCTACGTGAAAGTATCTGCAGGCACGAGCGCGCTATGATATCATGTGAAGGTGCGCGTGAAATTCATCGCTTTAATGCAACTTTAAAGTTAAGCATGGTGGCAAACTAGGAAGACATTTGCAGAATATGTGGATCTATATTACAGGCTATTTCGCTGACTTCCCTTTGCCTTTGGATTTCGCATTTCCCTCGAATCCTGCTCTCTTCTTACCGTCCTTTGCTCCTTTACCGGGCTTCAGCACAGTTCCCGTGAACAGCCGCAACTTGGGGATGTTCTTGCTCTTTTTACCCTTATTTTCTCTCCGAGACTTCAAGTTGGCCTCCCTTCTCTTTTGACGTGCACTAATGGTGTCCTTGACATTCTGCTTTCTCTCTCTCCACTCGATCTCACTCTTGAGCTTCTGCTTCTCTTTTCTTTTCAATGATTTTTTCAAGAGTTTCTCGCTGTCTTTAACCTTGACACCTTCGGCTTGATTCATGAGACTCTTCCACTGCTCTTGCTTCTCCTGCGCCTTTCTCTCCTCTGGCGATAGGTTCTCCAACTTTCTGCGCTTGGCCTCGAGCTTCAACAAGTGCGCCTTGATGTCTTTGTTAGCAGGTCCCTTCTTCTTCTTGCGGTCAACACCGTTCCGTATGTTTTGTAAGTCAGAGGTCATCCGCGTGCCGTCCTTGAACTGGATCGTTCCAAAGAGAACGCCCTCTTCGTTTCCATCTTCGTCTGCGTTTTCGTCGTCCTCATTATCCTCATCATCCGATTTGTCGCTCTCTTCTTGCTCTTTCTTACGCTTGAGCTTCTCGCGCCTCTTGTGCTCTTCTCTGCTCTTCCTCTCTGCCAACATCTGCTCTCGGGATTTGACTGGACCGCCAGTTTTGGTTCCGGGGGCTTTTCTCTTTTCTCTCATTAGTTCGATTTTCTTGGCTAGCTTCTCTTTCATCTCAGTTCTCCGCCTCTCCCTCAATTCCTGCTCCTCTGGGGTGAGCGCTTTCTTGGACACGTTCTTTTCATTCGTTTGTGTTTTTTCACGAACCTGTTCGGCGTCGGTGCTAGTGGCCTCTAAATGTTTCCCATCTTCGGACACTTGCACCGTGGGTTGGGTTTCCTCTTCACCTTTTGATTCCACCTTCTTGGTTGCAGCTTTTCCCTTAGGCGGCAGGTTCGGAGATTCTGTCTCGTCCTTCTGGATGCTGGTGATTTTTCCTGGAAGAGCAACTTTCTTTGCCGTTTTGGCTCTGTTGTCCATGACATCTTTGGCACTGGCACCTCCGTTGTTGTATGAATCTGCGTTGATGGCGTCTGGGTCCAACTTAGCACGTCTGGTTTCACTGGCCTCCTTCTTGGATTTTTTCTTTTGCTGCCATTGATCCTTTGTGGCGTCATCGTAAAGATGTTTGGCGGGGATTAAGGATAATAACCCATCGAAAGCATTGGAATGCGTCTTCAATCTTTCCTGAAAACATTAGTAAATACTTCATTAAACAGGAAATATGCCTGAATTAAGTATAGAGCTACGAGATTTGAAGCCCAGAATACAACATACCTCAAGCGAATCAGCCATTGTTCCTGCTGTGTGTTTAGTGGAGATGTAGTGTAATTGAAAAAATGTTCGTGCCATCGCAGAAGAAGTGCAGGACCCATGAGATGCGAGCTGCGTTGTCTACCATAGTGAAGACGAAGCTGAAGAGCATTCGAGCCTATCGCCAAAAAACTTACTCGTTGATAAAGAAAAGAATCAATTTTTGCAGGAGATGAGCTGACTCGATTTCAATGATATTTGAGTCATGTCGAGATATACATAGCCCAATACTCCTAACTGAGGGCTTTGTTTTTCGGAAAAAAAGCAACGCATGAATACAAATACTGAGCATTTGTCTTTTTAGGATTTTCCGAAAAGTTTACGCATTAGGGAATTAGAAAAGAACCCGACGATGCAGCTAGCCTTCCCGTAGGTGCGAGATCTTTATCAGCTGTCGTGGAACGCCGGGCCACGCATGAACCCGTACACCGTCGCGATAATAATTCCTCGACTCTTTTGAGCGGACAATCAACCGCAATTAGGCTCAACATGGAATCCACTCTTCAATACCTTTTGGTCTCTTTTCCAGAGTCTGCCAATGCCTACCCTTTCTTAGAGCGTCAATTGTTGAACGGCAAGCAGCCTCTCAACAACTTCAGCTTGCCTGACTTTCAAATCAAGACGTTGGATTCGTTAGTGCAGATTTCCGAGGAGCTCAACAAGTTGGACTCCACCTTGAGTTCATCCGTGGCAAAAGTTGCAGATATTATTGACTCCGTCGAGGCCAAAAAACTGCTGGCCGACTCCCGGGTTGTCAACAACAAGTCCGTTTCCGCTTTCGTCGAGAATTTCTCATGGAACACCTCCAAATACAGATTGGACAAATCTATCAAGGATTTGGTCGACATCATTAGCAACGATGCACTTTCCTTAGACAATGACGTGAGACAGACTTACCAGAGCTATCAGACCGCCAAGTCCAATTTTTTGGCTGCCGACAGAAAGAAAAATGGCGACTTGTCCATTAAATCCTTACACGAAATCGTGCGCCCGGAACACTTTGTTTTGGACTCTGAACACTTGTGCACTGTTTTAGTTGCCGTTCCCAAATCGTTGGAAAACGACTTCAACAAGTCTTACGAAACTCTCACCCAATTCGTGATTCCTAGAAGTGCTGAGGTGCTTGCAAAGGACAGTGAGTTCATTTTGTTCTCGGTGACTTTGTTCAAGAAATACCAACAAGAGTTTATATCTGCCAGCAGAGAACACAAGTGGCATCCTCGGACGGATTTCGTATACTCCGAAGAAAACATGAACGAATTGAGAAAAGAGTTTGACGTGTCCAAGGCCACCGAGTCTAAATCCAAAAATGATTTGACGCGCTTGGCAAAAACTGCGTATTCCGAGATATTCTCTGGCTGGTTCCACATAAAGGCTATCCGCGTGTATGTTGAGTCTGTGTTAAGATATGGCTTGCCTCCTCAGTTTGATTCATACGCCATCAAATTCGACAATTCTAGCAGTCTTTCAAAGGCGAAGAAAGAATTGATTACCAAATTCGGTTACTTGGGGGGCGAGGGCTCTTCTGAGAACAGCCAGTTGAATGAGTATGCATCTTTGGTGGACACGGACTACGAGCCATTCGTTTTATACAACGTCGAGATTGTATAGTAAGTTATAGGACAAGAGTATCAATGTACCACTAAAGAAATTAAGAACCAATTTCAACTTAGAATTGAAGTATACAAAGGCGATATGCATTCAACAAGAGCAAAAAAGGAAGCTCGCACTCAGGTTCGAACTAAGGACCAACAGATTTGCAATCTGCTGCGCTACCACTGCGCCATACGAGCTTCTTTGCTGTCTCAGCGATTGCTGATTAATAATAGATTAGAATACACGATAGATATTCAGGTAATGCAAAGAGTCTCAAAATTGGTCTGTATTATGAAAAAAACATGAAATGCTCCCCCAATTAAATTTATTGAGACATGAATTCGTAAATTGGAGTAGTTAGATGTTTGCCCCTCAGAACAGAGGCTTATAACAGGTAAATTGTTATTTCTAAAGAATAATTCTTTTATAAATTCAACCGCCCTACAATTCTCCATAGTCCAAACGAATGAAGCACATTTCTATGTATCTCACACCGATACGCCATGTCCGGCATATAAAGTATCAAAAGTCTTGCGGAGAAGCGTAGCATATGTGAGGTTACAACTCACATTATGTCCGAGGAACTGGAGTTTTTTTCAGAAGAATCATATGAATTTGAATTTGAGGACGATGATGGTGATGAAGTCAACAGCACACATGAAGAAGAGCTGTATTCAGTGGTATGCATTTAGGCTAAAGAGACCCAAACATGATACTAACACTGCGCAGGAGAACCTATATTATCATGCAAAGAGCCTAAAAGACCTGTCACTTGGAGAAGCTTTGAAAAACTTCGAAAGGGTGGTGGCAAGCTTTGATGGTGAAGATTCCACAGAGTGGAAGTTCCGTAGCTTCAAGCAGCAGGTCAAGATATACTTTAAGCAAAATGAATATCAGAAAGCTCTCGAGATTCTAGGGAGACTAGTGAGTATCTCACCCAAATTGAACGGAAACTATGCCGAGGAATCCATCAGCAAGTTACTTAGCAGGTATTCGACGTCTTCCAATCAAGAGTTCGTATCGGAGATGTATAACGTCATTATCAGCCAATTGCAAGACTTCATGATCTCTGGGGCCTCGGGTAAACGTCTCTGGCTCCGAATCAATATCAACAGACTCAATAATCTACTATTAATGGACGACATCGAAAGTTGCAAAAAGCTCACCAAGGAAATCAACGAGACACTCGATACGGTCTCGGAACTGATACGAAGCTCATATGCTCTAGATGTGATAGCGGCCGAGATCACGTGTGTCATGAGAAGCGGTGGCAGCCTCGCTGAACTAAGCCAGCTCCACCGGCGTAGTACGCAGTTGGCTCCAGCGATTATCCATCCCAGAGTCATGGGAGTGATTCGAGAATGTGGAGCCACGGTGCACTTCTTTCGCAAGAACTACGACCGATCCAGAGTGGAGTTTTTTGAGTGTTTCAAGAACTATGACGAGGCTGGATCCTTGTCCAAGAATAAAGTACTCAAGTACCTCGCGTTGTGCTCATTGTTGATTGAGAGTGAAGTCAACCCGTTTGAGTCGCAAGAAACACAGTCTTACTCGCAACTAGCCGACTTCCAGAACTTGATTCAGTTGATAAGCGCTTACGAGAACCAGGACTTGAAGTATTTTCTCGAGATGGTGTTGTTAATGCAGGAATCGAACGACCCACTCTCCGATGACAGCATATTTCTTCAAGCACAGGAGCAAATATTACACAACCTCAAGGTCAAAGTTCTTCACACACTTGCTAGAGCCTACAGAACAATCAAGTTTGACTTCTTGATTGAACGGCTTTATTTGAAAAACGACGACGAGCTCGAGAAGCTATTGATTGTCATGGCGAACAAGGGTACCGGCCCCAACATTAAGACAGACTTTACAGAGCGATACATTGAATGCGGTGGCGACGAGTCCTTTTTCCCTGTGCTGCTCGACTCGCAGATGGTGACTTCTAGTTTGAAGACTCTCTTCAGGCTTGGCTACAGAGGGCCCTGGAGCTCTGCCACGTCCGACGAGGCACTCAGTGCAGATGAACCGGCACCGCTCCAAATTTATGGGAGCCCGAAGGAGGTTGTGGACACTAGAATGAAGACGCCTTCTAACATCTACGAGATGCTCTTCCGCAACTCCATCCATGTGGCGCCCGCCAGGGTCGACGAGCAGGAATGGTATAAGTACATGGTCAGCCTGCTACCAGTAAAGACCGCCATTTTATTGTCGCAGAAGGAGAAGGTGATATCGGAGCATATCGAGGAGGAAAAACACGAGGTTCGAGAGAACCAAGAGGATGAGGAAGCTTCAAAGAATACTAAACAGGGGCTTTTGGGCTCGTCTCTACAATACGAAGCACCTAGTCCTCACGAGAATGGAGCAGTTGCTCCCGCCATCAGTAAGGTGGACTTGCTCCAGAAATGGACGTACCAAATTTCCAAGACGTTCAACTACCAGTGATCCGCTAGTGTTGTCTGCTGCGAAACTGAAGCCCTAAGTGGACCGCAAGGTAGTGCGAGCGCGGAGAATGTATAAGGTGGCCGCGAAGCTCCAAAAATTTTTTTCCCAATACCTCTTCTTTTCAGAGCAACCTTTCCCAGCAAAACCGTATGTTCAGCAGTGTCTACGATGATTATTAAAAATGCGTTATTATCATGATGTGGCTTTCTGGTCACAGCTGAAATGAACTAACACCACATGAAGTTGACTATCATATCTGAAGCATTCACTAACACAACAGACAAACCCAATTCCTCACATGTATTGAAGAAGATATGTAGAAGTATTAGCCATGCCTTCCAAGATATTTAAAAGTAGGCACATTTTTCCAAGCTTCGCGGCTTTCTCAGTAGTCATCGAGACGCTTGTTTATGCAGAGGTGGTATACTGTGGTATTTTGGACATCGTTATTCTAAAGTTTTCCGCCTCCGAAAGGATCCGTGCTCGGAAAAAGTCCCTCGCACAGAATTGAACCTTCACAGAATTGAACCTTCATAGCATTAGGTCTTCAGAACAAACTCGGCTACAGATTTTGTGTCGTCTACAAGTTTCGTACTGGTAGTAGTCTACCACCGGACTCAGTGGAAGCGCAAGACGCGCGTCGAATTGTAGATGAACTTCACACTTAACTTTCTTATAAATGATCAAGCTCTTCTATTGGTATGTGAGTCTGCAGCTCAGCGACGCCTTGGTAGTAACCGATGAGTCCGGAGTAGTATTTTATTTGTCTTTGGGGAAGTGGAACACTCTTGTGGATGTAGTCAAGAAAGACTTCATACGCGTCCGGAAACAGTATGATCTTGTCCCCGGAAAGGAGCAATTCAAAACCGACCAAATCAAGAAAGCACTCAACAAAATCCAGAACTTGCTAAAATCCCCGGAACGCTTCGGGGCAATTGCCCCTTCAATTGAAATAGCGTTCATTTTTGGCACCAAATTGCACCAGCGAATATGGCTTCACTTGCAGAAGTGTATTCCTGCAGGAGCGACCTCAACATATAATCAGATAGCCTTGAAAATGGAAAGGCCAGGTCAGGCCCGAGTGGTCGGCAGTGCTTGCGCCGCCAACAGAATTGCACTTCTAGTGCCATGCCACCGAGTCTTGAGCACTAAACAAGAGCTCACAGGATACAGATGGGGGAAGGGACTCAAGAGAGAGCTTTTGGCACGTGAGGGGACGCACGTGAGCTAGTTGAAGAGAAAGTCGAAGGCAAGAATCTCGTCCAAAGTCGGCGAATTGGTCTTCAACAGCGACGTGGGGTTTTTGGGTTTATATTCATAAGTGCTCACCGGCACAGTATAATGTGACGTTTCTTGCGGCTCTTGTTTCTTTGCTTTGTTCGGTTTTCGGGTCCAAGCTTTGGGGATTCGCATGTTGATTTTGCCAAAGCATGATGTTTTCGGGATAAAGTCTTGATAATCGCTTTTTTCGAAGAAAGGCGGTTTGCATTCCACGTACGATTTATAAACGGACTCGGGCTTCCATTCGCATTCTTGAGGCTTCCGTCGTTTTCGTATTCGTATCAGTTGGTGCCTCTGGGATGCACCGGAGGTATACTGGTCTTCAACGGCGAACTCCATGTGGATTGTCTTCATCACTAGCCTGTGTACCAAGTATGGATTCTGTCGAGACACTTGATCGAACAAGCATCTTTGACTGAGGTCGGAGTCCTCTGCGAACTGGTCAAACGATCGTTTTCGACTGGACACGGGTGTTTGCTGGAAGACGGTATATGTCACCGGTGTTGTCTGTAGCTGCTGGTACAGTTGTTGGAGGAGATCTGCCTCCGTGAACGGTGGCGTCTGTGGTGCGGTGTATGGCTGTTCTGTATAATCTTCTAGGGAATTGGAAGAAGGTAGATTTTTGGAGTCATTTCCTTGCAAGATCGCATGGCTTAGGTATTCGGAGGATAAGAGATTCTCGTCAAAGCACATGACGGAGGTCTAGAATTCGAAAGAGGAGAATTCTTCAGCAATGGCTTCTGTTTTGGTATTAAAGGTTTGATCCCAATTTTGTTCTAGCAGAAAGGACAGCCGGGACATTGGGCCTCTGTCATCCAGGAAAGGGAAGCAGCATATTGCCAGACAGGACTTGCAAAATGCATGGGTCCGTGCAAATTGCTGCACAACTACACGCATAAACTTTTGCCTCGGCATGCCTACGCATGATGTTGATTGCAAATCTATAGGTTCCAGATTTGGCCATAGAGTAGGCCTAGCTTTTTTGCAGAACATATTGGTGTACGGCCTCTGCAAAGCGTCTGAGTCGGAAGTGACAGGGACTATCTCAAGAGACGTGCTACAATACTAATGCGGCATGAATGCAATATTCAACATACTTCGGCCTCGAGAACATTACAGGGGGTAGGCGAGATGGTAATGATTAATTGGGACCAAACGTGTGCTTGAGCATATCAAGAAGTGGCCACTTTTGGCAACAAGCCGAGAGCCAGCTGCATATGTATTCCTTCCCTGGGAAGTGAGAGTGCACGTGATGGGACCATCAGTGCGACGTCTGCACCATAGAAGACTACATCCAAGTTAGAGTGCCCGGCTAGCGAAAGCCAGCCCTAAATCAAGCAGCATCACGCCGACTTGGAGGGGAAAGCTTCACGCCATCTCTGGCCCTTGGAGCGTAAACACGACTAATGCGCCTCAACGCGCATGGCAAGCATGATGCATGGAAAGTAGCAGGGCACTTTGCTCGCCCCAAATATAAAGCGCCATGTTAACAGCATATAGCCTTGAAAAGTACAACGTAATGCCGAGCATCCCGTAGTACCAAGAGCACCGCAGTACCTAGAGAACAACGCGGTGCCGAAAGCACAATGTAACGACAAAGAGTATGTTCCTGTATATGGCTGGGGCCTCCAGCTGGGCCGCTTCAGAGAAGAGTAGTGGAGGGGAAGACAAAATACGAAGTGCATACTGCTGGGCAAAGAAACCATTGCCAGCCTCGGTTGCGCGGACCCAAGACTTGTGCGGGCTTTCGGAACCTCTGGGTACGGAAAAACCGCCTCGCTGCAAGCAGATCAGTTGCCAACTCCGCACCGTTACATTGAAATACCATGGCGAACCGACATTGGAAGAAAAAACGCCTGCATAGATGATCAAGGCCACGTGCCCTGCCTGAGCCTTCTAGCTCAACACGGCTGTCGGTCACGCATTTTGCGTCCGATCCTGTTTTCTCTTCCCCTATACTTTGCTCATTGTTGATCATGGCGCAAGTATGCGCTTGATGGGCTTGGTGAGCGCGCCTTGCGTATCGCCTCCTGGCCGGCCCATTTGCTGTGACAATGCGGCCCTGCGTTTGATGAGAAAGTTGCCGGTCCACTATGTCTAGCCCATGATTCGGGGGTGGCAAGCAAATTAACAAGGTTGGATAAATAAGGTAAAAGGTCAAGGGATGTGAGTAAATACAAATTGCGAAACGTATGCGCTTTTGCCGGGGTTACAAGGTGACTTCCCGAACACTATTTTTTTTTCTCACTGCACCTATAAATAAATAGGTGTATATCTTGCATCGCTCCAGACCCGAGCGATCCCCACCTACTCATTGCCACTTTTCTTCCCACACTAAATACCAGATTCTGGGCCACAGAAGTCATTAGTGGATTCCTGATACCGAACAAACACCCAAATATTCACTGATCTGGCCTCCTCTCATCGAATCATGAGTTCCGACTCCGTTTTACAAGCTTCCGACAGGAGGAGCCCCTTCTACCTCAATGTCCCTACACACGAGGCCAAGCCCATCACTCATTTGCTAAGATACTTTAAGTTCTGGAAGCACTTCATCTCGTCGTTGATTTCGTACCTAAAAGATTTGGTCATGGCCAAGGAGTTCGAGCTGAACTTGAACTTGCAATTGATTGGAAGCGTCCAGTTCCCAGGCCACCGGGATTTGTCTTACCGGTGCCTTGCTGACATGGAGCAAAACCTCGCCTCCCCACCGGGGACACAAACCTCTACCCCGAAAGGTGAATCCAATAAAACCTTGGGGATTACGCCTGCTGCTGCAGCCTCCGGAGACTCGAAGAGACCGCAATTGCCTAAAACAAAGTCTGCTTCTTCTTTCCTCAAGAACCAGACCTTCGCCCACAAGAAGACCAACAGCTCCACCAGCTTGAGATCTGATATACACAATCCGATGTTACACAACGGCAAGCCCACTACAGCCCCCAAGACAAACAGCGGCAACACCTCATCATCTCAGATCAATGCAGCTAAATTGGCGCAAAAGCCTGATGTGGTGGTGGATCCATCCTATTTCCCTGACGACTCTCTCTTCAACAACTTTGCTTCTTGTCTCATCAACCACCATATGCATACTCGGAACGCCCAGGAGAAATTAGTCCGGGAGGTCACGCACAAGATGATCCCCAAACTCGAAAGCTTGCATCGGAATCTTGCCATCAAAATAAAAGAAATCAAGTCCCTGTTGAAAGATGAGTCTTTTGCAAACACGACCTTGATCAAAGAGGTGTCCAAGACCGGAAACGCCATCAACGACTTCAGCAAGTCTATTGATACATATTCTGCAACACAGCCAGTCATCAGACAGCACGACGGAGTGGCAGATGAGGACGTTGCTGCTTCAAGAAACGACCCATTTCTCATCAAATTAGGCTTGGATTACCAGCTTAAGAATCAATTGATCCATGAAAACTACATCTTTGCGCTGTTTGTCAACTTGCAAACCATCTCCAAAGACTTGCTCAACTATGTCGTCAAAGACTTGAACTCTGTGGCTGAGAGATTGACAAAGGCATTGAATGCTGAGTCTGTGTACATTTCTTCTATTGAAAATTGTTTGTACAACCTTGGTGTGACATTGAAATCCAAGATCCAGACCCTGGACCATGACTGGCAATACTTTATGACCCACAACAAGAGTTTCTTGAATACATACTATGACGTTGAAGGCAACGACAAGAAAAAGACAAGATCGTTCAATGACGTGGTGATTCCATTCTCCGACTCTGTGCACAGTAAATGCTTGCGTTGCGGCTACATGTATAAGAAGCAGAAGTTGTTGAAGTCTTACGTGTCATTTTTCTACGTCTTGACGTGCAACTACTTACACGAGTTCAAAATTGAAGCCAATTCAGACAAAAACTCCAAAACCCTGCCTGGAACCCCAGCCGTTAAAAAGAAAGGCAAAGGCAAGCTCGGAGGAGTGATTGACCATGATGATACCCCAGTTAAGTCGTACAACTTGAATGATTATAGTATTCAGGTTAAGAACGATAATGATTTCAAGTTTGTCTTGACCAAAACATCCAACCAGGGTCAAAAGTTCACATTTAAGTGCAAAACCGAGCAAGAGTTTACGCAGTGGTCGACTGATTTGCATGACTTGCTCAAGTTTGGTTGCAACCATTTAAAGCGGTTCCAATTTATAGAGAACAAGATGGCCGATAGAAACAAGACTAAGGAACAATCGGATCAGGAGACCAAGCAAAGATCCGAAAATGTCAACTTGATGAAGATCAGTCTCAATAACCTTCTTCCAACACAGGGAACTCCGCAACCACAGAGTCTCAACGGCATGTTCACTCCAAGAGTCCTGTCTCCAAGTGAGCAAAACAAGAACCCCTTTGACAGTGGCTTTGAATCAGGCACTGTGACGCCTAAGAGCCCATTATCCGAATCAGGAGGCTCCATAACCGAACAAAACCTGGATGGCACTGCTTCTCAAGCAAGTCCACAGATATTAGAGGACGCAGGAGTATCGCTGGATCACAAGAGCGAGCACGAAAATTATTTGAAGCTCCAGAATGAAATTTTGTTACAGCAAAGGCAGCTCTTGGAAATACAAGAGTCGGCCAAGCTTGAGAGACCAGGGATGTCCAGAACCTCATCTGCAGAGTCAGTGTTGTCTTTCATAGATCAAAGCAACAGCAACATGAAGCAGTTCTTGAACCACAACAAAAACTTGACTCGAAAGATCGCAGCAAACGATTACAGTCCTTCAAGCGAGAGCATGATTCTGGTTCCAACGTTTACGGTGTCGAGCCACGAGAACCAATAGTTATCTCACACCCTGCTCAGGCTAGCCTGACTAGGAACCCATTTATAGAATATCAACGAGATCAATTCTGCAAGCCCACTGCAAGTAGAATACCGATTTGCAAGTCATACTCCAGGCTGCAAATCAACCATATAGCTGCAAAACTCCAACGTAAAAGGGCATGTCCTGCATACAGAGGTGCTCCAAGGCTGAGGTCCTGCGCGTGTGCACCATTGGAATGAGAAAGAAGTCTCTCAAATAGCAACGCAACTGAGACAAAGGGCAAAACAAAAACCCTAAACCACACGTTAAAGCAATTGCCCAGAACACCCCCAATCTGCGAATATACTGAACCAATTGCAAAATGTCCGGGTCTTATGCTTCAGGCTACAAGAAAAGCGACAATGCCATCGCCTCCGATTGTGAAAGTGACTCGGAGGTACACCAGCCAAAAGTCAGGAGATCGTCGTCATTGTTCTCGTTAAATTCTAACCAGGAGCCTTTGCCTAGACCAGAACCCAAGGATTACCAGAACTTTTTGCAAGACAGTAGACACTTTTCGTTGATCAGAAACCTCCACATGGCCGATTTCATCACTCTTTTGAATGGTTTCTCGGGCTTCTACTCGATCATTTCTTGCATGCGCTATGCCCTCACAGGACAGACCCACTACATCCAAAGGGCTCTCTTCTTCATTGTGTTGGGCCTTTTCTTCGACTTTTTCGATGGCAGAGTGGCCCGGTTGAGAAACAAGTCGTCGCTCATGGGCCAGGAACTCGACTCGTTGGCTGATTTGATCTCCTTCAGTGTTTCTCCCGCCATCATTGCGTTCGCCATTGGCTTCAGATCCACTGTGGATGTGTTGTTCTTGACATTCTGGATTTTATGTGGTTTGACTAGATTGGCTAGATTCAACATTTCTACGAACAACATTCCCAAGGATAGCACCGGAAAGTCTCAATACTTCGAGGGCTTGCCTGTGCCTTCCAACTTAGTGTGGGTGGTGGTAATGTCTATCTTGGTGCACAAAAAGGCCATTTTGAACGAATTACCCGGAGGACTCTTCTTCAACGATACATTCTTCGAGTTTCACAAGATTTGTATTCTCTTTGCTATCCACGGCTCATGCCAGATCTCAAAGAGCTTGAGAATCCCCAAGCCATAGTTCGAGCACTAGATTTAATCCGCAAGTGTATAATCTTAACCAAAAGTTTTTTTCCCCAAGATCTCTATGTTCTTGAAGCTAACCCCTCCAAACTCCCCGCTCTGTAGCTGGTGGTAATCCTCCACCTCGAAGTTTAGAGGACTCAAAACTCCAATCGTGGAGGGCAGGAATCCAAGCCTGTGATTTCTCTGGGAGATCTCCTGCTGCTGACATTGCGCCCAGAATACATCATGCATACGAGCCAATTTGAGCACGTACGCCACCCTGTATCTCCAGATCTGGCTACTAGAGAATGATTTCGAAACAGGCGTGATTCCTAGCTGTGCAAGTTCATGGTGGAAAAGCAGTAGGAGATATAAAAGCTCAGCACTCTGGGATATCCTTGACATGAGGTGCTTGGCCAACGCTTGATTAGTAGCCGTTTTGGAGAGGTCTTCCTGGAAGTTATCCACCTCCTTCACATAGTTGATGGAATTCACCAAAATGTTCCCCTGTTTCTTGAACTGCGGAGGTGCTGAGTAGCTTCGGAAGAGCAATGGCCTGTGTAAAGCAGTTGGTGTGATGAAGCGAAAGCCCCTCATTCTGTTAGGCCCTAAGATACTCTGCCTTATGAAGGGAAGTGCAGAAGTCATTAAAACAGTGTAGAAGTGTTAAATAAATTAGTATGGACGTGGTTGTATCAGAGTACTGTCCTTGTAGTACTGTCCTTAGTACTTGTAGAGTGTAGTACTTGTAGAGTGTAGTACTTGTAGAGTATAGTACTTGTAAGTAGTAGTCTTTGTAGTACTTGTAGAGTAGTCTTTGTAGTACTTGTAGGTAGTCTTTGTAGTAGTCTAAGTAGTAGTATATTGAGACTGCACGGGCGCGGTGTGCAGAGAAATCGAAAAATCTCAAGTTGAAAAAAAGGTCTCCTGCTCAACTACACCATGCTTACATCCGTTTTCCGGGCACAGCTCAGAAATGGGGCCATTTCTAGGACAGCATTTGCTGGCTCCGCAAGAGTGGGGTACGCCTCGAACTGGAGGAGATTCTATGCCGACAAGAAAGACGACAAGCCACAATCTATATTGACCGATGACATGCTCTCCAAGGCTGGATTCGACGATGCTGAAACCGACAAGAAAGCCGACAATGGCGAGGAGAACTCCAAGGAGAACAAGGACAGATCTGCACGCAGAAGACGCCGGGCTCAGACCTCAAAAGACAGACAGAGAGAGAAGTACGCCAACTGGTTTTACACCGCCACCTTGTTTGGAGGCTTTGCTGCAGTTGGGTACTTGAGTAGAGACTGGGATTCCGAGGAAGAGAGAAAATACATGGAAGGAGAGGCCATTGAGAACGGATATGCGCCAGCTCAGGTGTATGGCCGTCTTAGCAAAAGAGTCTCGTCGCTCTTCACATTTTTCAGCGAGCCAGCTTTCGAGAACTTGTTGCCTCCCCCACCTCCAGAAGCTTACCGTCGTCCAATGACTTTAGTCTTGACTTTAGACGACTTGTTGGTGCACTCGTCGTGGGACGCCAAGAACGGCTGGAGAACCGCCAAGAGACCTGGCTTAGACTACTTCTTGGGCTACTTGTCGCAATACTACGAAATCGTGATTTTCGGATCCGAGTACCAGATGTACTCGGAAAAAACCGTTGCCAAGTTGGATCCTTTGAGAGCTTTCATCCAGTACGCTTTATTCAGAGAAGCTTGTCGTTACAAAGACGGCAAATTGATTAAGGATTTGAATCTTTTGAACCGTGATTTGGGCAAGACAATTGCCGTGGACACTGTTGAGGACACCCTGGTGTTGAATCCCGACAATGCCATCATCATGAAGCCCTGGGATGGAAAGCCGGACGATACCTTGATCAAGTTGATCCCCGTTTTAGAGTACTTGGCCACGCAGCCAATTAAGGATGTTAGACCTATCATCAAGTCTTTGAAGGTTAATGATGATGTAGTGGGCGAATTTGCAAAGCGGGAGGCCATCTTGCGTCAAAAGTGGATGGCAGACAACAAGCACTTGTTAGATAGAGCCAACAAGCCTAATGCTGCTACTTACCTTGCATCCTCCTTAGGAGTGCCTCAGAGCTCCGTCAACAGACAACCTAAGATGCCTTTGGACCAGGTCAGAGAGCTTGGCCAGATGCAGTACGAGAACTTGCAGAGATACTTGAAAGAGAATGAAGCCAAGTTCTTGGAAGAAGAGCGCAAAATGAAGGAGGAGTACGGAACCATGACTTTGAATAAGTTATTGACCAACGGTGTGCCCACAGCCGAGGACATTGCCAAGGCGCAGGCAGAGAAGGCTGCCCAAGAATCTGCCAAGTAGATTTCTGACCTCTTGAACATAGATATCCTTACATATAATTTAATTGAATCGTAAACAGCAAGATAGGTTATGATCGCTTTAGAATACGTACTCTTGGGCAAGTGGCCAAAACCGCCTTCACTATATCTGATACGCTCCAAATGGCCCTTTGAAATAGTCCCAGTCCTGGCAACAGTCGCAAGCCCAAACCTCATTTACCGCGTGCTCAATGGTGAGCGTGCCGTTCATATCTCGCAAGCAAGCTTCTACAAAACGGTCAGTGACGTTGTTGAACTCTGCCCCATCAGTGCGAGCCACCTCTAAGGTCTCTGAGCCGTACATTGTGAAAGTGTAATCGTCATACAAAGTTCCCAAGCACCTGCGTAAATAACCTAGATTGTCTCAAATTGGACAAATGGGTCTGGGCTCGTAAGCACCTCAATTGCTACAGCTAAAAGTATAATGTGCTTCATGATTTCAGCCTGGAATTCCCATTATGACGGTGCGCGCCTCGTCCCTTATAAACAATACGGTGAGTCATGTTACAAAAAGTAATGTGTTGGGGCGCAATTTATTCGGGGGTGCCAAAAAGGGATGCAAGAATCAAAACAGCCCGTTCGAGGAAAGTTCAAGAAGAGCAGCTATGTTTTCCGAAGCGGATTTCTTCCTGCAGACCACATTTCCATACCCACAAGATTATCACTTGATGGCCAAACGCAAGACGTGCACACAAACCGTTTTTCTTGTCCTATTCGGCTTCTCAAGCGCGCACCGACCAGTAAGATACTTTTATCTAAAAAATCAGTGACATAAAACTTGCGCACTTTTTTTTTATTACGGGCCTGATTTCCTTGCCGAACCCCTTATCTAATCTTTTGCGACCCTAGGGGATATCTTCTAGAGTTCTTGTGAACCATCGAAAGCGAAGGAATACTCTATTCGTGTCGCCATCGAAGTTTGCCGTCATCGTTGCTATTGGTGAGCTCTATCCAACGACAAACTGCCCAAAGATCAAATGTCCACCAGAGGGCCCAGCATAGCTCCCAGAGCAAACTTGGCACCTTCCCCTGCGGGGACTGGTGCAGCATCTTCGCCCGAATCAATGTCGCCCCCTGGCGGTATATCTATTATGACATCTCGGGAGTGGGTTCTTCCTCCACGGCCCAAACCAGGCAGAAAGCCCAGCGTCGACACACCAGCCTCCAAACGCAAGGCTCAGAATAGAGCCGCACAGAGGGCGTTTCGAGAGCGCCGTGCCACACGAGTCCAGGAGTTGGAGGAAAAGTTGCTCGAGGTGGAGAAAGAGAAGGAGGCGAAGGAGATGGGTTTGGTAAACACCATCAACAAGTTGAAATTCGAGAACCAGTTTCTCATCAAATCCATCGAACAGCTTCGTCAAGACTTTAATTCGTTCAAATCGACTCATTCTGCCGCTTCCCCACATCCTGGGCCTGTTAAGGTGAAACTGGAAAATGAACACCTACCCCAGCAAAGAGTGACCCCGCAAGTTCCTTTGGGCCTGGGCGGTGCACTTTCGCTTTCTAACCCCGACAAGTCTGAACTCAGCCAAAGCGCTCATCATTTGCTCAATTTTGCCAAGTCGCTGCCTGTCACTCATTCCACTGGCTCGCCCGCCCTGCTGCAATACTCCGTGCAACAGATACTGCCTGCTCCATCCGCGGACCTGCCGCCAGCCTTCTCATCCCGCAATTCATCCGCTCAACACAGACTGTCTCTCAGCTCCACATCGGTGAAGGTATCCGAGGAGAATAATAGGGACTTTGATTGCGGTGTTTGTCTCAAGGAACTGTGCTTGTGCGAAGAAGTGGGCTTGAAAACCTCCAAGTCACTTGAAGAAAAGTACAAGTCTTTTACTCCAGTCGCTGCTGTGTCGCTACGGAGAAAGAGAAAGCAAGTTGAATTGGAAGTGGACTTTACAAACGATTTCACCACAAAGAAAATGCCTTCTTTGGACCGCTTGAGGAAAAAGTCGCTGGTTTCTGCCCCAGATAGCGAGCTCTCGTTTAACGAGAATTCTCCCGTGGAAAACTGCGGCTTTTGTTCGGATGACACACCATGTGTTTGTCGAGAAGCAGCTAAAGAAGCAGCCAGACTTGAATCACTATCACGCAAGCAGCAAGATGAAGAACTGGCAGAGGAACAAGAACACGAGGCTGGCCCTACTCTGCTTCCTCCAATTCAAATGAACTCGACAGGTCTCATACGGAAGACCTCGCTCCCAGTGCTTCATCCTGGGCCTACCTTAGAGATTCGTGAGTTCACGAACATGGCACAAAGTAACGTTTCTTCGGTGAGAACTGAAGGTATGGAGGAAAATACCCCATCAACGCAAAAAACCACGCCTGAAGATAAGGACAAGGCTGGGTGTACAGGGAACCCCGGAACGTGTTTCCAATGTCAAACGGACCCAATGTCTACCCTCTTTTGCTCCACAGTGGCCAGCAAAGCTGCTCTGCAAGATAAGAAAGAGGCAGAGAAAAGCTCGGCCGCTAGAGAAAATAGACCGTCATTTTCGTTGAGCCGACTTCCCAGCTCAAATGAGCTATCTACGATGTCTTCTCTGATGCCGGGAACCCCTCTTCCCACGACACCCGGTGGAAGTGCTCCCAACGGGATTTTCATTCCATGTGCCGATGCTTATCGTACACTTTCGAGACACAAGAAATTCAATACGGTGGACTTCTCGTCCTTAGTGGGAAGATTAACTACGAGAGGAATGCTAGTGGAAGCACAATCGGTTGCCACTCTTATCCGCGAGTTGGACAAGAAGGTATTTGATTGAGCCTTATTCCTTTTCATTGATGATAATTAGTATTGTGTGAATTTAGAGTAGTAGATTAAATATTGGGTATAAAAGGTATATACGCAGGACATTAGGGCGCACCTCATCACCACGCGAAGTATTATACTGAGCACTGCAAAACCATAACGAACGAGAGTCTCAATATGGTAATCTTTCTGGCGCTAAGCCGATCTCACTCCCTTGGTAGGCTCCAGTTTCCAAGGCGGTTTTTGGCCTCCAAGAAGAGTGTGACCGAAGTCTTGACCTCATCGCCAAAACTCAATTTGAACAAAGCAGAGCTAAGAGACTATGAGAGCAGCTACCCGCCTCACAACCCCATCAAAAAGTCCTCTTTCAAGCCCGGGCTAAAGCCTCATTCCCGAGGTCCTAGGCACAGACGACCAAGGCAACCAGAGAAAGCTCACAGGAAAGACCATGGACCAACACCAAGACCTGAGCCACAGGAACCCGTACCCATGTCTGGCGTGACGTACGTCAAGAAACTCGAGAAGGTGGATTTTGTTCCAAATGAGGAATTTATTCAGGCGCAGAAACCACGCAACGAAGATGTGCCTAAACTAGCGCATAAGTTGGACCGAGTGCTCTTTTCGCCCGGGGTCCATTTTCTCCAAGACCCCAGAACCAGGATCTTCAATTTCCCGCCCAACTTGAAGAATATAGTGCCCTACAAGAACTTCAACTTCGACAAAATCCAGGCATTCGTTAGCGCCTCCAAGGATAAAACGCTTCTCGATGCTGCCATCAAAAATGGCCGTACCTTCTACTCCAGCACGTCTTCCATGACGCTGACGCTCCATCAACTCTATTTGTTTTTGAACAATTACTCCACCAATGACCGTTCGCAAGATCGGTTTGATTTCCCCAGCTTCACACGAAACGCCACGGAATTGCCTCTGTCGGTGATTGTCGAGCCCAAAGGCATCAATGAGTCTACCGGAGAGACCATATACTCTGTGACATCGGATAAATCAACCGATGTTGAGATATTATTGTCTGCCATGGGGCACTGCTTGGAGACTCTTCTTACTACCGAGGAGGAGGAGTTCAAGAAGTACTTATTGGACCTGACAGCGGCTGCAGAGAGTGCACCGGCCGAGACTGAAAATGCTAACATCTACAACTACCTGGCGTACGGTGACTTTCTCATGCGGTCGCAACTAGACTGTTACGACCCTAGGTTGCCTGGCAACGGGACCTTTGATCTCAAAACAAGAGCCGTGTGCGCCATCAGGTACGACAAGGCTCTGGAGACACAACCAACATCCTATCAAATCTGGAAACTTAACGGAAAAATCGAGTCTTTTGAGCGGGAATATAATGACTTGATTCGAACGGGCGGTCTTCTCAAATATGCATTCCAAGCTAGAATTGGGCAGATGGACGGCATTTTTGTTGCATACCATAACATTAGTTCCTTTTTCGGATTCCAGTACCTTCCCCTTAGCGAGATTGACAAGGTGTTCTACTCTCATGCGTCAATCGATGATTTAAAGGGAAACTCTGTGGACGCCAACGAAATCGAAGCTTACGATACCCACGCCACGTCCGTGGCTGAGTCCCAATTCAAAGTCTCTTTGAGCATTTGGCAAGACATCATGAAGACGGCCATCAACGACCTTGCGAATACAAAATACAAGGACATGCCGTTCCGTCTCGTGATGAAGAGAGCTGTGAAACCAGTGGTGGCCCCTGGCGAGACCAAAAGCGTCAAGGAGAGGAGAGAGGGACCTCATGACTCTTTTTTGAGAGTATACGTATTGCCTCTCCGTAAGGAATCAGTGGATGAGCTCCAAGGATTTTCTACGCAGTTGCAAACGTCGTTTAGGGACGAAGTTTCCGTCGAGCAAAAGATCCACAACTTGGAGACCACGCAGAAAAATTTGGACAATCACAACAGCGAGCTCTTGAAAGACTCAATCTTGCTAAGCTACAACGTGTGGGCTAATTTATACCACAACGGCGAGCACTTGACGGGCCGTGGCATGCACTCATATCCTTTGAGCAGTACAACAGAGAGTAAGTGGAGATACCGTATTGACCAACTTGTTGGTCCCGAGGACGAGCCCGACAACGTGCTGAAGGAAAAATACCTTGACTTGCTCAAAAAAGCGTCGTCGTTGCTCACCATGTCTTTCAAGAAGAGACCTGCATCCAAGCTGGATAAACCCAGTCTCATCGACAACCTACGCATTTACTCGGAGATTGGTAAGAAAAGATTGGAGAGGTGGAAGGATGACGAGAACCCTCCGAGGGTACTTTAGTATGCGCTCAAATATTCTGTATATACAACGAAACCAGCCGAACACTAGTGCACGTTCTGGGCTCCAATTAGTCATAAGCGTTGCTCCTATCAGCCGCCCACGGGGACGAGTCAGACCTGCATCTAGTCCCCCACTCATGATTTCTTTTTTCGGTGAAAAGCACCCACCGACTCTGCTGAAACCTTTACGTAACGCATGTGAATTCAGAAGAACCTGGCGAACGGCTGGAAACAGGTCTTGCCCAAAACAGTGTTTACAAATCCAGACCCCAATAGCACCTCCGAATTTCGGCCATTCTCCGTTCCTATCGTCCGCCACCGTCGCGATGACGAGCGACGTCCGGTGCTGTGCCTGCAGGACACACTTAATTTTTTAAGTGCATACATTACACATGAAATCGAGAAGCGCATTCGCACCCAATTAGTTCCTGAGGTCCGAAAGCCACTGCGCATACCATAAATATTTTCTTAAGTACCTCTTTTCTATTCTTCCGCTACTCACAGCCTCGTCTATAAACAGCGTGTTTAGTCGAGAAACATTTCACTTCGTTTTCTTTACTATCACACTCACCCATCACTGCATTTTCACCATGGCCCAAAGACTACCTATCAGCACAAACACATCCACCACATCTCTAGATTCGCTCTTCTCCCGGCAGGAGCTGAAGGGGACGCTCTCAAATACACCCGTGGAAATGCCGGGCAGCCTGTTTACGCCAAATTTGGCGGCGGTGTCGGAACTCATCAAAAAGAAAATCCAGTCCAAAACTGTCATTGTCATGGTTGGCCTTCCAGCCTCGGGAAAGAGTACCATATGCAAGCAACTCTGTTCATTTATGAACAAAAACAACTACTCTTCGTTGATTTATAATGCCGGGAACGTCCGCAGGGAGATGTTGATGGAATTCTCCGACTCGGAGTTTTTCAACCCGAACAATGCTGACGCTTCTCAGAAGAGAGACTTATATGCCAAAATGTGCATGGACAATATGATTGAAGATTTCAAGGAGAACAGAATCAACGTGGGCATTTTAGATGCCACCAACTCCACAAGAAAGCGGAGGCAGAACATATTCCAACAGATCAACGACTCGCTGGTTCACTTCTCCGACATCATAGTGCTCGACATCTCGTGCTCTGAAACCAAGTTCCTAGGGTACAACATCACAAGCAAAGCATTCAACAATGACTATAAGGAAAAGGACATCGCTACGTCGATTTCCGACTTCAAGAAGCGGGCTCTGCATTACATGACAATTTTTGAGCCTGTTACTGAGGCTGAATTGGCCCAATACGGAAAGGTCATTCATCTCAGCATATCAAATGGAGGCAAGCTGTTCTCCATTGGAAGCAATGCTATCAACGACGCTGCTGGAGAGCTCGTGGCTCATTTTGTTCTGAACTACTACAAATTCTTCGGCGAAAGATACCAAGCTGCAGTGCATAGTTTCTACGAGGCCGCCAAAGCTATTTAGGAACTCATTATATATTAGTAGCCACCCGAATTGTATCCGAGGCCTGGAATACCGTTTCCTCGTCTTTCGTCACTCACAAAGTTATTAAGTCCAGGAACCTGGCCATTGTTCGTAGCAGAAGCAAAAGGCGTAGAAATTGATTGGATGGCAGAGTCCTCCAACACAGCATTCACATTATTGTTCACGGCGTAGTACCATGCACCATTCTTGTCGTTAGTGTACAGTGGATCCTTGAACCCCATTGGATCATTAGGTCTTGCACGAGACCAGAATCGGGCAGACCTATCGTTACCCGCAGAGCACAATAAATGACCCAAGGGATGATACTCCAAGGCATTAATGGCTTTTTCATGTGCATATGGGATCTTGTGCAAGGCCTCAACATTAGATGTTTGCAGAGACTCGGAAGTTGTGTTCGGAATATGACGATCTAAAACATAGTGGTACATCGAACCGTCGTATGCCGCAGTTGTGAGCAACGAGGCATGAACTGGGTGCCATTCGACACACGACAAGTCGGTTTCGTGGTCTCTTATCACCTTGAAGTCAGTCATGGTTCTCAAATCAAATACACGGCACGAGCGATCTCTGGATACTGAGGCCAAAAGCCTGTTTGTTCCAGCTTTCTGAAACTTCGTCTTCATCACAGTGTGTTTGAACCCATGGAGGGTAGATACTGCGGAAGACGACCTCGGGTCCCAGAGCTTGAGTAAGTTATCCTTCGACCCTGTGACAATGAGTCCTAGATTTGGATGCCAATCTGCACACTTGACGTCCCAGTGATGGCCAGTCAAGGTACGCTCTTCTTTTCCGTTGTTGAAGTTCCAGATTTTGACAGAAGAGTCATCTGAGCACGTAAGGAATTTGGAGTCATTGGGCGAGAATGCAATATCTCGAATGGCGTCAGTGTGAGCAGTCAAAATGTTGACATTGTTGAAGTTGGGCTGCCAGTACTTGACCACACCGTCCTGGTCGCCCGAAAGAAGCCAGTCGTCGTTATGGGAGTACTTTAATGAGATGATGGCCAGGTCATGGGCCTGCATGATGGTTTCGAAGTTGAAGGTCATGCCGTTCCAGATAGTGAACTCTCCACTATGCGAGGCCACGACCAACCGCCTTCCCTCCGGGGTCCATTTGACCGTGTTGATGGAGTGTCGTGCTTTGTTCAGAGAAAGATGCACGAACTTGGACTGGATATCTAGAACCGCAGGGTTAGAAGAGCTTCGGTCTTTGGCATACGCTAGCGACGGGAGCAAGTCTATGAGGTACGACAGCTCAGGCCGGATGTTGGTGACTTGTTGTTGTGTTTTTCCAATGGACCGTTGGATGTACCACCTGCCCATTGGATTCCCATGGTCCACTGTTCGCCTCTGCTGCCCCTTGCGTTCTTGCAGCTGCAACTGCTGCTCCATGTTCTGCTGATACTTTGTGTTCATGATGTACTTGGGCTATACATATGCTGATAGAGGTTAATGCGGTGGATATGCTGTGATGGATGGTCCATATGGTGCGGGACTGCTGGTAGATTGGCGCGCGAAACCATCAGGCCGACTCACTCAGCTCAACCCACATCAGCCCCATCATTGGAGACTTCGACCAAGGTAGGTTTTTGGCAGTTTTGAATTACCGGCCAGGAAATCTTGATGTACGTGCCCTTAATACTGTACTCCCACGGTCTACTCCCTCTATTCACGAACTATTTCGTATTACTGTATTCTCTCTACTCACTTTTACTGAGTCACTTGCGGCACTACTTCTCTCTTTAGTCCTAACCCATCACTACTCTACACTGATCTATTTCTCCAATGACCTCTCTACTATTGTTACTTTTACCTATTCTGACTCTATTATCATCTGATTCTATGGATACCTATCAAAAGCACCAAACTCTACTCGCAACCTTTTTTAGGTTTGTAGAGCTTTTCGAGTTGCTAGTGCATTGTTGGTTCTATGGATCCTAGCACCTTGGGAGTAGCCACTAGTTGTACCTGTGATGTAACGCGGGATACAAAACGGTCACGTGCGCGGAAGTAATCAAACCGTGGTAGCAATTAACCCTTTCTCTCCACACCTTACTTCCAGCAATGGTTTCGTTTTTCTACCACGACGGCTTGGACACCGAGCAGAACTTCGCCGAGGAACACAACTCCGGAATTCCTGTGTCTCAAGACACACTCTCGAAGCTAGGGGTGATTTATCGGTACATTGATGACTCAGCCGACTTGGAGGCCTTGGCCAAGGAGAGAGACTACAAAAACAGGGACGTGGTCAATTTAAATCTCGATTCTTTTGGAGGCGACGTCGACGCTTACAACGCCAAAATGCGCCAGTTCTACAAGGAACACTACCATGAGGATGAGGAGATCCGCTACATCAAAGAGGGTGAAGGCTTCTTCGATGTTCGGGATGACCAAGAGAAATGGATCCGTGCAAAACTACAGAAGAACGATCTCCTCATTCTTCCTGCGGGTATATACCACCGGTTCACGCTTCTGAGTAGCCTCAAGAGTGTCACTGCGGTCAGACTCTTCAAAGATGAGCCCAAATGGGAGGCCATCAATAGGGATGAGAACAGAGAGACCGCGGCCAGATTGGAGTATGCCAAGTCTGTGTCTGTTGCTTGAATTGGAGCCGTCTGTTTCTGTTGCTTGGAGCCGTCTGTGTCCGTTGCTTGGAGCCGTCTGTGTCTGTTGCTTGAATTGGATGGCACCCGGCCCGGCTCTGTTCATGTGTCATGATTCCATTGCAGTCTGGAGCGTTCTCCGTTTGATTGCTCTAGTTTGATGCCAACGTATCCATTCTCTATTACAACCATCTTCCGATTTCAGTATATCTATCCATTGCAATGTCCATTATTGGTTATGTGAGTTCGGTCCTATTTATCATGTTGTGTTATTCATGTTTCTGTTTTGACTACGCACACTCACCCACTAACCGTAGACACCACTGAGATGGCCCTCTGCAATACTGCTTCTCTCCTCAAGTGCAGCTTCAATCACTGACGCACGATTTTGACCTTGTTGTTCGTCATCCACGCATTCAACTCTTCCTTCACTTTGCTCAATTGGCTGTCCAAGGCCTCTTTTGTTTTCGTGAGCTCCTTCAGCTCATCACTCAAGATCTTGATCACCTCATCTATGGTCTTGCTCACAAGCACGCCTCCAATCATCTTGTAACACTTGCGACCACCTCTTTGATCTGGAGGTATTTCGGTTAAAGTCTTGTCGACGATTATGTGTTCTTGAAGCTGCGAAGAGACGGAGGCATGTTGACTCAGCAACTCGGTTAGCTGCTCCTGGTACTTGTTGTACTGGATTTGATGCTCCTTGACTTTCTTCTCTTGCTCCAACTGTTTGCTAGACATCGTCAGTGGGTTATGAAGTATCTGCTCTTTTGGGAGGGTATTTTCGGTCGCTGTATACAGAGCGCGCTGTTGAGGCTACTGACTGATCATTAGAAGCTATAAACTACTCCAATTAACTAGCCAATACTGTTTAAATTTTTTTCTTTTCTTCCGACACAAATTTCTTAGGCTCACGAACAAACAAGAATAAAGCCACAAAAACCAACCACGCACCGACCACCACACCAGCACTGGTGATGTACATCCATGCATTCGTGATGAGCCATGATCTCTTGAACTCGTCATTGGCCAAGTGTCTCACGGTGACGATTTGCTTGTCTTCAAGAAAACTCAACCCTTCTCTCTTGTAATCCAACTCATAAGTGAACATGCCATGGTGGTCTGGAAGTTTGAACTCAACGTGAAAGATGTTCAAATTGTCCTCGCCATTCTCCTCACTGGAACCTGGTCCCAAGAGAGTCATGTTCAAGCGTTGGTAAGGATCCAACATCTTGAAGGATAACTGCACTGTCTGGTCATCGGTTTGAGGTGTGAATGGAACCCACTTGCCATTTTGCAACTCAGAAATACCCGCCACGTATATCACGTCGTCCTTAATTCTGTACAAGGTTCTGCCGCTAAGACCAGGCTCAGATTGCTTGTAGTGGTGAGCAAACTGTAACTTCAAAACACCCTTTTCTTGGAAGACCCACATTAACAAATCTCTGGACAACAAGTCAAATGAGCCAACCCAGGCTCCACGGGCATTGTTGAGTCCTTGAAAAGCAACAGACAAAAAGCCTTGTTCTCCAAAAGTCCATGTTCTTTCACTGGTTAACACATCGTCCTTTGGGTTGCTTGTGAAAGAGAATTTAGGGGCACGGACAATTGGAATAAGCAATTCATTGTTTGAAATCAATGCCGCAGAGCCTTTGTACTCAATCGGTTCGATATTCGAGACGATGGATTTGGAAACGAGATGGTCACCGCTGATCACGTTCCCTGAGCTGAAGTGGTTGTCCAACAGGAAGCCCTTTGGAGCAGGGTAGATGCCCGCCTGATTCAAGAATAACCGCACATCTTCGGGAACAGAGTGTTCGGACGATCCAATGGCAAGAATGTTACCACCAGCGTTGAAGTAATCAAGCAAAGTGTGCCTATTAGTCAACTCCTTAGAGGCACCCGATGGCTTGACAAGCGGTAAGTACACTAGGTGGTTGTAAACAGGTTCGCCGTTAACAAATATTTGTTCCTTATCGTCCGAGTAGTCGGTGTAAGTGATTTGGTATTTGTCAGGGTTTAATTGAAAATACTCGTCCAAGGCAGATGTCTCCAGGACGAGCTCCGGGTCGTAAAGAACAAGAATCTGGCTTTTTTTCCAATCCTTGGCTGCTGACGCAGCCACGGACAAGAACACGGCCATAAATGCCACTAGTCTTGCAATTGTGGGGAGTATCATTGCTGTCGGAGTGTGAAGAATTACCACCTGCTCTAGAGTTGTTGAGTACGTGTGCGGAACTGCATGAGCGCGCTTTGGTGGAGAGGTCAATCGCGGCGATCTGAGACGGTACCACTAGGAGGCCAGACGGAGGCTGAATAATGCCATTTTCTGCTTTTATTTATAAGCAATGTTGGAATAGCCGTTTGCGTATAGTAGAATACGGGGGGCTTCCATGAAGTTTTGTTCAACTGTGCACTCCTTCAGATTCTGGTGGTGTAGGCCTGCACGCTACATGCTCACTGAGATGGCATATCAGAGCACCGCCCAGCATCAATGGTCAAGGTAAAGGTCGAATTTCTTGGAGGTCTCGACGTGATCTCGAATGGGATCAGAGAGCACAAGGTTTCTCTTGACGGTGAAGAGGGCGAAATCACTATGAAAGACGTCATCTCACAGGTTTGCCTGAAAGTCATCGCCGACCCCAAAGACATACCCGTGTTCATCGAAGAAGATACGGTTCGGGCAGGAATCCTAGTTCTTATAAACGACACGGATTGGGAACTAGAAGGAATGGAGGATTATGTGGTCGAGCTGGGCGACACCTTCACCTTCACGTCAACCTTGCATGGTGGTTAAGTATGACACCGAAATATAGCCTTTCAATCTATAGACTCGGGTTCAATATACTCGGTTAGTTTTTAATACATGCTTCTAGGCTTTAAAATTGTTACCCTTAGCTTTACACGGGCACGATGTGGCATCCAAGAAGACCTCTGCCCTCCCAGTTAGAGGTGGGCACCAAGTCAAGGGTGGCAACCGACGTGCCTCGGAGTACCACCACCTCGATATGTCTTTCTTCCTTGGCCTTCACACGGCTCGCTATTTCCGTAAGCTTTTGGTTATTTGTGGCATTAATGTTTCCATCGAAGACTGTGATTCTGTCGCCGACCTTCAAGCCCGCTTGTTCTGCGGGACTGTTTGGAGCCACCGACCTAACGGCAGCAAACGGAATCCGAGCAAACCGATTTTCCTTAGGGGCTGTTTGAGCTTCTTGTGTGATGCTGGCATTGTGTGTGTTTGACTGGAGCTGATCGGAAAGTAGGGAACCAAGGCACTGCATGACGTTCAGATGGTCATTACGTAAGCGGATGATTTTTGTCCGAACAAGTCGGATGCTGACGACATCAATATCGTTTCTGGGGAAGCCGTCCCGGGTCAAAGGCAGCTCCATGTCAAATTTGTATACATCTTGAAGTAGGGAAAAGAGCGTGTCAAGGGAGGCTTCGATCTTGGCCTTTGCCTCCGCTAGCTGGGGATACGTC
The DNA here is from genome assembly GCA_002370175.1 of Metschnikowia colocasiae. Taxonomy (NCBI): domain Eukaryota; kingdom Fungi; phylum Ascomycota; class Pichiomycetes; order Serinales; family Metschnikowiaceae; genus Metschnikowia; species Metschnikowia colocasiae. The sequence goes on from NKZV01001063.1 coordinate 351,482, forward strand.
ATTGCGGAGAAGTCTTGGTCCGATTCCTCCACATCAAGATTCAAAGAGCGCATTGCGCCATCAAAAGACCCGGACTGATCATAGGTCATCTTCGGTGATCGCTGGCGAAAGGTGTAGTTTACGAATTACGCAGACTAAACGGTTCGCGTTACGCTATCTCCACACTATACAGCACTCACTGTCCACTTTCATAAAACACCGGATCATGCATGATTGACCGCCGGTGCTTCTCCGCTTTCTTCAATCGCAACTGCAGCTCGACCGTGTGCTGGATGCGACTCAAGTGTTCTTTGTACTGCTGGAAAAATGCTTCCTGTGCATGTGAATACTCGAGATACTCCTCGGGCCTCTGAGATTTGAGGTTTTTTGGAATGCAGAGATCCTGTGTCATTTGAGGCACTGTCCAGTCGAGTTCGATTCAGTCAAGTCGTTCCAGTCAACTCGATTCACTCACTTATTTAGTCAAGGATCACTTTTAATGCATCAATTTCAGGGTCAAAATTAATCAGTCTCAATAAAAATTCATGAATCAAATCGAAGGTTTCTTGGTCCCTATTTAATGACTCAATTTCCTGATATTGTTCGGTCAATCACTGAAAAGAGCAGCTGGTGAAAGGACTGTGGAAGAGGAGAAGTGCTGGGTGCACTTTATAATACAAGAATCGGCTCGTGCTAATTTTCAAAAGCCAGGGTTACGACTAATATGGTTACGAGGTGAAGCGCTACGGCATTTGCTGCCTCGTATATCTGCTATAGAGATGGATCGCGGCAATTACTCCATTTACGAGCAAGGGCCGTCACACTCGTGAACAGGCATGGCGAGCGCTCTGAACAGAAGCGACCATATTTTTTTCCGCTTTAGATTGTCACCTCCTGCTTCAAATTGAGGTTGTTGGGTCGCCACGTCAGCTGTGTCACACTTCTATGCAAGCATTTCCCCGTGTGCCCTGTGCATAATGCGGTCGTGGGGTGTGTTGTTATCTTTTTTCAGGCAGTGCGCGAGACATTTCCTGAGCATAAGCAGCTTTTTTCATGTTCAAAGGCCTATCAGAGTGGAAAAGATTTTCTCCCGGTGGTTTTGAGCAATATATAATCCCGCATTGGGCTCCTAAGGCGGGGTCACAGCACAAGGTTCCATGCCACAGCCTCTCGTGCAGAATTGACACGGGCCATGCCGAGTATGCATCAGGGTATATCTTTTGACTCGTTTCGCAAGCGTTCAATGACATCTCGGATTTCTATGCACGCAGCCCGTCCATGACAAATACCTCTCAGCAAGTGAGCATCGACACGCAATGTCACGTGTCGCACTCTTTAGTATATAGAGCACTTACACCCCATTCCCATCTAGCAACACACCAAAATGATCTCCCTAAGTAAAGACAAGCTCGACGAGCTCAATGAGTCGCTCCAAAAATTGACAGCCCCCGAAATCCTTGCGTGGGCATCGTCCACCTTCCCCAACCTATTTCAGACGACGGCTTTCGGCCTCACAGGATTAGTCATCTTGGATATGATCTCGAAAACTAAGCCCGTGGATCTCATCTTCATCGACACATTGCACCATTTCCCACAGACTTACGAGTTGGTGGAAAAGATCAAGCAGAAATATCATCCGAAACTCCATGTCTACAAGCCAAGCGGAACCGAGACTGACGCCGACTTCATACAAAAGCATGGTGACAATTTGTGGGAGAGAGACGACTCTCTCTACGACTTTCTCGTAAAAGTCGAGCCTGCACAAAGAGCCTACAAGGAGTTGGGTGTGGAAGCCGTTTTAACCGGGAGAAGAAAATCCCAAGGCGGAGCTCGCGCTGTGTTGCCTGTGGTGGAGGTGGAAGCATCCAGTGGAATCGTCAAAATCAATCCTTTGTGGGACTGGGACTTTGCAATGGTGCAGGAATACATCAAGGAAAATAGCGTGCCTTACAACGAGTTGCTAGATTTAGGCTACAAGTCCATCGGTGATTGGCACTCCACTGCACCTGTTGCCGAGGGAGAGGACGAGAGATCGGGGAGATGGAAGGGACAGGCTAAGACCGAATGCGGCATCCACGAAACGTCAAGGTTTGGCGAGTACTTGAAGAGCGGTGTGGCGTCGTAAAGTGTGACGGACATTATAGATATGCACTTTTAAACGGTAATTGATGATGTAAATTAGATTTTCGTATGACCCACAAGCCGCGTGTAGTTTCCGTGCTGATCTGTTGGTCTGGACCGCGGGAAACTCCGGGGTTCTTGGGCTTGAAAAATTCCGTCGGTCAGAAGCCTTCCAACACGCGCCCAATCTAGCCGCGGAGTGGGCTTACTCAAATGTAATTCCGCGCGAAGCGGAATTCCAAATCTTATCACATCGCTCGCGACGGTATTTAACTGAGGCTACTCCTTCGTACTTCCCTCCGAATCGAATATGTTGGCCGATATCTTTACTTTGGTCTACAAGCAAGCCAATGAAAGTCCGAAAACTGCTTTGGGCTTGGTGTTTTTCGTCACTGCCCTCTACAAGCTCTTCTTATACCCATTTTACATATCACCGCTAAGGGATATACCTGGTCCCTACATCAACCGAATCACCCATTTTGTGGCGCTCTACGACCAGCAACAAGCGAGATTCACCAAGAAAGTGCATCGCTTACATAAGAAATACGGGGACGTCGTGATCATTTCTCCTACGGCCGTCAGCTGCAATGGGGATCACAAGTACATCAACGACATCTATGTGAAGAACATGCCCAAGTCTAAGTTCTACGAAAATTTCAGAAACCATGGCTTCAAAGACAACATTTTTGCCCTGCTTGAAAATGACAGACATTTGAAATACAAGAAAGTTGTGCAGAGTTTGTATCTGAAGTCTGCTGTCTTCAATCCTGTGAACACGTCGAGAAGCAATATGGTGGACAAAGTGAACCAGCTTGTGGAGCAGGTATACTTGAGCTCAGTCTCAGGACAAAAACCAGACTGGATCAATGCAAGACTGGAGATGAACGAGCATGGAAAGGGGCACATCCTCGGCTCTTCCAGCTGGTTCCAACCGCACTTGAAGTCCACGGGCCTCGGAATCGACGTCTACTCCTTATTTGGGTCCTTGGCCATGGATGTGGTTTCTGCTTTTGAATTGGGTGCTCAGAACGGGACCAGGCTTCTAAAAGAGCCTGAAAGCAGAAATATTTTAATTTCTCACCGCATGGTTGCTGGCATGGTGTTCTGGACGACCCTTATGCCGCAATGGTGGGATTGGGCAGCAGGACCAGTAATACGCAAAGCTTCTCAAGTTATTGAAGAGTGGCAATTGGGCTTATACAAACACGCCGAGGAAAACGTGCCCAAATTAACCGAAGCACAGAATCTTTCTACTTTGGAAACCTTCAAGAAACACGGATATCGTGGCGAATATGCTTACTCATTTCTCACCGATAACATCTTTGCCGGTCATGAGACCACTGCAATTCAGCTAAGCTACATGTGTTACGAGCTTTCGAGACCCTGCAATAAACACCTCCAAGACAAATTTCGCAAGGAGCTCCGGGACACTTTTGGAATGCCCGGTGCGCTCGGGCAAGGTATTGACGACTTTGAAGTGGTTGACAAGCTCCCCTTTTTGGAGGCCTTAATGCAGGAAAATTCAAGAGTGCACACCTCCATTCCAGGCTACGAGCCTCGTGTTACCAACTCCAAGTACCAGGTTGCAGTTGGAAACAAAAAGGTCATCTTGCCCGTGGGAACTGAGATTTCAGTGCAGCCATATCTGATGCACCGAGTGGAGTCTGTGTTCCCTAAGCCAGAGGTGTGGAACCCCGGGAGGTGGTTGCAACGCGAGAATGAGACCGAGGGTGAATACAAGTTGCGCCTCAAAAACATGCATAAGTACATGATGCCCTTCGGAAAGGGGGTGAGAATGTGTTTGGGAATGAATTTGGCAGTCATAGAAATGAAGCTAGCCTTGGCGAACCTTTACTGGAGGTACGAGCTGCAGATCTGCTCCGATTGGTGCACCATCACGCCGGCAGACAAGCTGAGCCCCATTAAAATGGGCAAGAACTACGTGACATCCGACTCCGATGAAAGCATGATGGTCATGTATGACGCTTACACTACCAGACCATTCTTTGATGAGTGCTGGCTAGGTTGGACCGAAGCATAACCTCGTATAATGGCAATATGTAAATACACTCCGCAGGGTTCGCCTTCAGGTAATGCATGACGGCATGCCCGGGGCGCGCATGATTAGCGATAATCTACCCGTAATTGCCGTATCACGTGCGACGCAAGTTGTACTATATCCTGTTTCAGCAACTCGCCCCTAAGCCTTCTAACCTAAACCACAATCCAATGCTTCCTTTTGCTATTCCCTATCCGCCCGAACAAAAGGATGGGTTTTGGGGCAAGCCAACCTCTACAATTGATTGGTGTGAAGAGAACTATGTGGTCTCGCAGTATATTGCAGAATCACTAAATACCATCACCAACCTGGCATTCATTGCCTTGGCAGCGTTCGCAATATACTCCGGTTGGAGAAACAAGCTTGAACTTAGGTTCATTCTCTCTGCTTGTGGGTTCTTGCTCGTGGGTATTGGCTCTTGGCTCTTTCACATGACCCTTAAGTACGAGTTCCAACTATTAGATGAATTGCCTATGATTTATGCCACCTGCATCCCATTCTGGAGCGTCTTCTCTGAGTTCAAAGGTTCTGAGGGTTCATTAGCCGTGGGGTTTTCGATTTTCTCCGCTGCAAATGTATTGACGTGGATATATTTGTCTTACAAGGATCCAACTATCCATCAAGCTGCTTATGCGCTTTTGAACGCCGGTATCATTTTTCGGTCGGTGTACTTGACCCAGTGCCATGTTAAGGACCGGAATTCCTTGAAGCAGTTGAACTGGATTATGGTTTTTGGTATTCTGATTTTTTTGCTTGGCTACTTCTTGTGGAATATGGACATTCACTTTTGTGACTACGCCAGATCGACCAGACGCTCATGGGGAATGCCCTACGGGTTCTTGCTTGAAGGACACGGCTGGTGGCATCTATTCACTGGCACCGGTGTTTACTTCTACTTAATTTATCTCGAGTACATGAGATGCTGGTTACTGGGTACCCAGGCATTCTACGAGCTCGAGTGGCGTTATTCGTTACCTGTCGTGATTTTGAAAGATGCCAAGGGCTTGGAAGCATTCCGACTGAAGACGAAAAAAAATCAGTAGACTTTAATACAATGGTAATGATTTTCATTCCTTGACCCTAAGTGTTTATGAACTATCATTCGCTGTTCACAATAATGTGAGGATTTCCTGGATAAACTTATCGTCCTTCACACTGCCCGCTTGCAGCTCAACAACCTTTACAAGAATCTGGGCAGCCTCATCTGACAGAACTTTGCACTTGTCCTCAGAATCGACGCATTGTGCCTTCCATTCCAGAAGTATTGCCTTCAAGGCATTCTTTCCGACTTCGATCTCAGCCTCATTACACTTGGTTCTCTTGCTGCTCACGTAAGGATCTTCCTCAGATCCGGAATTCAAACTTTGCAATTCCGAGGCCTTTCTTTTGGCCATGTTGGTGATTTTCGATGGGAACTTCACAAGTTCAGCGACGTGGATACCAAAAGACTTGTCTGATATTCCTGGCTCCACGCGATACATGAGAGTTATATCGTCCTCTTTCTCTGTACCTTCTTCGCTCTTTTCGATATGCGCAATAACGTTCAAGTTGGCAACTTTGCCTTCATATTTATCTGACAATTTCGTGAGCTCATGGAAATGTGTGGCAAACAAAGTGAAACAGCTCTTTTTTGTTATCAAATGCTCACTGATAGACCATGCAAGCCCGAATCCATCATATGTGCTAGTTCCTCTCCCAAGTTCGTCGATGATGATAAGCGAGTTGTGTGTAGCAGAGGCCAAGATCGAAGATGTTTCAAGCATTTCAATCATAAATGTAGACAATCCCTTCAATTGTGAGTCTCCAGCGCCAACACGGGAGAGAATAGCATCAAAGATGGGTACTTCGGGAGCTTCGGCTTCATCCAGGACTGGAATAAAACATCCAATCTGATTCATAAGAGCAATGACACCAACTTGTCTTATGTAAGTTGATTTACCACCCATATTAGGACCAGTAATGATGGCAAAAATACTACCTGCATCATTTGCGAGTTTCACGTCATTTGCAATAAAACTGATGTCTTCTTGAACTTCCAATATCGGGTGACGAGCGCTAGGAAGATTCAAACGCCGGCGCTTAAACTTCTCGGAATCGACAGACTCTGCTAGATCATGAAGTTTAGGTCTAACAAATGGCAGGGGTGCAAAAATGGCAACATTTGCGAACGAGGTTATGACGTCTAAACTGCTGAGTGCCAACGATAAGCGTAAAAAAACTGTCTGGTATGTGATGGAAATGGACAAAATTTCTTTAATCAACTCTTTTTGTTTGCTATTGTACTCTGCAGAGAAGTCAGAGTAATTCTGGGAGAGAGAGCGCAAAACCTTTGTCGTAAAAAACACCCCGGATTTGACTGTTTGCAATTCAATGTACCTGTCGCCAGTATTCCTCAAGATGTTCGAATCAATTCTCGTGACTCTGAAACACCAACCATGAATCTGATGTAACTCAAGCTTCAATTTTTTTTCAGTGTCAATGTTTAAGTCGTCTGCAACTTCTTGATGAACCTTCTTAATCTTCCGTGAGGTAGCCTCCAAATTCTCATTGATAGTGATGAGGGACTCGTCAAACTCAGGCTTGATATTGAAATCAGTGTGCAAAGAAGTGTACGCAGACGTCAGGTCCAATGGCAGAAGATCGATAGTGGTCTCTACAAGCTCTTGAAACTTGAGTAAGGGCTGAAGATTCTTCGAGATCGGACCAATCCATTCACTGTTGATCAAACTCTTGGTTTTTTCGTCTTTGCAATCGTCCATTGACATTTGAAGCATGTCGTTTAACAGAGGTAAGCTTTTAACAAGCTGATACAATCTCACCACATCCTCCAACTTTTTGTTCTCTGCGCCAGATGTCTTTTTTATACCTGCGGAAATCTTCTTCATTATTCTCTTAACATCGGGGACCTGCAAAAGCCATTCTTGCGAAACAAATACTCGTAAATTGGTATCAGACATGAAGTGTTCAACTAATGAGTGTCTGTTTGAAATTTCATCCTTGTTCGTAAGAGGTTGCTTGAGCCACTGAGAAAGCAATCTTGTTCCAGCCGAAGTTTTGCATCTGTTCAACAACTCGAAAATAGAGGATATTGAACTGCTCTTTACCCCCGCCATTTGGTTCACTTGCAGCGAAGGGAAAATGTTGAGTGCTTTCATAGTAGAAGAGTCGATCTTCATATAGTTCGAGATCAGATACTTCTCAATGGAGAAAGTTGTGGAATCGTCTGCCAACAAGTCCAAGTAATGAACAAGGGAAGCGCAACATGAGAGAGAAAGGGTATCTTCAGTGGAACTAATACCCTTTGAACCAAGAATGAGCTCGAGACTATTATCAGAATCGCTGCTGATATTGTCAGAGGCAATAATTTTGGTCAAGTCCTGGTCAAGGTCTTTTGTGGAGTAAAATGAAGGCTTAATGGAACCGATCACTAGTCCGCCAATTCTGTCCAAGACCTGGAACAACTTGATGACATCTGGAGACGTGTGGTCACCCGAATTGTAAGATGAAGGAAGCAAGATTTCTTTCACGCTGACCTGAAGAAGCAAAGACTCCAAGTTAGAGAATAAGTCATTGTCATCGAACTCGGAAAGTTGAATCATCTTACTCAGCAAGTCCATCAAACACACCCCCACTTTTTTCCCGGATGCAGAGGCCGAGAACTTGACGCTTGCCACTTTTGGCACGGAGCCATCGTTCAACATCGCCTCGATATCAACCCCGTACTCCTGGGCCAATCCCTCCAAATTGCCAGGGGTGGCACTGACAATAAGGGAAAACAGCTTATTGTACACCTCCACCTTATAAGCGTTCATGACTAGACAATGTCTTAATACCGAGGAAAACACCTGTGGGGAAATGGTTACATACTTCACAGAATTGGATGTTTTGATCACCAGCAGTGTCTTGTAGATGGATTCAGCTATCAAGTCCGCGTCTTCTGCTAGCGCAGAAAAGTAGTCCTTGTGATCCACTAGTCTTACTATGGAGGAGTTTTCTTTGGCTGGAAGATTTGCAAATCTCCTGTAGAACAGCCGCTCATCAGATGTATCTGAGAATTTGAGGTCGGGTCTTGAGCTAGACATGTTAAGGAATAAAGTGGTTTGAGACGCGACGCGAATCAATCTAAAGCCGTGTAATATGGACCAGATGTGCGGGCCCGATCCGTGCCTCACGCCGCGCTGCCATTAACAATGGTCTGCCGAAGCTAATCAGGGTAGAACACACTAAATTGGTAAGAGAGGGCTTTAAAAATTGTTGTGTTTTTGTTGTCTTGTATAAGCAACTTCAAGCACGTTCGTTCTTTTTTTTTGACACCCTGTTAATTCCAGTTTTTTTAATTACAAGTTCTAACTGGAGTAACTGGACTTAGCTCGCATCACATTTAGGAAAGAAGATGACAAATTGTGGTGAGTTGTGAACGTGCTTATAAGGGAAAACCAAGTTCCAAGTGTCTTTGACTCAATTTTCAAAACTAATCACCGACGTCTTTGCCATAGTTCTATAACCGGTTTACAAGACCATGGGCTCTGGCAACCTAATTGAGGTTCGCACGTCACAAAATTTCTCAGGTTAAACGCTGCGATCAACGTGGAAACACCTCACATCCCATGTACTACGAGATCTTTGCCATAGCCCGTATTCAGGATCCTCTTGCAGTGAGCAAAGAGGCCGCAAAGATTGCAACCACTGTGGGCAAATTGATTTTGAATAACAGAGGGGTTGTCAGACAAATCACAAGCTTGGGCCCAAAGCCCCTTCCTAAGATCATCTCCAAGGACCAGGAAAGACACTTCCAGGGCTACCACTTCATAATGGGCTTCGATTCCTCGTCGGCAGTCCAGCAAGAGCTTTTGAGAACCTTGCGAAGAGATCCTAGAATCTTGAGATCCAGTATCATCAAAAACGACATGTCAAAGAAGCTAAATGTGGGCACAACTTTCGAGAGGGCAGTCGCCAAGTCTATGAAGTAAGGGAACTCAGCAACAGCATTTAGGCAGAACTCATATTTGTAAATAGGAATGGTTAATGGTTACATGTGACTATGTGTACATCTTGAATTCATTAGTGTAGGGTCAATTAAAAAGCTAGTATGTCTCCGCAACCCAAGAGCTGCTTTATGTTGTGTTCTTTGAATAGTGACATGCATTTAGGACACCCATCTCAAGATTTCGAGTTATCCTATAGATAGTCTAAATTAACAAATGTGTTGCTTGCATGAATTTCAATGCAATTCGCACCTTTCTAACGTTGGGCAACGGTTGAGAGCGACGCAGGCGAGGTCTTGTAGCCTGGATAAAGGTGTGAATCCACCTCATTCAAAGAGGTCTTCGAAGTGTTCACACTTATTTGGACTTCCTCATTGTTTCGTCTCGCATCAAACATAGATTCTGGATTGCTGATGTCAGTTTCGCCCTCCAGAATATCATTATTATCATCGTATATGAAACTCAGTTGTGAGAGCGACCTCAGTGTGCTTTCAGGGTAGATGGACAAATTGTGGGAGTTTTGCCGCGATCTTTGCTCCAAACTCGGATGGCCAAAAGACTCTAGCTCGAGGCCTTCTTCAATGTCATTGTGCAAAGGAATGAAAGATGTCAAGGGGTCGCTGCCTTTGACGTCAATGAGAGCTATTTCTTTGTAGGACCACCGACAATACTTTGTGGGGTCGACGATGGGCAACTTAGTGTATTTCACGTACGTGAAAACGGTAAGTGACAAGCAAGCACCGAAAATCAAGTCGATAAAGTAGTGGTGGGTTAGGTACATAGTACTCCACCATAAGAGGGACGCATAAAACCACCAGATAGGGGTATATCTTGGAAAGAGCCAGCACAAGAACAAGACATCCATTACGGCACATCCAGAATGCAAGGATGGGAAGGCACCAAAAACCAATGGGGAGTTTTCAAAGGTAGAAGTGAACATGTCGATGCCGAACAACTCGTCGATTCTGCCCAAACCTCCCGGGGAACCATTCATGGAGTAGTTTGCCGGCTGCAAGCCATGTATATTCTTGTACCAAGGGGCGGCAGAAGGAAAAAGAAGCTGGATTAAAACACCGGTCAAGTTCATGTAGCCAAAAGCAAAGCCGAAGGATCTCAAGGAGGTAGGGGGCGCAAACAAGAAGATGAAGAGAGCAACGACGAACGGAGACGCAAAGTGGATGATTCCGTAAGGTAGCCATGCAAGAATATCAAGAAAGGAGTTATTGCTCTCGGCCAAAACGTTGGACAAGTTGTCGCCGTACATGATAGTCTCCATGGCGGGAAGGAACTTCACGGAAATGGCGGGTTTCCATGAGTAAGGGATTTTGGATGCAGAGAAGAAAAGCGCCAACCACGTAAAGATAGGCAATGCATGAAGGAAAAAGGACGATGTCAAAGGAACCAAGAAGCAGGTGATAAAGGCGGCTAAGATGGGAATCTTGATCAAAAAGGATGCTGGGAAGATGATAAAAACAAAGAAAATGATGGACAGCAAGAACCCGTAATGGGCCATCTCAAAGGGTGTCCATTGGTGGCGCCGGAGCTTGTTTATGGACTTGTGGATATCCAAATCAAAATCAAGATCAGCCAACGTCAGCCCGGGCTCCTTCTCGCTGAGGAACTGGTAGTGGAAGAGCTGATACGCCTTTTGGGCGGGCATCGACCGAAGTATAAAGGACATATGAAAGCAAGTGATGAGTAACGCAACGGGATTGGTCTATTGAGCAGGAGGGGATTTCGGGGCGTGGGGAATTATGGTGTTTATGGTGTATGAAAAAGAAAAATACAAAGGGAAAAAAATAATTAATGTTATATATCTGCGAAAGCAGTATGCTCTAAACTTAAATGTGCCGCAACAGTCGCATCGGCTCCAGACTGTACCGGTTCCGCACCTGAGTCCACATAAGCGACTGTAGACCAGGGTTGTAAGCTTATAGGATAGATTTAGAATGACAATAAACAATAAATACTTGAATGTTTCGCCTGGAGTGTATAGGGAAACACAATCCCTCGGGGTGGTGTCTTTTGCACCCGCAGCAGGGGCTACCCCTATAATAGCTCTAGTCTTGGTGATTTCGAATATTCTTCATGATTTCGATAGTCCTCATGATTTCGAATATTCTTCGTGATTTCGGTCTCATGATTTCGGTCTCATGATTTCACGGTTCTTAGTGATCGCTGGTCTTCGCGGACTGCTTCAGCCATTGCATCTCTAGCTCATCGGCCTCATGCGTAAATGTTTGTCTGCACGTTGATGTCACCCCCAACCGTCAAGGACTGGGATGCAATCCACTTATCGCCCTTATTCAACAGGATGTAGTCGGCCACGTGCCCGGGCTCGACACACAACATGTTCAAGTACCCATTCTTAGGCTCAAAGTCGCCCATTCCCTTCGACTTTTCGATCCAGGGATTCCAAACCACCGCATCAGGCAAGTTCTTTCTTCTTAAAGTCATCAAAACTTTGCCCTTGTCGACGAGCTGCAAGTCCTTGTGCTCGTCGACATTCTTGTAGATCCGGTCGAACTCTTCTTGGAAGGTGAGCATTGGCGACTTCTCTTGATAGGTGGCAGCCAAAAGCTGGTCATAGCATTCAGAGTCCATGAGGTTGGTGACCAAAGTGTCAGTAACATCTTCGGTTCTGTAGTAAGTGTGGAACAACCAATTGAATTCGAACGTCTCCTTGCCGGTGTTCTCTACTTCAATCTTCGTGGTCAAATTGTTCTCGCTTAACGTCACCGTCAAGATCAATGTAAAGTCGTACTTTCCGTTACCCCACAATTTGTACAATTCCTCATCCACATTCTCGGGGCCCAATCCAAACTGAACAGCAACCGGGCTTTCTGACACCTGCCCAAGAAACTCCCACGTAGAGTTTCTTGCAAAGCCGTGTTGCGGCAATGGCCCGGTAGGATGAGATGATTCCTTGGCCTTTCCAAACACAGGGAATACGAGGGGGATACCGCCCCGGACTGCCTTAGAGCCATCCAACTTTGCTCCCTCTGAAAGCCACAACTTCTCATCCTTGTCGAGTTTCCATGAAATGACGGTGGCCCCAAACTTCAATACTTCAGCAGTAGTGCCTGCGCTTCCTGGGAGAGAGAGAATTACCTTAGTGTCAGTTTCTTCGATGGGCATGATGTGTGGTGTAAATCTTTTCTGGAGCTACCTCGCAACACTCGACACATGGGCTGTGGTGCACGGGTGTGCATATGAATGGGAATGTAATTATAAAGCCTTTGCAGCGGATAAATACCGAATTTAAATTATGAATAGGTAAATAGGGCGCATATAGCGCATGATTGGAATTGAACTATAGGAGGGGAACTGTTAAGAGAATCTAGTTTTGAACCTCTGAAACCGATTCAAACTTCTATCACTTGCTTGCAGGCTTAGCGACTTTTGACTGGGAAAAGAATGGAGTGAGTTATGGGGGTCAAGGCTTTTTTGACTCGAGGAGATCGTTGGCTTGCTGTAGAGGGAAAACGGCACCGCCTTTGTAGTCTGCAGTTTGGACTCTGGCCTGGTCCTATGCAGGAAAGTTGTATCACAAGACTCGGCTGTGGTACTTCGGGACGAGAATACTCGTGAGCTGGATGCGGAGCTGAAACTTTCATTAGCTGAGCCCGAGTCGAATGCGTGTTTCGTAGTTCCCTGTTTTTGATCTAGGCTGGAGTTGAAGGCTGAATTAAAGACCCTTTCGTTTGATCGTAGATTGTTTGCTGATTGATAGCCTAGCAGCAGCTTGTTGTTTAAACCCAGCAGCAGTGTTTTTTTCTCAAGAGTAGAAAAGGATGGCTTTTTGTTTAAGCTGGAGATCGAGGATTTGGTTTGCAACTTGGGCGTCGCTGAAAATGGTCCATCAGTTAAGCTTGACTGCGATGGCTTTTTCTGCAAACTAGATGCTGACGGCTTTTTGCTCAACGACTGGGCCGATCCACTGGGTTTGACACCAGCCATTTGCAACGAAGTCTGCCTCACCTTAACCGGGCCTTTTGGCTTCACGAATTCGCTGTTGTTGTCATCCAGTAAAAGTTGATTGAGATTCATGGAGCCTTTGGAAGGGGAGATGCGGGAAAACTTCAGTGGAGACGACTTCAAATCTGCAGAGCGCACAGGGGAGGAGGATAGTGCTGGTTCCACTGGTTCTGATTTCTTTGCCAGTAGTGTGGGTATCTTTCCCGAAAAGGGGTTGGCGCCAGTAAGCTTTGGGAGCGGAGCACCTCTGTTGTACAATGGAGAAGGAGATTGGCCCTCGCGGCGGCGAGTAGGCGAGGAGTTCAAGCTTTCAGAGCCAAAGATCTCCTCGGGCCCATTGAGAGTGCGGCGTTTCTTGGTGGCACTAGACTGAGGGTCTGCACGCGTTTGTTTGGCTTCATTGTCCTTATTTCTGGCCGCCGCATAGTGGGAAGAGATGCTTTCCATCTTTTGAAACATGGGCTTATGGGCGCCGGAGAAACGTTTCTTTTTCTTGGCCGAGTTTTGGTTCGGGTTAGAAGCAAAGAAGGCTTGCGTGGAGATTTCGTTAGCACGCGTATCCAACTCCCTTAGGACGGCAGTGCTCAACGTCTGCGAGTATCCCTTGTTGATCATGCTTTCATTGATGGCGCTTCGCAGCATGGCGATGTCATTCAAGTCGGGGTATACGATGGGGCGGCTCTGGGTCGGGCTGTGCAAACTTAGCTCCTCGATTTTCTTGATGGGGGTATTTAGCATCGAGCTGAAACTCTCATCCATGGAGACATCTGTTCGGAGCGACATATCGGCAACGTGACGCTTGGAAGGGCCGTCTATGAGTATCCAGACCCGGTGGCTTCGGGCTGGTGGGTGGGCGGGTACTAGCTGGGAATTATTACCTATGCACGGGAATGTAGCACCAAAGACACCCTATAAGGCTTGTTTTCTGGATCGAAACTGGACGTGCTATTAACCTCACAGGACGCTCGGAAGTTGGAGACCTTTGTGAGTAACGGCGGCCGGGGACTGTGGTGGAGGGTGGAGGTGCGATCTGGTAAAGCTTGTTTTAAACCTGTGTGTATGTGTGTTTACCAATTGGCCGATTTGGTACTGCGGTGATCGCGGCTGCGAAGAGTTGGCGCGGTGAGTCTTGTGCCTGAGTCAGACCATGCGCACCGTTAGTACAATGCGAAAGCTGAGCGAAGCTATTAACATGTTAGGCAGGGAGAAATAGAGATAGGTATACGCTATGACTTTTGGTGTGTTCGAAAGACGGTTACAACAGGGAGGATGTCCCGAGATGGTGGTACAACAATGTAGTGATAGACCATCAGGACGACCAGGACGACCATCACGACGACCATCACGACGACCATCACGACCATCAATCAAGACGACTATTAGCAAGGACAACTAATGAGAGATCCTAGTTCGTAGATTATAGGATTTGTAATAAACGTAAGAGGTTCTAGGACTGCAGGGATTCTAGCATAGTCAAAGACTAGTAAGGTCAATAGAGAAGAGTTCCTTTCACAGAGGTTGGTGCAGAGTCGTTTAGTGAGCATGTTTAGTGACAAATAAATCCTATTATCATCAATTAAAGTTATAAATGTACGCCCAAAGTCCCGAAAATACCCGATGAAATGAAGTGCCTTCGACATGCTCAGCAGTCGAAGAAAGAGCATGTGATGTCTTTTTTCGTACACCCCACACACTTGGACGTGCGGTCTATCACGCACTTCACCTTACGCTTCCGGCATGCGGCACACGAGCTTTTCCTCAAGCCGCCCTTTGCCGAGCCCACGCTCAGCGCGTCAGCAAGCTTCTTGGTGACCTTCTGTGGAGGCACGGCCCTTTTGTCGCTGACTGGCAGCATCAAACCGGTCACCAAAACGTTGCGCTTGCTCTGGAGGATATCCTCTTTGGTGAACCCTTTGGAGAAAACACATGTGAGCTCTTTACCTGCACACGACATACATGGCTTGAACTTGATGAGCTTCTGGTTGAAAAGCACCAACACCCACTTCAGCGAGAGCTGCACCGATGCTCCGGACAATAGCTGCGATTTCTGCTCTGTGCTTAAGTCCGAGTACTCGTCGATGATTTCTGCGGAGTGGTCCGAGCTCTCTGTCTCGAAGTTACGGCTCAACAAAATAACCTCCGCGTTGCACTTGACTTTGCGCGCCCGGCACTTGTCACACGAAGGGCCCAATCTTTGTCTGCGCTTTCTCTGACAGTTCTGCTCCCGCAGTGGAGACGAGTCCCCACCACTGATGGCAGCGGAATACAAGTCCTGTGAGTATGGGCGGGGAGACGAGAGAGGCAGTTCCAGCGCCAGCGACAGCGACGTGAGCGATGGGGTTTTGCAATCAAGTGATTTCTGTAGGTACGAGTTCAACAGCTGTAGGTTGTTTTCCGTCAAGTGGAAGCTGGTGATGGGAGGCAAAGGACTGTGGTCTAGTTTGCTGACATTGAAACGGGCGTAGTGCGGGTTGAAATGGCTGACTGCCTTTTCGCCGTTCAGCATGATGGAGTATGAAAGTAAGTCGCTTGCCAACATGGTAAAGTAGAATTAGATAACGAACGAAAGCGACGGAAATGAAAGGAAGATTCTTATGCCTAAGGAAAAAGGAATATTTCAAGTCTAGTGGTAAAGGAGCCTTGAGTAGACCTTTGCGGGAAAAAAAATGGGGGCGGAGATGGAATAAACTGAGGGCTATATAAAAACTGGTCCAAAAAATCGGGCCTCGGAAGAGCGTAAGCCTTTATACGGAGTTCCTCCGATGTCCTTTGCATCATGCCCGAAATGAGAACATGCGTCTGGGGTACCACTGGCCAGATGTGCTTACATGCCGGAATTGCCGATCGACTGCCACCTGAAAGTACTCCGAGCGCGTCCACAAGCGCCGTGATGGCAGAGGGCCGCGCGAGTCGGGCGCATAAAGTCACCTCGGGTGACTTTCGATCCAAAAAACGCCCTTGTATGCAGGTCCGGTGCGCCAACATTAATCCGACTAGCGGTTTTCACGGGTGTTCTCGGGTGCTAAAAAAAGCAAGGATTTTTTCGGCAAGGGCTCCTCCATTGACGTTTTCCGTCCATGGTGTATTCTTTTCCTGGAAGCCTTCTGTACTTCCGTTACTCTCTGCAGTCCACACCGTTCCCCTCAGGCTGCGGCATCGCTGTACGTGTCTGGGAATTGGGCGGGGACTAAGTCTTAAAAACCTGTAAAGTAACGGGCATTTTCGGGCGAGCAACAGTGGCGGGGATGCAAAATTATGTGCACGTCTTCCGGCAACCCGAGGCCCATACCCCTCCCGGATTATCTGTGCGCACGGGCTGTACACAGTGGATGACTCAAGTCCGAGCTCGCCCCGAAATTGTTGAGTCAACCACTCGCGTCTGCGCCTTCGCCGATCACGGGTCTTGTTGCTAGACACCAAGATATGTTTTCCTTAATCTACCCATTCACTTCCCCAAACATAATTCGCCGATTTTTCTGCTGCTGTTGTGTTTTTGATCAACAGGTATGGGTTCTCCGCATGCTTAGGTCCGAGAGAATTGAGTCGCACGAGAAAAAAAAAAGCTAATGCCTCGGGACGTTTGGTCAGTCCATAATAAAATAGAGATGGCGGAATTAGCAATGCCAGCTTCCAATTTAGTCAAAAAAAAAAAAAAAAAAAAAGGATATCCACCACACAATATAAAAAAACACGGAGAGAGCAAAAAACAGAAGTAGAACCCATGCCGGGACTCGAACCCGGAATCTTTTGATTAGAAGTCAAATGCGCTAACCATTACGCCACACAGGCTTCGTTTCTTTCAAAATGATGGTGGTTTGACATATAATTTCGAATTATGTATCTCTGAAACCTAGCATGTTTTCCATTGTTATGTTTGTTTTCTTTCCTGGCGTTGGCATTGTGCTTCGCGTCTAGTCTTTTACGCGTTCCAAACAGTCCAATGTTGTGATCCCTCTTCAATCAAAGCCATCTTTCATATACGTGGTACCCTTTTGAATGTAACCAAGTATTGTTATCAGGATCAGAAAAAGCCTACGCTGCTCGATCAGAGATGAGATAAGCGGAAAATCCCGAGTGGCTGAACCACAACCCCTATTTGATAGGAGTCGGAATATCCCGAACGGAGCTATCAGCCCCTAATCGACCCCTAATCGGCGCAGATATGATGCCGATAGGGCAGCGGCCCAAAACCGGAAAATATTAGCTATCGTGGGTCTTATCACGTTGCTCCATTGCTGTTGATAAGCCACGGACAGAGATAAGAAACGCAGAATATTCTATATAAGACCACTTGATTCCTCTTCTCGAGGAATCATCAACGAACACACTGAATTACAAAGTACTAAACATTATCAAAGAATCTAACAAGTATCAACAAACAGGTCAGGTGTGTAGTGTTATTGATGAATAGCTCTAGTTCGCTATATGACATCTGCACTGTTGATATTGGTAACGTGTTCACTGGCTTTTCTTTCCAAACCATTCAAGTAGTGCGGTCATAACGTTTCACCAGAAAATTTATTGTTTGTCCCATATCCTTGCCATGGGATCTCAAAGTAGTCTCACTGGTTTAATATTCCATAAAAACTTGTTTTCATTCGACAGTCACAGTGGCCGAGTGGTTAAGGCGACACCCTGCTATCCGCAGCCCAGGTGTTGCGCATTGCGTGCGCAGGTTCGAATCCTGTCTGTGACGACATAGTTTTTTTTCAGTTGGTTTTAAACTTTAAACGCGGAGTAACAAGGCCCGCTGGAAGCAGGGCGCATGTCAACTGTATTTTGAGACACACTGCGCTTCCGAGAATGCCCCTACCGAGACACCCCACCCAATACCGCAAACAGGAGCATACAAGGTTTCCCTAAAAGACAAAAGATTCACCTGTATATTGTAAGGTCTACTCTCCTTCTCGCAGTGGACCTAAAACCGATAATTATCAGTCCTACCGCGGCTCCAGACCCAATCACACCTGCAGAAAACACTACTCTAAACCTTAGCGGTCCTCAGCGCGAGAAAATAACTTCTCACACGCAGCCCCAGATTCTTCTCGGAGTTAGGAAAACAATTGCTCCCCTCTCGGACTCTATTGTGTCTTACATACCTCCCTTTTCGCCGGGAAAACCCTCTTTTGCCCCCCGACTCAACGTCAGCACTATGGATCCGACCAACGACCCTAACTTCACGCCGCCCTCCAAAAACCTAGATTTCGAGC
The DNA here is from genome assembly GCA_002370175.1 of Metschnikowia colocasiae. Lineage (NCBI taxonomy): Eukaryota > Fungi > Ascomycota > Pichiomycetes > Serinales > Metschnikowiaceae > Metschnikowia > Metschnikowia colocasiae. The sequence goes on from NKZV01001063.1 coordinate 369,814, forward strand.
CACCGGCGCACTCTTCTAAGATCCCCGTCAACATTCCAATCAAGCCTCTAGTTTTGGCGGATCTCGGCGAGACCATGGATGCCCCAACCCCACATCCTTCCACCTCTCACGGTAGCAAGCCCGAGAAAACCGGGCATGCGTACCATTCCAAGATCCCCCGCAAGCACACTGAACTTACCAACTCGCTGAGCGACGAATACGATACAGTGGAAGTGAGCCAGACGCCAAAAACCATTCTCCCGCCTTCGATTAAGGTGCGGCTGACGCAGATCGCCGACTTGGAGGAAATGCCTCACGGAATCCAGAGGCAGGCCCAGGACTTGAAGGATTACCAGTTTCCTACTCACAGATTGGCCACAAAACTTACGGACGAGTCCAACCACCCATTGGTAGTTGTTGCATGCGGCTCGTTTTCTCCCATCACTTACTTGCATCTCCGTATGTTTGAAATGGCCCTAGATACCATCAGTGAGCAGACACGATTTGAAGTCATTGGAGGCTATTACTCTCCTGTATCAGACAACTACAAAAAGCAGGGCTTGGCACCATCGCACCACCGTGTCCGCATGTGTGAGCTCGCCTGTGAAAGAACCTCCTCTTGGCTTATGGTCGATTCCTGGGAGCTGTTACAGCTAAAGTACACCCGGACGGCGCTTGTCCTAGACCACTTCAATGAAGAGATTAATGTAAAGCGCGGGGGCATTTTAACCAAGTCTGGAGAGAGGCGTGGCGTCAAGATAATGCTTTTGGCTGGCGGCGACTTGATAGAATCCATGGGGGAGCCCGATGTGTGGGCCGACCAGGATGTGCATCACATTTTGGGAAAATACGGATGTCTTATTGTGGAGAGAACTGGTGCAGATGTGCGTAGCTTCTTGCTAAGCCACGACATAATGTATGAGCATCGCCGCAATGTGCTAGTCATTAAACAGCTCATCTACAATGACATCTCCTCGACAAAGATTCGTTTGTTCATTCGAAGGGGCATGTCTGTACAATACTTGTTGCCCAATTCAGTCATTCGGTACATTCAGGAGCATAAGCTCTACATCAACGAAACCGAACCAGTTAAGCAGGTTTTGAATGATAAGGGCGACTGAGTTGTTTCCTCATTTGGCTCGCTAGCAGAATGCCGCTTCTCGTGTAAGGGACGAAACGATTTCAATTGCTGCAAAATGCCTCGTTTACTTCTCCCAAAATAGATACTACTTTTTAATATTTAATTGTGACTGACTAATAGTCATTACCAGTGACTGACTAATTGTGACATAGTGATTAATAGTAACTGACTATTTGTGGCATAGTGATTAATAGTGACTGACTATTTGTGGCATAGTGATTAATAGTGACTGACTAATGGAGACCAATAGTGACTGAGGGCTAAGAGTCAGGTCGCTTCTGAGGCATGTGTCGCCGTCAGTTGCTGCTGTGGCCGTCATTCACCACCACATCGGCCCCAGGGTTGATCTGTATCCAAACACGCATCAATGAACGATAATTTCTCGGGAGCATGAGGTAATTCTTCTTCATGGACGTGGTATCCCGCAACTGAAGCTCTTTTCCCTCCAACAAGTTCATGAAAAGGCGGACATATTGGCCCTCTTGGCGAAACACCTTGTAGAAGTCGCCATATATCTCATCAAAAGTCAATGCCTTATTCTCCATTATGTACCAGTCGGAATTGGCATGAGTGCGTAGGTATTTGAAATGAACACCACCTTGAAGTCGTTTCGAGTTCTTGAGCTTCAACAAGACAACGAATAACGGGTAAAGGTTGAAGCAGAGAATAACCTTCTCGCCTAGCTTCAAGACAGTAAGAATAGTTATTCTTGCAAAGAAAAACAAAATGTAGAATGCAAACGTTGTGGGTAAGAGATAGAGCAAGAACATGAAGCAGAAGGTGCCCAATAACAACTGGTCAATACGAAACTGGGACTCTTCGATCAAGTCCACCCTGTTTCTCAAGATGTTGTACTTCTTTCCCCGAAACAACTGCATGAGAGACTTCAACATCTCCACTTGGCGGTTATAGATTTTTGTCGTGGCGATGTTGAAGAAATAAATGTGAAGGTTGAAAAACTTCAAATAGTCAATGCAACTGGCAATGACGAACGAGATGCCGCATGAGCAGGTGATGTGGAACCACCAAGCTAAGACGGTGCAAAGCCACGAGTCTGCTTGTAATAGACAGGCAAAGCAGTCGAAGCACGCTGTCCAAGCTTGAGAAGTCCATATGAACATGGATTGCATGAAGCTTCCCAAGTCATTGTTGAGTTTGAATCCTGCGGGATGGTACAAACCCACCCATTCAATGAGGTTCTCAAGTTTAGCAAAGAGGAGTGCTTTCAAGACAATGTCGTTGACCAAATTGAACACGAGTGCCCTGTTTCTGACCAACATGTAGTAGCAGACCCTTCCAAGAAGAACATCATTAAAGATCAACCATACTGAATTGTATAGATTGATGTAATTGGAGTTGTTGGTGTTCAATCTCTTGTTGACCGGCGGGGAATCTAGTTTCTTTCGGATGTCCTCAGAAACAACACCCGTGTCATAGTAGCACATGAATTGAATGGGGAAGTACGTAACTTGCCTTAATCTGAGATCGAGCTGTTTGCACCAGGCAGACTTTTGGATCGGCACGAAGCCATAAATGTCGCTATTGAGCACCTGTATCACGCCGGTGGATAAAAATATGACGTTTGCAATGGCACAGACACATACAGAGTACCATGCATATATCTGGAAGCTCATGAACCTCTCCACCCACAGTTGATACCTCGGTAGCGTGGGTTTCCTCTTCGACTTCAATAGCCCTCGAAGTTTCTGGCACTGATTTATATTGTCCAAGACTGCATCACTGCTGATTGACAGCTCGGAGTGCATGCTTTCTTCCGTAATCAGGTGACACAGTTCCATTTTGTCAATTAACGAGCGATCATAATGGTCTTTGCCCGTACTTTGGAGGAAGATCGGCTTGACAGTGAAATATTCTAGATTTCGTAGATTTGGCGGCGAGAAAAAAATTATGCTGAACTTGTCTCCTGGATGCAACTGGTTGTCGACGTAAAGATATTGAGACTGCTCATCTATGCGGAAGTTAATGAGGTGCTTTTCTGCAATTAAAGGGCATGGATTAGGGTCCAAATTGATGCGCCCAATCACCCTTAACTGGGGATCAATCCTCTCCAAGGGCACAGCACATGTTTCTAGAAGCACATCCACAACAACATAGTACTTCTGCATGTAAAACCCAATGAGCAGATATTGCTTTGACCCGCCATTCTGCCGTTTGCATCTCTTGGACACATCTGTCGGAATGTAAATGTAGTAGAGCATCAGTTGATAAAGCTGTCCCGTCTCAAGTACTGGGAGCTATTGTTGAGGTTTTGGTAAAACAGCTGCCGATCAAATGCCAAATGGTCGTCGTCTTCCGGTGTCGGCGATAGATATCTCTTGTTCCGTACGAAGCGGGGCAGGCTCTCTTCACCCAGATCCAAAATTACCGAGTCCTCTTCGCTATCAAAGCACAGGGTTCCAAACACAAACGACTGGGACTTCTTAAGAGGGGGGGCTTTGATTTCGGGGAGATGGTATCTCTGGAGAACAAATCGGTCAATCAAAATGATGGTAGCGTAAACGAAAGTGAACAGCAATATCAAAAATATGCCGAGTCTGGCTTTTGCAGATGAAAATACAGCGTTTGGGTAGTCGCTTCCGAACTGGCTTAGGCTAGAGAAAAGGTTACTTTGTAGCCAGCCTGAGTTTTTCATCTGATGCTCGCAGGATATATTTGGCCGTGATGAATTGCAGTGGGTGCGCGAACAGTGAAATATTTACTCACAGTTAGACCCCCGATGGTTAGCGCACTACCCATCTGGATAAGAGCCTCCGCTGCTCTATCAGATGGGGAATTTGTCAGAGACCCCGAAATGGGAGTCACGCCCCCTATTTGGACCGGAATCGTACGATCCCGACCAGATCTATCGGCCCTAATCGACCCCTAATCGGCGCAGATATGGTGCCGATAGGGCAGCGGCCCAAAACCGGAAAATATTAGCTATCGTGGTTCTTATCTCGTTGCTCCATTGCTGTTGATAAGCCACGAGCTGAGATAAGTAAGGCCTAGTCTATGAAGACCACTGGATTCCTCCTCTTGAGGGATCATCAACGAATACACTGAATTGCAAGGTACTAAACGTTATCAAAGAATCTAACACTAACCGTGACTGAACACGAATACGCGATGGATATCTAATTCAACAACGCTATGAAAGGTGAAAATAAAAATATGATATTTCTAATTTTCAACTTCATCTTTTTCTGCGCGTTCAAGTATGTTGATCACGTAGATAGAAGTGAGTGCCATGGTTGAGAATATCACAATCAAAAGCAAGAACGTAGCCTGAGGGAAGTGCCACTTGGAAATCGACTTTTTGTAGACTGCCAAGAGGAGGAAGGGTGAAATTAACGAAAGGATGTTCTTGACCAAAGCCAAACTTCCAAACACCTCTCCGATTTTGGATTCGGGGAAGAACTTGATCACGGATGAATTGATGGCAGGAGTAGCGAGAGACCCCAAGGAAGTAAGCACCAAGCAAGCGGTGAAGAGAGCACCTGTGGGAGCAAGGGCCAAGCAAACCATACCTATGACTTCAAAGGAGTATGCTACGAAAATACCCCAAAAGTCCACCCGATCAAATCTCTTCTTGTTGACCTGGAAACCACAGTATTTCTGTAAGATGTTGAAATTGATCACCGGAGTCACCACGATCAAAGTAAAGGCTCTTGATGCACACGTGACTGTCATGAGATAACCAATATTGTGGGCAGTCCAGCCAAATTTATATATCCCGTAAAGAACTAGAATCTCTCCCATGGGCATCGAAACACTGCTGAGAATACAGTCCATTAAGATCAAAAGAAACACCGCCCTTCTGTTTTCCTTGATGGTATCATGTCTCAGGCTATGCACGCTATCTTTTGGGTAGAAAATCAAGCGAATGGGACGAAAAAAGTTGAATCTTTCGAACATGATGGACCACTTCGACTGCGACTCATTAACTTGCAATGAAGCACGCAGCAGTGAATGGGAAAGAGTTCGAGACATACGCCGGGCCATCTGGCTTCTTGACTCTGGTAGAACAATGGCAGTGAACAAAAGAAGCACGAGAAGAACCATGATTTCGAAACGCAAGGGCGCAAATTCTCCGGCCGAGATATTTCTGCCATAATTAGCGGAAGGTTCCTTGACCGAGGCCGCGTTAGTTCTTTCGAAGAACGAAAGCAAAGCATTTCCTGCCAATGGACCCACAGACAACCCCACAAAGAAAAAGGCCATATTAACACCTAGATAATAGCTTCTCTGTGCTGCTTCGGAAATGTCTGAGATGTAGCAATTTGTGAGGGTCAATATGGTCATCACTCCTCCGGACAAATTGCATATCGCTTCAGTTGCCACAATTGAAGCAAACTGCAAAGTATCGTAGTGTGACATTACGCGGAACCGTAATAACTTTCCAAAAATCTGGAACCCGAATATGAGGGTGAAAAATAGCTTGCGCCCGTACTTATCTGAAAGAGGAGCCACTGTTCCCAGGGCAATCATTGTGGCAATGCCTGAGGCAATGGAGATGGCTTGTTGCAAACTCAGGATGAGTACTTGAGTTTCCGCAGGATCACAAGTGTCGTTGCCAGAAAGCTCGGAGATGCTGTTGCAGGCAAGCTTAAACTGGATCATTTGCTTGGTGCTTTCCGCCGAAGAAATGGCGAGGGTGAACAAAAAGACGCACACGCCTACCATGAGAAACGACGGTCTGAAGAGCCAGTGAAGAGACTTGTGGCTGTGGCGCTGCTCTCTGAGCCAAGACGCCTCTTCGTTCAAATGGTCTTCGTCATCCACCATGTTCAGGTACACGTTCTCTGCTGCTTGCTCCAAGTAGACCTCCCCATCACCGTTGACGGCGGAATACTTGATGGGCTTAGTGCCGCCGAATGTCTGGTCCATTGAGAAGCGGGGGAAGGTTTGGCTTCACGGAATGTGTGTATACAAGTTGAGGGTAAGCAGAGGAAGTCAGCTACTCAAGGAGGTATGGACGTGCTAGTGTGTGCAAGAAGAGTAGGTATTAGATATGTATATGCTGCGGCCATGCGATGTTGATAGCATCTTTGCTGCAGTTGACAATAAATAAGGCGCGGAAGATGGCACTGATAGCGCACCTGTCCGCCGCAATACGCATGTTATCGGACACCATGCTCAACAGGATCTAGGCTATGAATTCGAACACCTCGTGCCTCTCTCAGTCGGAAAATTTGCCATGTTTGCGATAGCAGTATGGAATTGTGGTACGTATCGTGGACGAGACCAGTGCTGCGTATGTAAAGGTGGTGCCGTGCGGGCCCAGGGCTCCAAGATGTCTCAGATGCGCACCCCCAGAGCCATAGTTCCGGCCTTAGATAGCCACAACCCCAGTTCATGGACCCCGGGACATTTTTATGAACACAGCGGTGCTTCCCATGAATGGCTGTTTTGAGCATGTTACCCGAATCTCACCTCAAACCCACCGTTGTTAAAAATGGCATTTGCCTGGGCATCAAGTGTTGTGTACCACATTATTCCGATAAGTGGGGCACTGAGGGAAGGGGAACAGGCGTCTAGGGTAGAAGCCCTACACACGTGACTGCGCGAATGGAGGTAATCCACTGGCAATTATTAGGCACCCACCCAAAAGCGCGCACCCGTGCATCCCTCACCACCAGTCCTGCGCACACCTTGAGAAATTTTCATCTTCTTTCTCAGTTCCTTTTTCACCATCAATTGTTCTGAAGACAGTATTTACGGAAAAGAAACCATCATGTCCTTGCCAGAATCTTTTGCTTTGACTGCCGAAGACGCCAAATTGTTGTTGGCTGCCAACGTTCACTTGGGTTCCAAGAACGTTCAAGTATGTTAAACTCATGACTCCTTGAATGCTCAATTCTCGGCCGTTTCTGACATCCCACGCCTTGTGCTCACGGGTAGCACCCCTGGCACAGCCATGGACAGATGCAGAATCCCTCTATGCGTGACAAGTACTAACTATCAAGGTTCACAACAAGTCTTACGTTTACAAGACCAGACCAGACGGTGTTAACGTCATCGACATCTCCAAGACCTGGGAGAAGATTGTTTTGGCTGCTAGAATCATCGCCGCCATTCCAAACCCATCCGATGTTGCTGTCTGCTCGTCCAGAACTTTCGGTCAAAGAGCCGTGTTGAAGTTCGCCGCTCACACTGGTGCTACCCCAATTGCCGGTAGATTCACCCCAGGTAACTTCACTAACTACATCACCCGCTCTTTCAAGGAGCCAAGATTGGTTGTTGTCACCGACCCAAGAACCGACGCTCAAGCCATCAAGGAATCTTCTTACGTCAACATTCCAGTTATTGCTTTGTCCGACGTTGACTCTCCATCTGAATACGTCGATGTTGCCATCCCATGTAACAACAAAGGTAAGCACGCCATTGGTTTGATCTGGTGGTTGATTGCCAGAGAGGTCTTGAGATTGAGAGGTACCATCACCGACAGAGAGACCGAGTGGTCTGTGATGCCAGACTTGTACTTCTACAGAGACCCAGAGGAGATTGAGCAAACCGCTGACGAGGGTGACTTGGTCGCTCCTGCTGCTGAGGGCGCTGAGGTTGAGGCCGAGCCAGAGACCGAGTGGACCACCGAGACCAATGTCGAGGACTGGGCCGAATCTGGTGTCACTGCTGCTGGAGAGGAGGCTGCTGCCAGCTCTTGGTCTTAAATGGCAAAACAAAACTGATGTCACCACATTTCAAATACATGCTTAGGTTCATATAGTTTGTATATTGTACCCTATAAACTACGTTAATCGATTCCGAGTAATGTGTAGTCTTCTGTATCTCCCTCGAGCATGTCCTGCCAACCTGACCTGGCCGCCCTTTTTCGCCGCCTTGATACCATGCTCTACACCGCAGTCCTTTCGCGCACTTGATCGCATAGAGTACGCGACTCCGGAAATAATGCACTAGCTACACCATCTTTTGGCCGCACCTGAGACTGGCCCCGCTAGCCACTGCACCTAAAATTTGCTCGCGGTTCACATTTCCGGATTTTCCCAGCACGCACCAACACCGCTGCCTCTTTGGAAAGCGCTCAACTTTCTAAACTCTGGTCTCTGCATACTCAATTCTTTCCAAGCTACCCGACTTAGTTAGTGTCAGACTGCACTCACAACTGGACATTATTTGAATTCCCCCGAGCTGTTCTTGTTGCTCGCAACAGAAAATTAGTGATGAATTACGATCCCATCCATGATACGTACTCCCAGGGCTCCCAGACAAATGGTGGCCTGAGCGGGGATAATCGTGCAGCTTCCCATACCGCAGGCGCTGTCAACGGTGGGAACAATGCAACCCTACCGGCCAACAATTTCTCAGACCCAATCCTAACTCAAAACATGGCTTCTGATACGAAATCAGAATCTCGTACATTTGTGTATCATGACGCCCACCGCCCATTGCAGCTGAATACTTCTCAACTTCCAGACAAATTACCAGGCCCTCCAAAATTACCGACTGAACCTTCAGCATTGGCGTCAATCCATCCCATTCTGCCTGGGACCGCGCAGACCAATGGGGGCTATGTAACAAAAGAGATGGGAGACAAGTTGTCTATTAACAATTTGCTAGGAGACGGCAGCCGGACGTTTCCCCAGTCACTAAATTCGGATCAAAATGCTGAATCAACTTTTCATGATGAAGATGATGAAGATGAAGATGAAGACGACGATGATGAAGATGACGACGATGAAGATGACGATGGAGATGACGACCGCGATGCACCTGAAATCCAACCCCAGGGTAAGACGCCCGGCCAGCTTCCACCTAACTTCCGGTCGGTTTCCAAAGGGTTCAAGCACCTCAAAAAGGCTGACGGAGAGCCTTTTTGGAGAAAAGACATTCAATATGACTTTCTCGATGAGCTTTTCAAAGACGAAAACCGCGTGTTCACCAATAACTTTCCCTTCTGTCAAGTGCCCAACGCTGTCAATGGTCCAAAACTTACTTTTTCTGAGCTCTACATCAGAACATTGGCGGAATCCCTGAAATCCTCTCGTGTTTTGCGTGAGCGTTTGATCAAAGATAAGGATATGGGCATCTCTGTCAGCAAGGTTTGTTTGCTCGTCAACGCTGGCCGTATGAACACCACTGTCAATTTTGTCCCCGACATGAGATCTGCCCTTCGAACTTACCATCTGATACCATCTCTTCAAGCAACCCGTGACGGGCCCTCTAGGCCTTTACAAGATACACCGCGACTCAAGACGATATTGAAAGCTGTGTGTGATGGACAAGGTCATTTGCAAACTTTGCTTGACTTGCTCAGGTCTCCAACTCCGGACAAACCAAACACCAACGTTATCAAGCTAATATTTTTGATGAGCACTTTCTTTCAAAACATCCCATTTCACCATGATGAATTCTTGGGAAAAGAAACCATTCTGGAACAACTTCGCTTCGTCAAAGCGACCCTGGGGCCCCAGAACAGATTTATGGAGTTCTTCTTGGGTGACAATATTTACCCCAAAAACAGAGCCCGCAGATTTTTGTGGCTTCTATACACATACCTCGAAACCTCCTTCACATCTGAGGAGTTGGATAAAAATCCTTTCCACCCGAAGGTCATTCCTCCTGTAGAGTTCATTCGCAAAGAGGATTTAACTTTATTCGACAATGACGAAGACTTTGAGGTGGATTATGCTGCCAAGATGTACCATACTAGAATGATGCATCTTAATGAGGAAATCAACAATATGAATCCTAAGCGAGGCAACAAGTCAAAGGTCGAGAGACAGCGAATTCGGAAGCAGCTCACTCTGGACCACCACTATCGTCCTTTGAGCGACAAAAAGCAAGAAGATATAGCCGATGATCTGAGTATTGGAGACGATACTATTCAGCCTGAAGAGAACGAGACTACTCTCAACGACGCTGCTGACGAGAATGGCCGAGCATCTTACCTCCATAAGTTTGCTAGTGTCTTAAAAAGAAAGAGACCCACTCCGTCCGTGGGGGCTTTGGTTGACTTTAGTCGGAAAGATAATTTGGTGGATATGAAATGGGCAAATCCTGTGTTTCCCATCAAGAATCTCGACGTTATACGCCAGACATATTCCCCGTGCACAAGATCATTTCGAGTTCCTGCCTTAACCAAGGAATGTCAAACTTCTGTTGTTCGCAAAAGAAGCGGCATTCAAAAATCCCAACACGTTGTCGATCTTGTCTTCAACAAATGTCCTGAATTCGAGCAAGTAAGAACGACTGTTTTGAACAATTTGAATCAACAATTCGCCAGGCAGTGTGCCAGAGGAAATGGACTTTTAGCTATGGAATGGGACAGCATACGAAGCGATATCTCCAATGGTATAGAGGCTTATCTCTATCAGCAGTTTGGGAAGTCTATTGCAACTCACATAAACGAGAAGGACAGAGCCGAGGAACAGCTCTTCTTCAGAAACCCAGATAATATCCGCAAAGAAAGTTTCATGTCAGGGACAGAGAAACTTCTAGGCGACTCCTCCCCCATAGACATTGGTACAATTAACAAGTATGGTACTGACTTCGTTCCAATTGAAGAGTTCAACAGCGCAGGAGAGCGTTCCAATTTTGAGTTTGCTTTAATCCTGAAGCTCTTAGACGAACAACAGGCTAAAATAGAGCACGGGGCGCCGAAGCGAAAGAGAATCTGTTTCAATTTATCGACAGATGACTTGACTTACAATTGACAGCGTTCTGATACGAAATAAGCTATTATTGAATTGAAAACACGGTCTTGAACGTGTTGAAATAATCAATTGGTGTCTAACTCGAACAAGTTAGTGGTTAGTATATGAAACGCTTTTTCTACTCCATGCGTTGCAGCGAGAGTTAAAAATACCAGGTTCGTTTTCTGTAGTAGCCCAGAGCCTTCTTTCAAGATCAGAAACTCCAACTGTGACTCTACTTCACCTGTTACTCGACTTGATAGAATAAGGTCCCAGCGGAGTCGAACATGGAAATTGTTTCCTGTTCTCTTTTCGGTGAATGAAAGTTCGATATAGTCCAAACACATCAAGGAATATATAGGGTTTTGCAACCATGACTGATGAGGACGTGATACCTTGGCCTGGTGTTTTCGGAGAATGGCAGCAAAGGTATCAATTCTCTTTGCTTGTAATTGAGCTAACGAGTGATAGCTGTACATTATAAGATCAATTCTTCCTTCGGATGTGTAGTATGTGAGTAATGCATTCGAATATGATGGGCTTATCTTGTGTAGGATTTGAGACACATCTTCGAGATTCACGATTGTCACGCTATGCACCTTTTCATCTCGGCTTAGGAGCTCGATTTGAAGCGACGGGAGGCTTTCCGGTGAAACAGTGTATGATATCTTGTTATATTGAGTATTGCCTTCTACCACACTCACAATAGACTGGTTTCGGATGTCAAGTTGAGGGTAAAACTTCCCTATTAGGTCGAGGCGTTGCAGAGGATCTCTGGAAGGAAGAACATCTAAATTCTCGGTGACAAACGACGCGTTTTGGTCCGGGGTTGTGAGCCTGCTGAACTCGTGGGTGTTCTGATGGAGGTAGAATTCTAACTTCTGTTTGGCTTCATACTGGAGTTGCTGGTCCTTGTAATGAGCTAAAGTCGCCTTAAGCCCATCTATAGATCGCATGAGCTCCGATTTTTTGAGCGCCAAAGCGTCCCTCTCTTGCGCTAGTTGGACCTTCTTGTTCTGTAGAGACACTAGAGTTTCCATATCATTGTGAGAAGTTGGGCCGGGGCCTGAAGAGTCATGGCGAGTCTCTACCTTGTTGAAGTTTTCGTCCATGTGTAGTTAAGACTCTCTCCGATGTCTCTCGCCAAAGCAATAGACGTCCAAGTGGAGGTGAAGTATGGCTTGAACCAGTATGAGGGCTCAACAATGTGAAGCACGCGCGACTCCATCACAAGTAATCACTACTATCCACATCTCGCTATGGTATCGGCGCCAGAATTGAAGAAGGTGTGTATTGTTTACTTAGTCTAGGCTATCATGTCTTGATTACCTCACCGTGGCTTCTATTGGCATTCTACATGTGAACACCCGGAACTCTACTAACTCGCAGTACTTGGATAAGAAGGTCTCAATCCAACTTAATGGTTCCAGCTACATCACAGGCACGCTTAGAGGATACGATGTGTTTTTGAATACAACCGTGGCAGATGCCATTGAAAACGATTCCAAAGGAGGCCAGCTTGCCATGGGCACCACAGTGATAAGAGGAAACTCCATAACGTCCATAGAGGTATGTACTATCACAAGGACCACAGAAAAAGCTTTATACTAACACCAGGCATTAGAGAAAATATAAGTGGGACGCTTTAGGCATCGGAGTGAATAGAAGCAAGATGCTATGTGCAATTTTTATTTCCGGAGTACATAAAGACTAATCAAACCGTTTTGACATTTCAACCCCAGCATTTTTGTAGCCACACTTCTCATAAAACGCTTCATTTTCTGGGGAGCAGTCCAAGATGACCTTGTAGCATCCCTTGTCTTTGGCAAGTTCAGACAAATGGTTGATCAAGTGCCATCCGAGTTTCTTACCTTGTTGTGCTTTGCTCACGGCTATATCCTCAACATGGCCCACCTTTCCACATCCGTGTATGAGCTTTCTCTCCACAAGAAGCATACCCGTTGCCACAACCGTATCCTCTGCATCAACAATGACCCTGGGGAAATAGAAGTCACTGTGCTTGTTCCAGTGATCCACGAGGTCAGCGAAGTTCCCCGTGGTGATATCACCTACTGTGGTCAACACTGCGAGAACATCCACATAGTTCTGTAAGTCTGACTGCTTCACGCCTCTAATCGAGTAGCCTTCTGGTAACGACATGGCCATGTGTGGCAGTGAACCAAAGAGGAATTTGTGGTGTATGCGCACTCGTCTCGCTGCAGCATGAAATCCGTGCTACTCTCCGAAGTGCCAACAAGCATGGGGATTTCTATGCAGTGCGCTCAAGCCATCTTGGATCCTTCAAAATGGGCTTGCCTAGCGATAAGTGGGATTATCTTGTATTTAGAGGAAGCTTCTGTCTAGAAACAATCTATTCCTGGAATCGACCAACATGAGACCGTGTGTGGTAAATCACAACCATATACGATCCACGAAAAAGAAACTCATTTTCTATCGAGAGGCTAATTACTCTATGATATAAAAGAGAAGGGATTTTAGTATGGGCTTTTCAGAGGGACATTTATTTTTTTGGCGAGTAGTTGTACATGCCTCTTACGTACGCTCCGAAACATATTTGCAACTCCTGCCGCACACACCAATTTGCGTGGATAAACGACCATATCCTGCACTCGTCAATCTATATGCTTCAAATTAAATTATACACAGTAGGCCCAACACATTCGAATGAGCATACACTCTAGGAGCTTAGCTAATCGCGACTGTATTCTCATGTTTGAGAAGGCAACTAGTAACAGTGGGGAGGTCCCACCTCCGAGTTATGTCTTTTCTCAAACAACTCTCCACAATTTCATTCAACCAGGCGTACTCCTGCTTGTTGTGGGTTTGCCAGTCCTTTTTGAGCTGTTCAATTTGTGCTCTTCTCGACGTGTCCTCAAACGAATTGGAGGGTGCCTCCATGCTCGTGATAAACTCCGTCAAGGTAGCCCGTAATAAGTCTAGAGTATTATATTTTCCAGCAGCGATCATGGCCCTCAATCTTGGCTCGTATGAATGTTGGAACGGCAACTTTCCTGTTACCATGGTATAAATGAGAACTCCCAAAGCCCAGATATCTGCAGATGGACCTAAGGGAGGAGGCAGAGGCAATAAAAGTTCTGGTGATGCGTAGGGCAACAGGCCAATATGCAGATGCGGAAGATCGGATTCAGCTTGGACGGCCATGTTTGTGTCCTTTGTCATGAACTCGTGGAAATTAGAGAGACTTGACCCTGAGCTGGTCCGCGAGAGACTGAAAGATGGGGAACTTCTTTTCCCAAGTAAGTGGGAAGTCTCGAGTTTGCTGTCGTCACGAAATAATGCCTTCGTGCTTTTAGTTTCTGGTCCGTCTAATGGTCTTCTTGTTGAAGCGTACGAGCTCCTCGACCTCATGGAAAAATCCTCTTCACCTTTTCGTGACAGTGTGCGAGATAAGCGGGGCCGGAAGACCCGAGACATACCAAAATCACAGAGGATCATGACTATATGGTCTGGGCGCAGATCATCTACAAGCACGTTCTCGAGTTTCAAGTCACCGTGGACTATTCCCAAATCTTCGTGCATGTAGTTGAGTGCTTCAACAATTTGCTTGACGCATTCCACGGTGGTCTTGAGCCGAATTTTCTGTAGCTCTAGATCAAAGTTTAGTGGACCACTTGTGCTATCGATTCCTTCGTTGAAAATGCCCCACCTAGAAACGAGCTCAAACAAAGTACCGCCGTTTATTTTGTTTGTGAGGCAGAAGATGGTGTCTTTTGTCTCCAAACTGTCTAGAAGCGGTAGGATGTTCGGGTGTCGTAATTGCTTCCAGATTTCAATTTCCTGCCTGAAAACCTGTAGGATCTTCGGATTGTGAGATTTTTCTGTTCTTTCCGTATCTTTGGTAGATTTAACGATCTTAATGGCTTTAACATCTCCTAGTTTGGAAGTGCACTCTCTAATTATGCCCCAAGCACCGAACCCAATGACCTTCCCTAACAGGTGTTCCATAACAACGGATCCTTTTTCGTCAACATTGGGCTCAGGGGCCTTGTCTAGTTTTCTTAAGTCAACTGACAGCGATAAGGCCAAAAGTCTTCCAGCGACGGTATTGGCACTGTTACGCCTAGAACGTCGGATAAAGCTTCCATTACGAGTAAATGAAGTTGGATTTGACCGTAGCGTGCGGTTTCCCAGGCCACCGGAGGAAACGCTTTTTGCGTATAGGGAAAACTGGGAATAGTCGATGGATTCCGAGATTTCTTTCACGAGCCTCTTTCTTTGCGAGTACGGGAATTCGTTAAAATTTGCAGGAAGGCTTTCAAGCACAGCCTCAAAGCTCACGGGAGCAGTGTCTTTCGGGGAACCTTTGAGTTTTTTGGGTATGGGGCTTTCGATCAAATTTGAGAAAGTAGGCTCTTTTGCACGCATTTGAGGCCGAAGAGCTATTGGTTGTGGAGGCACCCGAGCATGCAATGTTTTCAAGTCCAAATACAGAGCATCTCTCGAGTTTGCGGTGGAGTTTTCAGATGAGGGCCGGTTCCACTGGTTTATAACGTCCAAAAAGTCAAAGCCAGGTATGTACTCATCCTCCATACCCCTGAAGCCACCAAATCCATTATCAATCGAGTCGTCGTGTGATCTAGAGTAAAGCTTGTTTCTCGCCTTTTGATCGTTGTTGGAGAACATTTGCCTCACTGGAGACGCTGTTCTTGAAGCTCTGTGCCGGTCGTCATTGAAGAGCCTGTGGCCAGTTTCTTCGTCAAAATTGTTCTTCTCATTCTCAGAGTAAATCCGGGGCAACTTCGGCGAATCTTGGCCGCTGGATTCAGTGGCTGTATTGTCGGGAACCACCGTCCGAGGGATAATCTGTTCGTTCACGGACCAGCGCAGGTCTTTCTCCCGGTTCAAGAAAACCGAAGGGTCAAGTGGACTAGCCACAGAAACCTTCGGTTTCGATTTTAGTGGTACCTCCATGATTCTGTGAGCAATGCTGCGACTGCTGAGTGAGAGCTATCCACTTATACTTGTCCCCAGTGCTTGCTTAAGACTTGGTTTTAAAAGCGACTATGCTGAATACTCCTAAGAGAGCTAACAACAAAATTGAAGAATGGAAGTTTGAAGATGTTGTCTATAACTCTCGGCGTAATTATCTATTTCTTAGTGGTATAGTTGAGGAGTGTGAGACAATGATGGGAGCGAGGCTTCATTTCAGAAATGTGGAGCGTGCAGGATAGAGCACGATCTGGTGCAGCTGCAGGACAGAACACATCTTTCGCGACATGCACAAATTCTAGTAGCCTGACACGGTCGAAATAGGAAGTATGGTGTACCATATTGTTTCTCTCTAGTTTGATTGGCTATATTAAATACTTGTCATACAATATGTGAAAATCGTCTCGGCGGAAATTTTTAAAACGAGAGATTTCTTCTATTAGCTGCATTGCAGCGCTGGCAGCAGAATAAGAATCGCTCCAGATTCCACTCTGCTCTAGTCAAGGAAAAGAAATCAAAACTTGCAGATGCTATACTATGTCCGTGAATTCCATCGTGTGCAGAACTGTGAACAGCAAGACGGCCACAAGTTCCAGGAGGCAGACTAGTATTTCCCTGTTCATAGGCAATCCCCGCCGGCGTTCTTGAAACTGGTGTGTTTAGCCCTGTATCACCTCAGTGTCTGACCCCTCTAAAAGGGTAGATTGAGCAGCATCCGTAATCCTCTCTTCCTCGATTTCTTCCTGTATCTTCATATGACTTGTCTCCATAGGCTCACGATTGGGTACCTCTGCTCGAAGTGGCTCTTCGTGCGAAATGATGAGAGGAGTCAAAAACGATTCCGTTAACAAATCAACTGCGCTTGGCCGCTTCTCGAAGTCAAACTCAAATGTTTTCTCGATGAACTCCTGACCTTCGAGTGTGCAGTTTTCAGGCACTTCAGGCCTGGTGTGTGTCCCAATTTTGAAAATGGCTTGCATCTGACTAAAGTTAGGGAACGGATGCCTACCTGTAAACATCTCGACAATCAAACATCCGACAGACCAAATGTCAGCCTTTTTTGTATAAGCTGTCTGCTTGACGACTTCAGGTGCCATCCAGTAGACCAGTCCCTGCAAAGAAGCACGCTTTGCTTGCTTTCCGGTGCTTGGCTTTTCTTCTCCCGTGGCATCTTCTCCCTCTTCTGTTTCTATCTTCTTGGAAATTCCAAAGTCACTGATCTTGGCTACTCCCTTGATATCTATGAGAATATTGGCACCCTTGATATCTCTGTGTATAATATCCACGCCATGCAAATAGCTGAGTCCAACGAGGACCTGTCTCACGAAATTCCTGATCAATGGCTCTTCAAATGGACCATACAGCTGAAGCATCAGCAGCACAGACCCTCCAGGGATGTATTCTAGGAAGATGTTGAGAAAGTTGCTATCAGAAGACAGACCATAGTAGAGTACAATGTTTTCGTGATTCAACTCCTTGAGAAGGGTCATTTCTCTTTGAAGTGCAGTGATCATTGACCGTGCTTGCTCATTTTGCTTAGAGTTTCCGGAAGGAATAGGGACCTGTTTCACGGCCATCAATTCTCCACTTAAGGGATCCATACCGAGGTACACAGTGCCAAAACTACCAGCACCTATCCTTGCACCCTGTAGCCACTTTTTTCCTTTGAATGCATTGTCACTATCAGTGTCCTCTTCGGAGCTGTTCTCATAGTCAGCAAGGAAATCTTTTTTCCCCTCGTCATCTGATTCAACGTTCAACACATCAATTCTTGAATGCCTCTTATTATTGCTTGTGTACTGAGTTGCCACAGAGAATCTGGGTTTACTGTTGCTGAACCAGCTCTTCTGGGATCCCGCCAGCTGACTGTCTTCGTTCAAGCTGATATTCAGAACTGCGGCAGGATTCGGCATCTTGCTGATGAACAGCGCATTATCAGTAACGGTGGGATTCTTTGCCTCGTCTAGCATATTCACGTTATGAAGTAGCACGTCACCGATGGTCCGCTGCTGAGAGGAGCTTCGGGACGAGCTGTCTTCCGAGACAAACGAAGGTTTTCCCAACAGGACATTCAGCACGGAACCCAGGAAAGGTGATTTCTTCAGAAGCCGGATACTTTGGCGCACAGAATTGCGTATGGTGGCCTCCAATGCATGCAGCTCTGCTGTGGGAAAATACTCGCCCAAATTCGATGAAATCAATTCACTTGGTGGACGCTGGCCAAAGAAACGCCTGATCTCTGCGGTGGATGGCTTCACCTTGTATGTTCGTCTGAAGATCATAGCTGACTGCTTCAATGCAGTGGCAGTCGGTGGCTCATTTTTCGGCGTAAGCATAAACCGGTGTTTCTCCAAACGGTCAGGGGAAAAGCAGATCGTGACAAATTCGACGTCGTAGAGGGTAGTGATTTTGCTCTCTCCAGAAATCGAGGTATGAACATAAACATCGTATTCGTTCTGGTTTTGCCGGACTCCTAGCTTCTTGAGCACTTTTCGTTTAATCAGCTCGGCATTGAAACACCCTTCCACATTGACCTTTTTGAGAGACCCATCCGGCAAAATAAATGTGACTATTCTAAGTGGCGAAGCACCACCCGTGATCGTAGCCTGCTCTGTATTTGTGGTTTTGGTTTCTGTATCTGCTGCATTAGACTGGATGTTTTTTTTGATCTCATCCAAAGAAACCTTGGATTTTAGAACCTGCAGTTTGAACTCGGCTATTGCCAATTCAAGACGTAGCCTGTCACCCACTTTGACCACCCCGATTTCTCGGAGCGCATCGGTGTCCAATTCAGGAACTAGATCAAGTGTGATCTTATTTTTGAGGAACTTGTTGTAATATTGTTGGCATCCAGACTTGCTGAGCCAGCTAAGTAGATCAGTAGGTTCGGACATTACCCAAAGAGCGTAGATCTTGAATGAGTGACTGCCTCGTTTTAAAGGCTTGATAACGACGGTTGTAAGGGATTTGAGATCTCCGATCGTTTATCCCCAGAAATGGTGTACATGTAAATGTTTATTTAAATGGGTAGCATTGAACGACCTGCTGCACTTATTGTGTGCAAACTGTTTGAGCCCAGAATTTTTAAGTCGCGAGTGTACACATCATCGTGCTGTACTGTATAAACTGCCCGAATCGACTATTTTCTCTGGCTTTGTTCCATCTGCAATCCCAGTTATTGACATTTATTATAGTTGTGATTCAAACATGATTGCCAAATTTAGAGCTGCTCCTGGTCATGTAATTGTGTAAAGCACATCAGCCTTGTTAGCTGCAAATTGCGCTTGCACGTCTCGTCTCTGGAGCATTACACAGCCTCGTCAAAACAGGGTTTGCGAAAACTCCACCACCTTTCCATTCGAAACAATAAGCTGCTTGTCAAACTCCTGACTTGGATCATTCTCCGCACGCTTCCAAGTGACGATATCTTCTTTTTTGCCGTCCAATTCGAATATTCTAACTCTTCTAATATAGCCTCCATACCCACCGTAGCCTCCTTCGCCAGCTCCGCCTCCGTAGCAGAGCCATATTGAGCTTTCTTTGGACAGATCTAGTAAGCAGAAGTCATTGGCATGATCGTGTCCAACAGATACTGCTTGTACACGTGCATTTCCAAGGGCCTCTCTCATACCCGAATGGAACTTTGGAGCTGTGATTCCCTCGGGACTTTGGCCCACCATTGGTTGGCCCTTGTTCCTGTACTCAGGAAGTGGGATGTGGAAGAACGCCATGCTCATGAAATTTTTGTCTTTGGCTTGCTCGATGAGGGCCAGTGACTGAAGTCCAAGCCAGTCGACCTGCGATTCCTTGAACCAGTCGTATCCAGGGTGCACTTTTTGGTTTTTCGAGCGACTGTGACTGTCCATGAAGTAGAAAACAGCAGAAGGCTGGCGATTGCCAAGTTGACCCACCACTACAGCGTAGTTCCCAAAACCATCAACGCCTTCGGGTCCAACCACTGCTACCAGGTATGGAAGCGAGCTAGCTAGCTTCATGACTTGCTCACGTGAAAGTATACTTTCGTCATCGTGATTACCCAAAGTTATGGCATAGGGAATTTTTCGAACAATGAAGGGGTTAACTGCTTTGAATAAAGCAGTCTCTGGGTCAGGTGCCGCAGCACCAAAAATCTGATCTCCTGTCATGACAACAAAATCTGGAGCCTCAATATCCAAGACTCGGTCGATAAATCTAATAGTACGCGGGTCGGCGTGGCATCCCTTGGCGGAGCTCTCCGGAACAGGGTCTCTGCATTCTCCAGGGCCTGTAGAGAAATGGAGGTCTGCCACCTGTAACACCTTAAATTTTCCGTCACTGCGGAACTTTAGAGGGGTGGTATATTCTTTGCTCGAATAGTCGGCTTTTGGACCCTTTCGAATGGTGAGTCGAGGGTGCTTGTTTGCACCAAATCCCAGGTTCTCAAGCGGGTGCTCTAAAATCTTCCAGTTGGGTCTTGGATCAACTGCATCCGGACCGAAAAGGATATCAATTGCACTGACGGCATTATCGCTTGCTTTGTCTAGTTTAACCCATATGTTTCCATCTTTCTTGACCCATCCCGCCTCTTCAATTTCTTTATCGGGTGGAATTCTCATATAGTTGGCGAGGTCGTGGTGGGACTTTTCCACTCCACGGCGCCTGAGATTCAGTGGCTTCGTTTCAGAGGTATCACTATCTTCCTCTGTTCTTGCTTCCTTTGGCACTTCGTCATTCCCATATTGCTCTGCGAAATGACCCTTCTCTTCCTCGGAAGCTGCTTCCCTTTCCTTATCTTCACCACCCAGTTCTTTAGCTTCTGGCTCTTTATCAAAATAATCACTGTCAAGCTTTAACGGCTCGTTTTTATTGAGCTCCTTTAAAGCTGCGAGATCTTCTTCATCGAAGCTGTGTTTCATGTTTATTTCCATTAAAATATCCTTGGGAATGCACTTTTTGTTCCCCCTGATGGCACAATCTTGTTTAGGGTTTCCCACCGTCACATCAACAATCACTTTGCCTCTGTTTCGCTCATAGTACTCTGAAGTGATTTTCTTTAAACTCAAGTAAGACTTGGCTGTCCAGTGAGACCCCAACATCAAATCCTTCTCGACTCTCGCCCATCCGCCGTTGTCCGAGACATCGCCGTATAGCCCGCGCGATGCTTTGGGTACACCACAGGTGGAGCTCTTCTTGTTGAAAAGATTGCAGGTTCCTATGGCGATGTCCACAATGTACGAATCAGATGGTGGCTGGAAGTATGCGGGCATCAAACTGGGAGGGAGAAGGTCATCCATGTGGATCAATCTCTTCCTATTGGCCATCAACAAGAGAAGCAGAATGGTCACAAAGGTCACCACCAAGTAGATTGAGTACCGTAGCAATCTGGCAGGAAGAAACATGGTGGTCTGTGATGTGGAGCCAGACTCGCAGGATTGCAAATAAAACTTGTCACCCGGTGCGAAAGCGTGCATAATTTACGCGATAAGATCTAGAAGCTTTGAGATCTAAACCAAAAGTAGCATGTTTCAGCTACTCCGGACCGAAGCAGTGTAGTCTTTGCTAGCCTGGTAAACACAGATGTTCCGCGGTTTGTTTTAGTCTAAACATTATTGTTCAAAGTGGGCCGTGGACAAATAGAGATACCGACCGTAATCATAGGCCTTTGAGATGTTTGGAATTGTATTTTACGACTAAGTGTATTCAAGGTCATCCATTTTTAGACACTATGGGCTTCTCTGTTATGTCAAGTATTGAGGACGGTGTATTCCATTCTCTGGGGTTACCCCACACGTGCGCGTGCCTAGTTGCTGGACGAGGCTCTACGTCATGTTAAAAAAGCAAAAATATTCATTCACATATTACCTCAAGAACCCTTCGTATCGTCGGAGTCTTCGGGTTTCTGCTCTGTGGGCTTAGGCTCTGTGGGCTCCAAAGGAGGGAAGTCGTCTAATGAGGGAATGGGCTTATTCACGCCGCCAATGATGACATTGTGTGGTTTGTTGATGTTCTTAAGCGGGACCTGTTTGCCGCCAATGTTCACAAGGGGATTGTTGTCTTTTTCTTCAATCATAATATTCAAAAGGAAATATACGAAGGAAATGAAGATTGCCACTGCGAGCGCTTGTCTTAACATACTTTGGCTGTGCAGAATCGAGTAGTGCGTAGAAAGCCAAAGCGTGACGGCACGTATATACTGATTACTGTTGCGGATCTGCGCGAGTGCAACTGCTAGCATCGCATACCCTGCGCGCGCCATGAATTGCCATGGTCGCAGCAAAACAAAACACAGCGGCCCCTACCACCTGGCACACTAGCACTACATGTGATTATGGGGATGTATAGAAACCGATGTTGCTTCAAAACTCATGCAGTGGATCTTCAACTTCTACTGATGCACCAGAATTCCATGGGCATCGTTGTGTTGACTGGAAATGTAGACCCTCCCCGCCTGCATACCACGGTGCAGGTACAATGGAGTCGCTTCCAGGAGCCGGCCACCGCACATTACAACATTTATCTCTAATTCCTCTTCAAGCAGACCTGTGGCAACGCTAGTCCAGCTCTGCACATACTTCTTCTCGAACCTTAATCTCGTCTCATTATGTCCGAGTCCTTTATGAACTGGGATCCGGCGCAGGTGTCGCATTTTCTTCTGGCGAAGATTGGCGAAGACGTGAGCTCCTCGTTCATAGAGAACAATATCGACGGCTCCCTCTTGCCATTTCTTACCACGGCACATCTCCGAGAATTAGGCATCTCACAGCTCGCCGCAAGGCTCAAGGTCAAACAATGCATAAACGACCTTATCACCTCCCAATACAAAAAAGAGGCAAATAATCCCGTGGACGATAGCTTCCTCCGCCTCAATGCGGTTAACATCAACACAAACTACGTCTCCATGGAGGCCCTCAAGGTTTGCCTGGTTTTGATGCACGATCTCAGTAATACTACCCGAAAGGTCTCTGACGACACAATTGACATTGACAAGCTCAATGAGAACTTCACGAAACTCAAGACCGACCTCATTCCATTGATCCGCCTTATTCACGAGACGAAGCCGCTCCCCACACCCACGTTGGACCCGGGCATTTCCGTATCGCTGCCTACCCATTCTACAAACTCCATCTTTTCTACATCGTCCTTACTGAACTCTGACAATGAGATTGTGCTGACGCCTGCCCCTCATAGTGGCACCTCTGCCACCACAATAACTCATCCTGCACACTCCCCGAAGATCTCCGGTTCCACTACTTCGCCTGGCATTTTACCAGGAAGCCACTCTCCTTCTGTGCACGGCACATTTGCTCAAGCTTCGGCTGCCCCAGTCCCCAAAACCTCCTCCAACCCGTCCCTTCAGAAGTACAAACCTGGCTCTAGTCCCACCCAATCGAAACGCTTTTCCTCGGGCTCGGTCCTTTCTATGGGTGTAGGGAAGGTCGCGGACGTAAAGACAAGCTCAACGGGTCGGTTCTTGTCAAAACCACGTCTTGTGGATGCGAAGATGTCGCCCAGCCCTATTGAGGAGCCGTCCGAGTATATTGGGTCCAGAACTCCCCAACAACCGCTTTTGCTGCTGGGAGGACTGAATCCGCCTTTGAAAAGTAAGTTTACCACCAGCCTGTTGGTCACCAGTTCTGGAAGTTCGAGTGCTGGATCTCCGGCTGGTGGCCAGCCGTTGAAACAACTCAAAGCTTCGTCAGAAGACACCTGCTTGAAAGTGCTACAGCATGCAATGAAGCGCCATCATATACCAAGGGAGAAGTGGTCTAAGTATGTGTTAGTTGTGTGCTATGGCGATAAAGAACGGATCTTGAAGCTCACAGAAAAGCCTGTGATCATATTCAAGGAGCTACAGGAGCTTGGCAAGAATCCTGCCATTATGCTACGCGAGCGTGCAATGGCAGACAGCGATGCCATGGAGGATATGCGTATTGGGGACGATATACCTGGTGGCACTCTTTAAGATGTCCAAAAATTGCACCCACCGCGCGTGCAACTATACTCAAAGCCTTTGGAAGTCTGTGGGTTTCGGCCGTTTGCACTTCTGACATGTTCTGCGGCTGAACACTTCGAGGAAATTCCTTCATCTGTATGTGATTCATGACTATTTATCCTATGCTATTAATTAATACGTGATATATCTATCGGTTTGTCGGTACGCATAGCTACAAGACTGATGTAGGGCTTCAGCCCTAAACTTCGCGCTCGAACATGGTGCGGCCCTGGGGAGGCACATCGCCAGCTGGGAATGCAAAAGATCCCATGTCGCGCGCACGTGACCAAGGAATCCGCCTCGCGCACCATTTGTTAAAAAAAAAATTTTCCGTAATTTCAGACCTCTTCTACACCATAAGAACATATCTAAAATGCCTCCAAAGTTCGACCCAACTGAAGTTCAATACCTCTACTTGAGAGCCGTCGGTGGTGAAATCGGTGCTTCTTCCGCATTGGCACCTAAGATTGGTCCTTTGGGTTTGTCCCCAAAGAAGGTCGGTGAGGACATCGCCAAGGCCACCAAGGACTTCAAGGGTATCAAGGTCACTGTCCAATTGAGAATTCAAAACAGACAAGCTGCTGCTTCTGTTGTCCCATCTGCATCCTCTCTTGTCATCACTGCCTTGAAGGAGCCACCTAGAGACAGAAAGAAGGAGAAGAACGTCAAGCACTCCGGTAACATTGCTTTTGAAGAGATCATCGAAATTGCCAGACAAATGAGAGAGAAATCTTTTGGTAAGAACTTGGCTTCCGTCACCAAGGAGATCTTGGGTACTGCTCAATCTGTTGGATGCCGTGTTGACAGAAAGAACCCACACGACATCATTGAGGCCATCAATGCTGGTGAGATCGATGTTCCAGAGAACTAAGCTTTTTATAAATAGGGTTTTAATATCGTTTTACGACTGAGTGATTAGACAGTAGAGTGTCAAGCACAATTTCTCAAAGCCGGTCCACAGGCCGCCGCTTTAAATCACAAAACAACACAGGAAAAAGTACCAAGCCTTTCCAGAGATGATAACTTCAACCGTTTGATCGCCAGCCGTACATTCTCGTGTGCATTGTCAAGATACGGTGAGGCACCGATGTTTTGCCCCACAGCGCATGTCACGTGCTGCCGAGGTGGACTCAGCTCACGTGAGCAAACGCTTTGGATCAACACTCCTTTACTCTTAAGCATAGCACCCCGTTTCAGCCATATTATACATCGGAAATGTCGGACTCAATCGGTATGTCTTCATCTCAATCCGCAGCGGTCAGTGAGCACGAACGGCACTCTACAAAGTTGGTACACAATGTAAACACTTGTACTAACAAACAAAGACAGGGTTTTTGTGAAAGCAATTACCACAATCAAAGCATTATCTTCTCGGTCAAATCATGGTCTGTTGCCTCGACCACCTGCAGAGAATAGAATTAAATTGTACGGTCTATATAAGCAAGCCACCGAGGGAAATGTAGAGGGGATCATGCTTAGACCCGAGGGATCAACCATGGAAGACGAAGGGGCCAAAAAAAAATGGGACGCATGGAAACGGGAGGAAGGGCTCTCCAAAACTGAGGCCAAGCGCAGCTACATCCTGTACCTTATAGAGACAATGAGAGTCTATGCCAGCGGAACAGTTGAGTCTAGAGAGTTGCTCAGTGAGTTGGAGTATTTATGGGATCAGATTAAGGACGTGAGCTTTGCGGACGATTATTCGCAAGCTCCAGGTCCCACTGGCAATTTCTCGAGGTACAATACTGCCCCGCTGGTGTTCTCCAATGTCGATCAGTCTGACAGGTTTTCCACCGGGACGCCATGGCCGTTGCAAAGCACATACACGGCGCTGGTTACTAATCAGCAGTATAGGAATAACTTGGAGCAAATATATCTGCATTCAAGGAGAAACACACAGCTCTCTATGAGCGAGTTGTTAAGTCAGAAACAGCAAACTGCAAGAGGTGCCACCCTGGAGGCCCATGCACCCTACTCGGGGCCGCACAACTCGGAGGAATTCCGCGTGTGGCAGAGCCAAATCAATCTGCTCATCAGCAAACTCAGCAAAGATATTACTGAACGAAATACTGGAGCATATGCTTTTCAGCATTCTCGAAGGGGCAGCGAGAACGAAGATCCTCAGGACGCTCTCAAAAGACGACTTGTGCATCTCATGAGAGTCGTGGGGTGGAAAGCATTGCGCTTCTTGAAAAACCTCGCGATAAGCCTACTCACTATCTTGTTCTTTGTTTGGTTTTTGAACAAGAATGTCAAGGTGCAAAGAACAATAGTCAGGAAGCAGCTAGGAGATAAGAAGCTGAAGGAGCTAGTCATCAACATGGTGATCAACACCAAAGAGAATAGGTGGTTCGTGCGCTTATTAAGTCTCTTGAACAGCTTTGTTGGATTTGTTTGAGCTTGTGCATTTACTGTTTTCAGGGTGTTGCAGGACAACATAAAGCTCAAAGCGTAATAGTGTTTTAGCCTGGTCTGTGATGATAGTCTGGGTCTCGGGAGCCTCACTGATTTTCATCGAGCCTGAAAATGGTCTGGTTTGGGCCAACTTCAACTGCCACCTAAGCAGTGCTTTTTAAATGGGCATTGCATCTCTGTAAATTTTAGACACCTCAACTTCACCACTATAATGGAAAAAATTCGCCCCAGTTTGTTGCAATCGTGTGGACCTTCTAGGTATCGTCTCGCACCAGTACATGTCAACTCGCGATAATTCTCACTTTTCGAGACCTCATCACCTGCATCTGAAAAAACTCATCTCTTCAAGAAGTCAACTATGGATATCCACAGGTGTCGATTTGTGGACTACACTCCACATACCATAACCGCACTGGCATTCTCGCATGTTAGTGACACATCCAAGGTTGCTCCTCCCGGTTTGCGCTTCGCTGTGGGAAGATCCAACGGTGATATCGAGATCTGGAACCCCAGGTACAACTGGCTCCATGAATTGACTCTACCGGGAGCCCGTGGGCGTGCCATCGAAGGTTTGGTCTGGTCCCACGCAAAGGGCGAAAATCCCCGTCTTTTCTCCATCGGAGGCTCTACTTACATCACCGAGTGGGATTTGAAGACCTGCAGACCTAAGGCGAATTTGAACTGCAACGCTGGTGTCGCTTGGTGTATTGACGCTAATGTCGCTGGTACCCGCTTAGCAGTCGGATGTGATGACGGCAGTGTTGTTGTGATAAACATTGCTGGTGGAAGTGGAGTCATGGAATTCGAGTTTATTTGCCAGAGACAGGACCAAAGAGTATTGGGAATACGCTGGTACAACGACGACATGTTGATCGGTGGATGTGCCGACGGAAAAGTGCGTTGTTGGTCCGTAAACGGGGATACTAAAGGACAGCTTGTCAGTTCGATGAGGGTGGACAAACTGAAGACTGAGTCGACATTGGTTTGGTCGATCGTGACCTTGCCCTCCAGAAATCAATTTGTCACTGGTGATTCCACTGGATCAGTCAAGTTTTGGGACATAAAGACCTCTTCCCTTATACAAACATATCAGGTACATGACGCAGATGTCTTGACTCTTGCTAAGGATGCATCGGAAGAAAAGGTTTTCTCCGCAGGTATAGACAGGAAGATCCACCAGTTCTCCTGGTTGGAGAACAAATCGAAGAAAAACTCCAAATGGATTCATAATTTCAACAGACTATTACATCTGAATGACGTGAGGTCGCTTTCGTTGTTCGAGAGCAAGGCTTACAATTTTTTGGTGTCCGGTGGTGTGGAGAGATCTATCATAGTACAGTCTGTGGAAAACTTCCTTGAAGGCCCATACAAAAAGATCCTCATGGACCAGCAGCATTCCAATATCAGGTTCAACCCTCTCTTCAACCTTGTTGCATTATTCCAAGACCAGACTGTCAAGATATGGCGTCTCCAGGATGACAAGCACAAATTGGTTGCTAAGTTGTCTCTTACAGATGACGACAACATCACTTCCATTGATATCAACGGACTCCTCAATACACAGCCTGTTGTGGCTGTCTCTACTATAAATTCCGTGAAGGTGTTTGTTTTAGAAGAGCTGGACCAGAAGTATAAAGTCAAAAAAGTTAGGGATGCTGCCTTTGACTCCGTGGTCAGTGGAGCAAAAAACGTCTTCTTCTACAACGACAACAATCTCGTCATCCACACCCCACAAGATGAGATATACAAGTTCGTTGTTGCCAGCAGCGAATCGATTGAGTTGGAGGATGAAATTGAGTCCCAGGCTGAACTTGGAAAAGACTTGAGGGCTGGCTTTGATTACTACAACAACATTCGTTACATTGCTATTTCGAAAGATTTCAGCAAATTAGCAGTTTTGAGGTATAACAACTCTGTTGAATTGTTGCCCCTCGAAGAAGCTTTTACGCCCCGGACCTTGGCAACTCTTTCCAACAATGTGCATTTGATTGAGTTTACTGAAAATGACACCCTTCTCGTTCTCACGGAGGAGAATAAATTGCTCGAGTTCAATACCGAAGATTCAGCAGATGGCCTATTGAGTGCTTGGTCTCAACGCAACAGTGAAGTCTTGCCTCTTCAATTCCTAAAATTAGAGCAAAGGCCTCAAGGAATGTTCACCCAAGGAAGCAAAGCCTGGATTTTTGGCAGTCAATGGGTGTCATTTTTTGACTTGAGTCTTAACATTGAGGTAGCCAAGAACTACCTCAGCAAATCCAAAAAGAGAACCAACGATGGCTTGAGCATTCGTGAAGTCGAAGAAAATGGGGTTCTTAAAGGAGATGAAGGAAATTTTGTTGAGAGGGAGATGAAGCAAGCTCTGATTAGGAGGGCAGAAAAGGAAGCCGAAGATTCGAGCGCAGAAGGCAAGCTGAACGTCCCCTTCTGGTTCACCCAGAAGTACCGCCCAATTTTAAAGGTGGGCTCTTGGGGAGATAACGAGATTGCTGTTGTCGAAAGGGAAGCCTTTGCTTTACCTACAAGCTCTGCGTTCGAGGCTGCTCATTTCAAAGTGTGATATTACAATTATTATTTACACAGCATTCTGTAAGTGAGGCATAGGACATGCCTTTATTCACTCGATTTTAGGGCACACTCTGGCGCCCTGAAAAAACACTCTGGCGGCACTGCCAAGGCCCATCAAACACTTTTGTGGGTTTCCGTTCTCATCCTGGTCATCTTTTAACATTTCGTGTTTTTTCTTTCCATCAAATTCTTGCATGTACTCCTTTTTGTACGTTTCTTCAAAAGTACGATTAGGTTCGAAGGATTGGATATACAAGCCATCCTTTGGGTCCTTAGAATATTTGTAAAACATCTTCAAATGACGCTCCACTTCTTCGGCTATCTTGTGAGCTAAGTCACCTGGCACGTCACTATCGACATAAAGCAAGTAGTCAGCCAATCCCTCAATGATGAGTTGCGACCAGTATGAAGGGTCACGCCAATATCTTTGATCGTTACCGTAGTCACGGTCGTAAAATGGGGAGTTTCTGTCGATTGCGGCCCTGGCCAAATCCTCTGCAATATCCTTCCACTTCTTGTCCTTCGTGATGTTGTACAAATGAGCAGCAGACGACAACGTAGTACCAGTGTTGTAAGTGAGCTTCACTTCGTCAATCTTTTTGTCGGCTGGCTGAATACCATCCTCGATACACTTATCGTTGGGGTCTTGAAGAGTCTTGATTTGCCAGTCAATACATTGTGCGGCAAAATCGATATAGACCCCAGACTCTTCGGGCACAAACTTTGAGATTTGTAGGCAAGCCTTGGCAACTTCGGCGGTTGTACAAGCATTCACGTATGTTTTGGAGACATGCCACTTCACACCTCCAATTTTCTGATCCCATCCGCCCATCAAGAATCTCACTAACTCACGGCTCATGTCCAAGTATTTTTTTTCTCCAGTAACCTCATAGGCTGTGATCATAGCACTGGCCACCTGGGCATCGTCATCGTAGTAAATGTCGGTATCGTTTCCTCCGTTTTCAGCAGCAGAGTAGCCTTTGAGATGATTATTTTTGTACTTCGAAAAACACTCAATTGCAGGGGCAATCAAAGGCCCAAACTCGGGGTACAATCTTGCACCATCAACAATTGCTTGGGCGGCAACGGAGACCGCCCAGACGACGAAACAGTCCTCGTTGTAGCACCCTGCACACTTCTTCTTGGCCACGAAAGTCTTTTTGTCAGAGTTGTAGAATTCCAGCCACATGCCACGTGCAACAATGTATCCTTCAAGACCGGGATTGGTTAGAGTCATATTCAATTGATTTGGTTGAGTAAATTAGTATGGTTATTCCCTCGAGGTGTACTCGCGCACTTGCTATTATATATATGTTGCTATCGCGCTGCTCCCGTGACGTAATATAACTTAATCAGCTGCGAAAGAATGAAATCTATTTAAGGTTGTCACGCTGCAAAAGCGGTCAGGCCAAGAGAAGCCGCCACCCCCACAAAATTGCATCTGGGACTCCGAAAAGTAATGAGTCGCTCTCCATACTTGTGTGGGACCTGATGATCTAGTGACTTTTTATTTGGAGTTTAAACGTATTTTTGACACTCAATTTTCTCTTAAACTTTTGTTAGCGACTACGGATTACGGTGCGAAAGTGACAACGTGCGGCAGAACTGGAAACCAGACTGCGTCATGCCTTTACATTCTGAAAGTGCATAATTATCCGATCCAGTAATTTGCTCTCAATCAAAAGGTCACAGAACTAAAAATTATCTAACGTAACTCATTTTAGCTCTATTCGAACTATTGAGGCTGATCAAAGTCGTGAGAAACTTCGTGTCAGAAACCGTTGCATGTTCGCATCTTACATTGGGGAAAGGATGTGAAGAGAATGTTTCTTAGTTAGTAGCTTGTGCGCTGAAAGGTTTTATTCGATTGTAATGAACCCCCACATACGGCTTTCAACATTAAAATCTGATGCGCTCTACTCCACACCACTTGGCCTCCTCTTTGGTCCACATCGCTTTTACTAAAAACCACAGGTCCTTCAAGTACATTAATGGCAATTCTCCTATGTACTGCATTTTTAGCAGTTAACGTGTCAGTTTAGACACTTTAAGCTGTGTATCGAAGCATTGTCAGCTTGATATGCATAACCACTATATTGATACTACGATGAGAAATACTTGCCCCCAACTGTCTGCTACACTATTGCTTAATCCATACCGGAACAGTTCCTCTTAAACTTGTTCTAATTTCAACCCAGCTAAGATCATTCTGCTTATCAAAAAGAATCATTGCATTTATCATATGAAACATGTAATTTTGTGCATTCTGTTAGGGTTCGCCCGAGGTTTACTATCTGAGGGATTCGAGATGACAGCCGGTTCCGGAGTTGTTCCTTTCTACTTTTATTCAAACTAAACCAATTATAAATACTGATTCTTCAATTCCTCCTTGGCTCGCATGCGCGATACTTTCTGGGTCGGGTCGGCTCGTATAACACACATCTCGTGCATCATACAGTTCGTCTGTCGTGCGTTTCGTAAGTTGCAGCATCGCCACTTATGCCGGGAGGACATCCGTGTCTTCTTGCTCCTACACCTGAGTGTTCCTGTACGAGGAGTTATTGTATGCCTGTCTGTGGATCTCATTCATGACAATTTTCTGTTAGGAAAATCCATGACACAACTAAGGACGTGCACTTAGTAACAATGGATTTCACTAAAAAAGCTTAGCCAAAAATAGGCACTAGGCACGTGGTCATATCACGCGTACCAGCGTGATCATATGAATGAACATGATATTAAGTCATACCATCTCAAAGATATGCTTGAGTTTTGTTTTTTTCAAGAAAGGCTCTTTGGCCGAGCGGTCTAAGGCGGCAGACTCAAGTTCTGTTATCGTAAGATGCGCGTGTTCGAATCACGCAGGAGTCATTCTTTTTTCCCGCGTTGTTTCTCAAAATGGTCTTTTAAGCAATACAATTTCAGTGACAGTTCAATTGTACCGTTGAAACTTACAAAAGATAATTCAATTTTTACAAAATGTTTTCGATAGCCTTTGCCTAATTATAATTAATTGAATATTTTACATACAAACCCTTTACTTAGCATCCAATGGCTTTCTGGCGATGTACAACATCATTGGGGTGAAAAGCTTCTGCTTGCCACCGGCAACCAAGTTGACAGCAGCATCCTCTAAAGCCCCAGTAACCTGCTTAGATCCCTTGGGAGCGAAGCCGATCTTTTCCATCAAACCCACCAACTCAGTGGTGATCATTCTACCAATACGCGAAGTTCTGAAGATGGTGAAGTAGTCAGATAAGGTTTGAACGTGCTTCAACTCACCAGACAATGGGTAGTACCATGGGATCTCATCATCAACATCAGCCAAGTCTTTCTCGTACTCGATCTCGAAACCGACGTTTCTCAAGGCCTTGTCAGCAACCTCTCTCTTGTACATCTTTGGAATACCATCACCAACCTCGATACCGTAGGCGATTTTTCTGTGCTCCTCGTTGTTTTCATCGTAAGCATCAGTCATAACCCACTCGTAGACACCAAAGACTCCTCCTGGCTTCAAAACCTTGTAGATTTCAGAGTACACACCCTCTAAAACAGGTGCATGGACAGTGGCCTCGATAGCGTAAACAGCATCAAAGGACTCTGGCTCGAAGTCCATCTGCATAAAGTCACCCTTGACGTAAGACAACTTGTGATCCAACTTGTATTTTTGAGCGTAGTGGTTTGCTCTTTCGATTTGGTAGTCGTTGTTGTTCAAACCAACAATGGTACAGTCAGTGAATCTGCAGATTTCTCTACCTGGGCCACCAACACCACATCCGACATCCAACACTTTCATGTTTTCGTTGATGTTCATCTTGTGGGCCAAGAAATGCTCGTGTCTGGCGGTGGCTTGTCTAAAAGCTTCTCCCTTGTAGTAACGAGAGAAGTGGAACGAGGATCCCCACCCGTACTCGTAGAAGTCGGTCACCAAGTTATAGTAGTGAGCCGTCAATTGCGAGTAATCACCCAATCTCTTGTCTTCGTCATCGGCAGTAACACCTCCATCCCAGTGCTTGAAGTACCCGTTGTTGGCGACATCAGACGCATCACCTGACTTGGACATGAGGGCACCAAGTCCAGATTTCTTGAAGGACTCACCGTGCATGGCCTTGGCGAACTCGCGGTCCTTCTTAAAGTCTTTCTCTGCTAATTTGACTGTAGACATGTTGAGATTAATCGCTGGTGATTTGGGAGTTGTTGAAACTTGAGAAATTTGAAGAGTCTGACACGATGCGACAATATTTATGAAATTTGAAGAGCTCGTACAATCGTTTACGCGCCTCGGTGTTTGTATGCAATATAAACTTTGGTGCACACCGGTTTACCACGCTCGTATAACCTCTCGTATACGATGAATGATGCGAACGCGTCCAGCTTCGTCAGATCTTGTCACGTGAAATGTAAACACTATTCCCATAGATGAATCTAATACTGTTGACTTCAAATCACAATTCTTTTCCTACAGATGCATCTCTTCGCGAACGCTTCAGCGCTCATCAACGATTTTGGATTCAATCCATATCTATATCTATGTTGTATTCCACATCCTCTTCCTCGTCAAGCAACTTATCTATTGCAGCTAAGTCGGAAGTAACTTGCAGGTTTCCAGGTTTCTTTGTAGCCTCCACTTTTTCGTCATCCTTTTCGTCTACTCCTTGCGGTTCTGCTTCAGGCGGGATTGATCCATCAATATCCTCCGTTTTAATCACAACATAACTCGTGGACCTGGACACCGGATGAGTTGAGACTCGAGCCAGAACAAACAGAAGTTCGTCGTTTTCTTGCGCTTCCTTCTCCGTAGCCTTCTTCCACAAGTCTTCCACATGTAAATTGAATTTGTCAAGGGCTTTTTCTGCTGCTGCATCGAGAACAAATTCAGGTTTATCTTGGCTGTTGGAAATCAATTGCTTGGTGTCATCAATGGCATTCTTCAACCCGAAAAGAACCTGAGATCCTAACTCTTCAGACAACGACAATTTGTTCAAGTTCATCAAAATAGACTTCTTCACATTCTTGGGTGAATCCTGCTCCACAATTTCTAGATATTTCATCGCCTGCCATAAATGTGACCTACTTTTCTTAGCATTTTCTGGTGAAATGTTGGCAACACTGTTCGGGTCACCCCAGTAAATGAGCTGTTGAAGCACATTTGTAGGTGAAGAGAGATTCTTGCTGTCGCTAAATTCACCACCTGTTCTGAAAAGTCGGTAGAAACAATCGCCACTGACATTGCTGAGTTTGACCTGGTGCGATTCATGACTGAAGCAGTAGACTGGAATGCAAAAAGCTAACGTTTGCTTGAGATCTTGGTTTTCTGCATTTACTGGGTTAAAATATGACAAGACCAACATCTCTAAAAGCATCGACTCCTGCAGAACCTCTCTATCCTTGTCGTTTTCATCGTCACCAAACCCAACTAAAAGGTCTGCTAAAAATAATTTGCATAGTCCTTCTGCAACAACAGCTTGTAACTTAGGCATATGATATGATTTCAACAAGCTGTAAAATAATCTGGCCAATGAAAGGGAATCCACAGCATCATCACCATCCATATTAAGAACGCTCACTCCATGGGTAGACAAGATGTCGAAAATAATTTTTATGCATAGGGTCTTAAGATCCTCGTCATGTGCTTTTGAGGCACTCATTCCGAAAAACTTCAAGTTAGATGCACCTAATCCCTTGTCTATGAGCGTGAATAACCCGAGAGTTTTATAGCCCAAGAACCGAATTTGTCCATTGGTAGTGTTGGTGAGAGCTGGCCGGATCAACGTGTCTATAAGCGTGTCGAGTTGATAGCTGTTGGAGCTAGTGTCTTCAGCAATTTCCAAGTAATGCTGAAGAATAGTCAAACATTGGATAAGAAGATTGTCAGGAGGTTGAGAGGGAGCCACTTTCCTCTTTTTGGCCACACCATTCGAGCTCTCTTCGCTGTCACTCTGTTTTGAATCACTCACGTAGCCCTCTCCTTCCTTAAGCTCCTCGTCACTATTAAAGAGAGACACTGCCGAAACGAAAGTTTCTTCATTTTCGTCAAGAGAGGAATCTCTAATATCTGTTATAATTTCTGTGCACAATTGCGAAAAATATCTTTCATCAATAGAGGCTTTTCTCAAAATCTTCACACAGAGAGCAATAATAACACTTGTCAAGTTGCTGCTTCTCATGGCGTTAGTGATGATTGGCATGAGTCTTCTAGTACCGGCAACATCAGCATAGTCGCATCCGCTG
Source organism: Metschnikowia colocasiae (assembly GCA_002370175.1). Taxonomy (NCBI): domain Eukaryota; kingdom Fungi; phylum Ascomycota; class Pichiomycetes; order Serinales; family Metschnikowiaceae; genus Metschnikowia; species Metschnikowia colocasiae. Next base: position 404,741 of record NKZV01001063.1, read on the forward strand.
ATCACGGATAAGAGTTGTTCTATGACGAATTCCAAGTCCCTCAATTGGTCCCCAAATGGCTGGTATCGTTCCTCAAGAGCAGTATTAGATTCGATGTATTTCTCACGCTCATTCAATCTATGAGCTTGGGCTTTTTCAGCATCTTTGAGTTTGCCAGTCAAATCCGCAATGGAACCTTCGTAGGCCTCAATCGAGTTAGTGGCCTTTTCGATCTCAAACTTTATATCTTTTACTTCCAAGTTCAACTCACTTATTCTCTGGGACCTTTCATTCGCAGAGAATGAATCAGTATCCCTCTTAGATTTTAGTGAAGCTATTTTCTCGTTCTTCTCCTTGAGCTTCAAATTCGATTCCTCCGAATGCAGCTTGAGTTGGGATAAATAAGCATAATCCTTTTCAATCTTGCGTTTGAGCTCTCTCAATTCTCCGATGCCAGTTTGTATCAAGCGATCAAACTTCTCGAGCTTCATGGTATGTTCCTTGAATTCATCCACCAACTTTTCGTCGTCTTTTAACATGGATTCTCTCAATTTAAAATATTCCAGGGCTAAAAAAGAAAGTTTGGTTAATTCGGGCACATTCTTTTCAATGGCATCATAAAGGTTGTGTTTGAGGCAAAAGTCGAAGTATGTCCTCGCAAAGAATGCCTTCTCAACGGTAAGTTCCTTCCAGAAAGAAAACGGAATTTCCATGGTATGAATAGCTTCCTTTTTCTGCTCGAAAACAATATCCATAACCAAATAGGCCAGTTCACTTTCCACCACTTGTAGGTTTTCTAAAAGCTCTAGAATGTCATCATGTGATTGTGGTAACCAAGATTTCGTAAGCATGGATACAGCAGCGGACTTCACACTCTCATCACGGTCATTTAACCCCCACCTCAACAAGTCTTCCCTTAATTTCACGTCTATATCCAAGAATGAAGGGATTTCTTTCGATATGCGGGAAAAAACCAATCTTCTGTTGATTGAGTTGACATCTCGACCTCGCTTTAGTAAACTGGGTATAGTGGAGTCTGATTTGACAAGATTCAACAAAGCGGCTCTTCGAACCTCAGGCGACTCGTCATTTTGAAGCGCTTTCATCAAGGCGGAACTGGCTGGATTTTTCTTCCCATTGCGGGATTCATCGAGATACTGGAACCTGGACACGGCCACCACTGCCTGTATCCTCACAATCGACTCCTTGTCGTGAAGTCTGCGATTCAAAGAATAGCGGAGTGCCGTGAATAGTTGCTCATCAATCTCGGTGATGTAGTTCACCAAGTACGCAAGCAATTGCACCACGCGGTACCTGACATCCTTGAACTTCGACTCTATGCCGCGTAGCAAGAAACGGATCAAGTAATCGACAAATTCTGCTGACACGCTTTCCAAAGATTCGTCATCTTCGTGTGAGAACGAGTTGTTTTTCCTGGGCGTGGGCTCGTCGGCCTCTTCTTTGACTAGGGTGGCAACAAACACGGAGCAAAACTTGGCAATACGGTCGGCAGAGGGCGAGCTTTTCTTAAATTCAAGGATCCTGGCAATTAACTTTGTCATTTGGAAGTTGAACAGCTCTTCGAAATCCAACTCGATGGCTTTGATCTGGACTCTTCTCAATAGCTTGATAAGCTTTCTATGGCCCGATAGCGTTGTCTGGGCATCGGCGAAAATGTGAGCCATGGCATTTTGGATTTCCGGGAACGCCTTATATTTTGAGATATTTTTGAGGGACGGTTTGCTGGTGATCATGGCTTGGGTATGTGGTGACGCTCGCCGTGGTGGAGATACTCAGCGTGAACCCAAATAAACAAGATAGGGTGCAGGTGATCTAGTAACATCACCCACGCGCACCTGCTGCTGTCAGCGGGGTCTATGCCCCATGACATACGGTCATATTCATAGAGGCTATTAAATAAGTGACCAGTGTAATTAAATACCAAGGCGTTCAGATTCTCCTCCTCTGAGGAGCTAAAGCTTTTTTAAGACAAAAAAAAAATTAAGACAAAAAAAAAAAATGAGTGGTACGGGAATCGAACCCGTCTCTAATGCTTGGAAGGCATTAATGCTAGCCACTACACCAACCACCCATTTTGTTGAAAGTTTGGAAACAAGCAAAGTTGTATAGGGTCATGTATCCTGTGATCGTAGAATAGCTCCTAGTATCCAAGAGCTGAGAATAAGCTCGACGAAAAGATAACGATAAGGATCTTGATACATTTGTATGTGCATGAGTTGCCCATGAGGATACGCAACCGTAGTACGGGCAGGGGACTGATCATCTCGGACATTTCTCCTATCTGCGGTGTGTCAATCCCCGTAGTAATGACGTTCTTCGGTAGTAACGGCGTTCACTCTGTGTTACGCATCCCTATCATGGCTTCAAAAATTATATTAATCACATTTTTGACTTCAATCAACATCTATACAATGTACGAATCCCAAGCATGTCATTCGAAGGTATGCTTCAGTTCTAGAACCTATTCTAAGGTGATGTGTGTAGACACTCACCAGAGCGAAGAGCGCGAATACTATAATCACCTAAATGTAGACCAAAGCGACTCCAATTACTCACTCTTTTCGCAAAACATGACCAGAAGTATGTCTAAGTGCTACCTCTATCGAGACCAATACTAACATTGAAGGTGCGGAGTATGTCGACGTGACTGACTGGTTCTTCAAAGGGGTTCTGTCAATGGAGACCGGCAAAGTCATCCTAACACCAGACTTTGACATGTTAGAAGGTGCGCGTGCTCTTGAAATCGGAAACCCTCGACTTGACACTGGCTTGATTAAGCTTAGCGAAGAAGTCCTTCAATTTGACTCGTCCAAGGGCCAGTCGCTCGCCCGAGTCACCACTCTTATGGACCAGATATTAGTGTTGTGCATGTCATGGATGAAGGGCCTGTCTCTACTGGTGACGGTGTTGAGCTGCAGATATGTTCTTGACCTTCTCTCAAACTACAAAGAGAAGAAGCTTGTGAAGCACGCAAATTTTGTGAACCACCGTATCCACCCAGAGGACTACGTTGTTTCCGAGGAGGTAGAGTCGCAGTATGTGAACGTTGTGTTGCGAGCATACATTCTTGGGATTGCTAAGTTCATCGGCTTTGCCATCAGGTTGGGGGTAGAGGTGCTCTATGAAGAGGAGGACATGGTTACACAAACCCTTGGCTTGGACTTCTTGACCCAAACCTCACCCCAAATGGTTCTAGCAGAAATAGAGGCAGCAGAGCGTTGGCTCAGCAGTAGTAAGGATGCCAAGCGTGACTCGAAGTTCATACTGGCTATGTACTATTTGAGACTTGTCAAACAGCTCATATGCTTCGACGACATGATGAATTTGGGAGTCAATTTGTTTCACCCCCAGCTGTTTAGTGGCTTGGCTTTCTTGAAGCAGGCGGTCACCGTGGTGGAATTACTTCATAAAAATGAGCAAAATGACACCGACCCCTTTGCCTTCTCGACCTTTGCGCAACTTGATCAGAACAATAATAACAACCCAAGCAAGAATGTGGTGATGGACCGCTCACAAGCGTACAAAGACTTGGCCCAATTCCTTCGAACTGTCGACACAATTGTGATGAGACTAACACTGTTAGAAAACTATACCCAATTCCACCAATTCTTGGCGTACTATGTATGCCACAATCTCGCAGTCAATGACTGCGCTTTGGCTAGAGGAATATTCCAGTTGTTCCTCATACGAGACGATAAGTCCATAGCAGGACTGAACGAAGATGTAAGCTCCATCGGCCTCAAATCCATGGACTATTTTTCCTTATGTGGAAACTCTATAATGGACCCATCGCAGTGGAACATTCAAAAGACATCTGATGTGGAGGCCAAGAGGGCGGAGTGCTCGAATAGACTTATGGATTTGTTTAATGATATTGAGACTGCTACCTACCACGAACTCAGTCTCTACGGCAACAACAGATGTCGGCAACGTCAACTAAGAAATCGAAACATTGTGGTTCTCGATACCTTGCAGCATAAAGCTGAGAGCTTGGAGGTCGATCTTTTCCACTACGGCATTGGGGACAGTATTTCGTTAGATTCGGTGGACCAGCCCGCACTCGGAATCAGCTCATTCTTGTACTACAAGAAGCTAGAAACGATGATTGACGTTGCTTTAAGCGGGTTTGAGCTTGACGTATATCAGGCCGGCGAAGCGTCGATGATGTTCTGGTTCGTATCCGAATTGGCCGCATATATGAACATCCACCTAAGTACTAGGATTGTTGAAATCAACAAAGCCAAAATCCTCTCCATCAGCTCGCTTCAACAGCAAATTAAGAAGACAAAGGCAGGCAACAAGTTGCAAGCAATGAGGGAGAAGCATCAATATTTGAAGACAGTGTGCTTGCCTATTTTGGAGTCGAACCTCTACTACATCATCAAGTTTGCAGTGCTTGAAACGTCAGCCTTGCAAGATGTATGTGCTGGCATAGCCATGGTGATAATGCTTTCTACTTCCCAGAGCACTGCATCAAAGAGAAATGGCAGTCTGCTTGTGGACCAGGAAAAGCTCTATAAGTTGCGAATGAAACCGTGGACTTCGGTGGGCTCACCTCCTATTCCAGACTTCAAACAATATTGCCAGAGACACGGGGCACTAGAGACGGTTAAGGGAGAAGAGTTCCGCACAAAATGCAAGCAAGCGCACCAATTGTTGCAAAGCGGAATCCAGAGCTTGCAAGAGCTCTTGCACAACTTGAAGGCAGACACCAAGTTGAGAGCCAGACTCGTCAATGGAAACAGCACAGAAATCGCGGATTGGTACCAAAAACTCCAGGCAACAGCAAGGGCATACGACTCTCAGATAGAACATTTGGGGGAGAAAAGCCTGGCAAGGTTGAAGAGGACCGAGTTGTATTTGCCATACTTCCCGATGTTCTCTACGAGGGAATTGGACCCTGAATCACTTGAGAAGAGACGTTAATCTCTATAGAAAAATGAGTCATGGAAAAGCGCGGTGCTTGCCTTGTTCTGGAATGTTTTAAGCGATCTGAACGCTGAGTTCACTAAACTCGCCGGGCCGAAGCAAGCTATTAAAAAATTCTTGGAAAATCACCCCGAGACAAGGTTGCATCAAAAATATTGCAAACCACACAGCAGGTGAAATTACGGTGAGAGGACCTTCAATAAACATCTACGGAAGATTTGTACGACGTGCATTAGCGTACGCCGTGTGGTCTAAATTTCTTTTATTGTGCCTCAAAGCATGGCTCGGTGCAGAGAACGGGATAGAAAAAAAATAATCCGATATTTGTCAGCACCTCGCGTAGCGCACAGTCCCAAAACATATTGTTACCACCTGTACCTCTAATTAAGGTGGCTGCACTATGAGAGCCAGAAAGGGAAGGCGTTATTCTATATATATCCCATGAAATTTTTTTAAAAACATTATCGCAGTTGGGGGATTCGCAGGCTTGAAAGGCTAAGAAGGTGTGGAGTCTTGGGATAGTCCTGCATGCCGCAAGGGTATTGCACCGCACCGGAGCCCATTGATGATTCACTATATAAAGCGCGTGCATCCGTAGGGTTAAAAAGATACGGAAAATTTACGCCTCCAGCAAGCATAGTTGTTCGATAGCCTTTCCGTGACCCCCTCGCAACTCTAAACAGCTAGATTTGTGCTTTCTATCTAAATCAATAGACGCCAAGTTATAACGCAGATTGCTCTTTTGGAATTTGCCACCCTACCAGAAACGCAAGCTTCAAGCTTTTCGTGAACCAGTAGTGTCAAACACTAGAAAATATCTCAACCCGATGGCCGAATATAAGAGATCCATTAACGAGGTTAGTGGTGCCGTGTCGACCCATGACGACAAGAAGCTTCATACGAAGCCAGGCCGCAAGCCAATCGAAACAGAGCCAAAGTCCAAGAGAACTGCCCAAAATAGAGCGGCTCAGCGTGCCTATAGGGAGAGAAAAGAGCAGAAGATGAAGGACCTAGAAGACAAGGTCAGCCTTTTAGAAGACCTGAACATCAAAGCGCTAGAGAAGATCGAACTTTTGAAGTCCGAGTTAAGGCGCTACAGAGGCCATTCGGACCTCTCGGACCTTAACTTGCCTAAGACCCCCATGACAATCCAAACAAGCGGCAAGCTGGAACAAGGTGTCAAGCAGGAACCGAGTGAGGATATACAACCTTGGTCTACAAACACCTCAAGCACATCCTTTATTCCCTCTAACTCATCTGGAACTCATATTCCAGATTTGGTGAGTGGTTCATCTTCATCGACGACTCCATTGAATGACAACATGCTCGTGTCGCCCGAATCCAGCTCGAGCGACAACTACCATTTGCCCACAGACACAAAACTCAGTGGTCAAGTTATGAACAATCTTTTCGAGGAGGAGCCCAATCCATTCTGTGCATCTCTCAGTGAGGCTTGCGGAACAAGACAAAAGCCCCAGCCAAAGTACCATAGAGTTTCACCACACGACTTTTCTCAGGCTAACGAGAGCAACAATTTCCTACATAATGTCTCTATCGAGTCACCATTGAGTGTATTGAATGTGCCAAACACAGACTTATCCGACCCGTTCTTTAACTCTCTTGATTTTGGCAATAACTTTCCATCCAACGCAGACACCTACGATTTGAGCAGATACGTGCACGAGTTAAACGACGATAAGTTTGACATTTCATTGGCTCTAGGAAACCAAGCCTTTGACCCAGTGACTGAAGGGAACCATCCAAAGATGGCAGACCCTCTTCTGGGTTTGGTAAACGAGGAGTCGGCTTATGACCCTCTCAATCTGGTAAACACCGATTTCAATTTCAACGAATTTGTCAAAAGCTCGTACTCTACGTCCGACAGCTCAAGGTCCAACTCTGTGGCTGGTGGAGCAAAGGCTTTATCATCTATTACGAGCTTTGACAGTCCTAGAATCTTAGAAGAAGCTGAAAAGGATGACAAGGAGGAGACAGTACCCGCTCCTGAGCAGACCTTGAAGTGCTCCGAGATCTGGGACAGAGTCACTTCTCATCCGAAGTATGCCGACATTGATATTGATGGTTTGTGTAACGAGTTGAAGCTGAAGGCCAAATGTTCGGAGAAGGGAGTTGTGTTAAACGCAAGTGACGTTCACCACCTCTTGGAAAAGTCGGCTACGGGGCGGCACTGAGCATTACATTTGGTTGGCAGACATGAGCTGGTCTACATTGTCTTGGTAACTTTTTTTTTTCTTTTTGCTCGTATTTTATTATTATACTCGTTTAAAGAGTGTAGGCTCTGGTATACTTGAGGTCGTGCGTAAGTAGTAAGCCAAACTGAGCGAACCCAAACCGAGCTTCGCACTACCGCGTGAGAACCAATCACGGCAAGCACTTTTTTTGTTACAACAGAGTATAGCTCACTAGAAGGAGACACTACATCATGTCCACCTCTATTTTCCGTACTATCAAGAACATCTATGCCTCTGGCATCAAAAGAGCCGCATGGCAAATCCATTCCCATAACGACACCAAGAGAGGTTGGTTGGTCGGCACTGACGACTGGGGAAACAAGTACTACGAGACAGACGTCCCTGAAGAGATACATTTGAGAACCAGATGGGTTGAATACGCCGACTGGGGAGTCGACATGTCGAAGGTTGAACCTGGATGGCACTACTGGTTAGGATATGGTACCAACACGCCTCCAGACCAGTTGCCTGCGGATCAAAAGGCCGTTAGAGCATATCCCTTACAAAAGCATAAAGAAAACATGACTGCCACGAGAGGCGCATATGTCCCATACTCTACCGCAAAGCCAAAGCATTCGTCGTGGGAGCCTGTCGTGAGCGAGAGAGTTTGAGTTGTGTGAGCATTGTACAATTAAGAATAATATTCGGGAATTTGAACAAATAAGGAACCTCAAGGCATTCTGTGATGAGTCGGAAGATTTGTAGGGCGTCGTGCTAAATTCACCAGAGTAATTACAGGGAAGTCAAATTCAGTGGCTGACACGTGAATGCACTTAATATGGGGCAATACGTGTTCATGTATACAACTAGCAAAGATTTCAAATAAGCGAGCTTAAGCTATAAAGAGTAAATTTAGTCTTGATACATGGTTATTGGATTGTAACAAGCAAATCAAAGTAGGTGAGTTAAAGCACAGGCAAAGTAGAAGACGGGTTTAAGTAGGTGCATTAGAGGATTAAACCATGGAGTGAATTTTTCCTGTCCCGCACTTCATCTACGCAAAATCTGCTCATCTCAGTCGCTCCATCAAACCATGTTTGAGGAACAGAAGCTCCCCTCTTTGGCCACAGATGCCGTACTAAAGCAGTCTGTACCCATTCCCGATGACTTTGTCAAAGTACAAGGAATTGACTACTCCAAGGATAGTGCTTACGACATGAAGGCCACAGACTTAATCCGCTCGATGAAGTCCATGGGGTTCCAGGGCTCATCAGTGGGGAATGCATGCGACGTGATCAATGAAATGAGCATGTGGCGAGGCAAATTGAAGGAGGAGTTGGAAGAGCACGAGAGAACGGGTGAATTCGATGAGGGCGGACGCCAGAAAGCCACGATCTTCATCGGGTTCACCTCAAACTTGATCTCCTCCGGAGTGAGAGAGACTTTAAGGTACTTGGTACAACACAAGAAGGTCAGCGCTATAGTCGCAACCGCCGGCGGGATTGAAGAGGATTTGATCAAGGTCTTGGCTCCCACGTACTTGGGTGACTTTTCTCTTCCTGGTGAACGCTTGAGAAACCAAGGACTCAATAGAATCGGCAATTTGCTTGTGCCCAACGACAATTACTGCAAATTCGAGGACTGGATTGTTCCAATTTTGAACAAAGTCTTGGAAGAGCAACAGGAGGAGGCCGACAAGCTTGGCGCAAGGGCACTCGACGCAGACTCCCCTGCTGTCTGGACACCATCCAGGCTTATTGACCGCCTCGGTAAGGAGATTAATGATGAGCTGTCTGTGCTTTACTGGGCTCACAAAAACCAGATCCCGGTTTTTTGCCCTGCCCTTACCGACGGGTCCATTGGTGATATGCTTTTCTTCCACACTTACAAAACTTCACCTCAGAGATTCCGGCTAGATATTGTTGCCGACATCCGCAGAATCAACGCCATGTCTATTGCTGCTTTCAAGGCCGGAATGATTATTTTGGGAGGTGGGTTGATTAAGCACCACATTTGCAATGCGTGTCTTATGAGAAATGGTGCAGATTGGGCTGTGTTCATCAATACTGGTCAAGAATTTGATGGCTCCGATGCGGGCGCTCGGCCGGATGAGGCAATCTCATGGGGTAAGATCAAGGCCGACGCCAAGTGCGTCAAGGTATACGCCGATGTTACAATCGTCTGGCCCTTGATTGTTGCAGCCACCTTTGCGACGCAAAGGCCTGTCTAGTAGAGTACCACATACAATCTGTTAGATTCTTTGGTGACGTTTGGTACTTTTTAATTCAGTGTATTCGTTGATCTTCTATAGACTATTCGGCATCTCTTATCTCCGTCCGTGGCTTATCAACAGCAATGGAGCAACGAGATAAGGCGTAAGGTAGCTATCCCTTCCGGTTTCGGACCGCTGCCGTATCGGCACTGACCAGGTGTCGAATAGGGGTAGGTCCGATAGATCCGGTTGGGATCTTCCGAATCCTGTCAAAATAAGGGTTGTGCTCGACTTTTGGGGTTTCTGACAATCCTACCTCTGATCGAGCAGCGTAGGCTTTTTGATGGGCAGTGCGCTACCCAGCGGGGGTCGATCCATCTACGTATATCCATTTTCCACTAGCCACATACTGCACGTTTCTGGACATGGGCTTGGGTTAGGTAAACTCCAAAATGCTTCAATGCCCATATCAATACGTGGGCTGGTAGTCGTGCACTAGGATACGTGCGGGAAGATGCAATTGAGGAGCCGTGTCTTCACATGGCCATGCTGGTGCTCACACCGTTTGGGTGCAAATCGTGCGCGGCACGGCCCTCTTATCGACCCACGCCACAGTGACGAATTCCGTCAAAAAGGCCTCCCCTCGCTTCTTCCCTTACCACTCTTGAGCTCCAACATTAAAGAGACCAAAAGTAAAACCAAGAACGAAAATACAATTGAATCCTCTCGTGTGCCATCATGTCCCGTTATAACGACTTATTGCAAGCCATCAATGATGTGTTAACTGAAACCGGTGAGTCAGACAACTCGGCCCTTCGTGAGAAGATGCTTGCACGGATTTCACAATCCAGGCCTTCTTCTAATGGCTATGACGCCCGGTACTTCGAGGACCACGCTACGGAGTATATTGACTTCACCTACGAGAACCCCACCATCTACCATGTGGTGGAGCACTTCTCCCACAAATTGGAGGCGGCAGGCTTCTCATATTTTAGTGAAAAAGACAATTGGGACAACATTGGTCCTGGAAAGTATTTCACCACTAGAAATGGGGCCTCCTTGGTGGCCTTCGTGGTGGGCAAGAACTGGACTGCCGAAAAAGGTGTAGGTGCAATTGGCTCCCACATCGATTCTTTAACTGTCTCTTTGAAACCCAACTCCACCAAGGACAATGTTGAAGGGTATGAGCTCCTTGGAGTTGCTCCTTACGCAGGAACGTTGGGGAGTCTTTGGTGGGATAGAGACCTCGGACTTGGTGGCCGTGTATTGGTGAAAAAGGACGGTAAGGTCATTTCCAAGTTGGTGGACTCTACGCCTCACCCAATAGCAAAGATTCCTTCATTAGCACCACACTTTGGGTCTCCTGCCGACGGTCCTTTTAACAAGGAGACCCAGGCTGTTCCCGTTGTCGGCTTTGATAGCCCCAATGGCAATGATACCAAGCCTACTGAGAAGGAAGAGACGGCGCCACTTTTCGAAAAGCACTCTTTGAAGTTGTTGCGCTATGTTTCATCGCAGGCTGGAGCTGCTGTGGAAGACATCGTTGGCTGGGATTTACAGCTCTACGATGTTCAAAAAGGAACGCATGGTGGTTTCAACAAGGAGTTTGTCTTTGCTCCTCGTGTCGATGACAGAATCTGCTCTTACGCGGCTATTTCTGCTTTGATTGAAGCAGAGGCTGCTGGAAAGATCCCATCCGACAACTTCTCTATTGTGGGATTGTTCGACAATGAAGAAATCGGATCTGGTACTAGACAAGGAATCAAGGGTCAATTGCTTGAGAGCGTGGTCTCTAGAGTGGCTGGTTCCCAGTATTACAACGAAAAGAAGGTGGACATAAACGAAAGATTGAGGGTTGCTTACGCTAACACCATTATTTTGTCGGCGGATGTCAACCACTTGTTCAATCCAAACTTTAGCAACGTCTACTTGGAGCACCACAAGCCAATTCCAAACAAAGGAGTCACCATCTCTTTGGACCCTAATGGACACATGGCGACCGACTCTGTGGGATTGGCACTTGCCGAGGAGTTGGCTAGATTGAATGGCGACAAGCTTCAGTACTTTCAAATAAGAAACGACTCGAGATCTGGAGGTACAATTGGCCCATTCATTTCCTCCCAAACCGGTGCTAGGACAATTGACTTGGGTATTCCGCAGCTCTCCATGCATTCGATCAGGGCTACCGTTGGGTCTAAAGATATCGGCTTGGGTGTGAAGTTTTTTGCTGGATTCTTTGAAAACTGGAGAAAGACTTACGATAGCTACGGTGACTTGTAAAGTGACACTATGTGCTACGAGTGCGGCATGCCAGAATAATCTCCTGTTGATGATGATGTCAACCACTACACTTCCGTTCAAAGACACCACAATAGATTAGAAATAAATAACGCAAAAATTGTTCAACTTTTAGCAATGCAGATTGTGAAGTCTACCGTGGTTTCCATTATCATCCCCAATGTGCACGCACCACATTTCTTCAACGGACTGTATGTATATTGGGGTATTTTCTCATCCGCTTACGACCCGCAAGTCTCACTCCATAGTATACAAGCTTTCCAGACTTGAGTAATCATGGGTATGTCCACATAGCATCATCGGATTCCTCCCTTATTAGCCCAATTGATTTCATCACGTGAGATATTTTGCCCGCAAGAATGCCTAGGAACTGCCTCGCTGTTATAATTCTCTGACTACGAGTTGTTAGACTGATCCGTGTCAATACGCTAAGTCCGTGTCCATATACTGAGGCGACTATACATAATGGATCAGATAACAAGACATGTCCCAAAAATATCTGAATACTATTGGAAGGGTGTTTGAAATACTTGAACTGTGATACTAACCTCTAGCACCCCCTAAGAAGATGTCCCTTCAGGAATTCTTTTCCGACGAATGTATGTATTAGTGACACCTGTTGGCTATTTCGACCAAATCATTTGTTTCAAAAGGTTATGTATTAACACTCTAGCTTACGGTGGTTCGTGGGCTGATGAAGAAATCGACATGGCATCTATTTCTGTACCAATTGAAAAGAACCGGAGTTATGCTCATGACAGCGACAACAGATATGGCGGAGGTTATGGTGGCAGCAGAGGTGGATTTGGAAGGCCTGTCGATAATGGACCTCCCTATATCATTAAGTTGTCGAATATTCCTCTCACAAGTGATGATAGGTTCATAGTGGACCTTTTCCAGAGCAGGTTCACACCGCTAGTCAAGTTCAAAATCATCTTCGACCCTTCTTCCCGTCCATTGGACCTGGGAATTGTCAAGAAGATTGCGTTCGTGGAGTTGAAGTCATTTGCAGACCAAAGCAAAGTTTCTAGATGGCAAGATGTTGTGTTCAAGGGTACTCGACGCATCAATATAGAGCTTGCAGACTTCCAAGACTTTCAATACTGCATGAGTTTCAACCAAGAGAATGAGGAGCGGCTTTTGCAAGTCGAGCAAGAATTTCTCTCTGCAAGACCTCGCCAAGGCAATTTTGATGAAAGACCACTAGGTGGTAACCGATTCCACTCCAACGGCAGGGCTCCCGGTGGAATGCCTCTTGATGATATCTTACCTAATAATAATAGGCGTGTTGATCACAGAGTGTCTAGTGGCTTTCCTAATAGACCGAATCATTCAACCGACCTTCCCTCGCAAACAACCTCGAACCCGCCGCTACAAGCAAGACCTAAGCACAATCCATTTGGCAATGCCAAGCCAGTGGATGTTATCGCTAAGGAGCATGAAATGGAAACCACATACGTTCATGAACATCATATCTTACCACCCCAATTGCGGCGCAAATCGAGTTCCTCTAGTGCCCAACGGCCTAGTTTTCAAGACATCCACAAAGGTGAGCATGAACGCAGTTCAATTGCACAATTTTCAGAAAAAACTCAGAATACAAAAACTGGCGATTCCGTAACCAAAAAACAAACATTCGCCGATGTTTTGAGCTCTCAAAAAGAGAGAGAACCCGTGAAACAAACTGGGAGGAATTCCGGGTCAAATGCAACAACTATCCGAAAACCTGTCATACTAAAGAAAAAGGCAGTAACTCTGCCCGAAGTCGAACCAAAAAAAACAGAAGCGACACCTGTTACTGCCTTGGAGACTGTGAAGACAGACACCGGCGTTGCTGAAGTTTCTCAAAAAAGCGAGAATGATCTGGTACTTCTTAATACCTCAAATGAAAGACAAGCTGAACAGGCACTGAAACCTTCACCGAAAACCTCTATGAAAGAAAAGACCTCTGAGTCTTTAAAAAAGCCAAACTCCAAAAGCCAAATCAATGAGACGACAACTCAAATGGGCGAAACGTCACAAGGGAAAGTTACCAGAAACAACAAACAACGCTCAAAGAAGGAAGGCATTTCTGAAAAATCTCCTAGTTCTACCAACATAGAGGGAGCAGATCATGGCCACAAAAATGACAAAAAAGTTAACAAAGATTTCAAGGGCCACCCAATACGTGAGGCAAGTACTCAAAGTGAAGGGCAGCTTGAAAACAAAGATCTGGCTTCAAGGGATCCAGGGGCAAAGAAAAGCACTTCTCGCAGGAGGTCACACCGTAAAAGAGAAGAAAATCTGCAGGCTCAAGCATCAATCAATTCGGATCAACCTGGGAGTGATGTATCGAAACTGGGTGCAGAAATTGGCCTGGAGAACAAAGCCTCAGATCTGGCAGGTTCAAAGTCTAACCAAGATCAAAATAGCTCGAGCCGTCGAAACAGTGAAAGAGGTAACAGAAGAGGTAGAGGTGGTCTGAAGGGTGGAGTCAGAAGGGGAAGAGGCGGCTCTAAAGACGACAATTCTAGTGCTCAAGGTAATACTACCACAAGTGTGTCATGATGCGTCTAACTTCTTAAACACGGAAGAGTACAGTTTTTCTAATATTATGCATTGAACATCTACTTCTCATACATTTTACTTGTTAGGATATTAAATCTTTGGGACATGCCAGCCGGATCATCCCGAAAGGTATATAAATTCACAAAATTCCACTATCTCTCAAGGTGTTCTCCAAGATGGTCTCTTTAAGTGCAGCAAAGACCAATTGTATGTTGGAGGTATCAGTGGCTTGCGTCACGTGGGGATATATATTCAAGCCTGATCTGTTCACCTGGGTAAATCTCCAAAGAATATATTTCACAGCATTATTAAGGTTATCACCTCCATTGTAGTCCGGGAAATGCTTCTCAATAGGTGAGTAAGGTAGCTTGTTGGCGAAAACGTCAATTTTATTCAAGAAAAGCACCACCGAGGTTCTGGCAAACCATCTGGAGTTGACCACCGAGTCAAACAAGGCCAAAGACTCCTCTAACCTGTTTTGGGTGTTTTCTTCTAGTAATACTTGGTCGTATTCTGACAAGGCCACGCAAAAAATAATGAGGGTGACATTGTCGAAACAATGGATCCATTTTTTCCTCTCTGATCTTTGACCACCCACATCAAACATGTGGACATTGGACCCGCCCATCTGGAACTTGAAATCAAAAATACCAGATGTCTTCTTTCTAGTTCTCAAGATATCAGCCTCGGTAGGTAAATAAGCTGGCTCAGCAATTCTCTTGATTGCCGATAGAAAGTAATCCGAGGAGTCTATGAGGTAAAATTTTCCTTGGTTGAGCTTGATGAACTGCTTCACCTCCGGGGCACTATATATGGTGTCAATTTTGGAGGCAATGTCCTCATCAAAAGGCTCATCTGAATTAACAGCGAGGTCGTAATCTAAGACAGCCTTGAGATCTCCATAGTCTAGTATTGGGGTTTCGGCGTCGTAGTCTTTCACCGAGCCATCCTCCGGTTGCTTATTCTTCACTAGCCCAGGAGATATCTCAAGTATTGCATTGATGATGTTTTTAATACATTCCAAAACGTTCTTGTAGACGAATGGTCTGTAGTCGTGGGCCTCTGTATCTGAAAACCCGTCCTTGTGTAAAATCTTCATTTGCTTGACAATGGTCGACTTACCACTCTCGCCCGAACCCAACAAAAGAATCTTCACGTCCTTATTGTTCGTCTGCACTAGATCATCTCTGCCTGCCTGTGATCCTGCTAATTTCGCTTTCGTTGGATTGTTTTGATCTGTGTTCTTCAACGTCTCTTCCTTGACCTGGGTTGTCAGCTCTGTGCTGGTCGTCCTTGTCTGCTCACCGGCCAGGTTGTTCAATTTCTGCAATTGCTGAGTCCTTTTCTCTGTGCCTTGTTTGGGACCCTGGTCCAGCTCTGCTGGTCCCTTGGATGTGCAAACTCCCATTGGCGTGTAGGTATTAGGAGAGCTTCTTGATAAAAATGCGAGTGCTATTTATTTTTTAGTAAGCCAGCTTTTTTATTTTAATTTTTTGAGTGACTTACTCTGTTCTCTCCTCTGCAAGAAAAAAATATCAATCTCTTGTCCCCGCTTGTGGCTGATTGATCAAAAGACTGCGGTCAAACTTGCCCAAGAGTTAGGCCAGAATACTCCCTGGTTGTTTTTTTTGGTTCCGGGAAAGACTCAAAAATGCCCGGGAATTGTAGCAATTTTACATAAATACACTGCGCACTTGGGCACTTTTTGGTATGTATACTGACGAAGTAATGGGGAAGCTTTTGACGTGGCTCAGCAACCCCCTCTTCCCGGGATACTTGCTAAACTTAGCAGATACGCATGTCGTATATTAATCAACTTATCCGCTCCTGGACATATCCGGTGCCAAGCAGCAAACCACGCAGTGAAGCCCCGATGCCGGGTTTAGGCGCATGCGCAGAAATATGCGGGTTCGATCAAATGCTTCTCTGCGAGCCATAATACTGTACCAGCCCTTCTGGGGGCGGAGTGGGGCAACATTGCTTCGCAATCAGCGTCAGCAAGTCGCAAATCTATTTTAGGGATCTGCATAATCGTTGAGAGAACGCGTAGCATGTACGGAACTCCATCTATTGAGACTGGAGGAAACCATCCAAGGGTACTTGCTATGTATTTTGATTAATGAAGTTAACAGAATATTAACCTATTATGCCGTTGAGGTTATTTCACCCTTCCTCAGCAACTTGCTAGTCTAGGAGTCAGTCGCAGGCGTCATCGTGACATCACCTGCAGTCTGCCTGTCAATACCTTCCTCGTGGTGGAGCTTCTTTTCTGTGTGATCGTCTTGTTCTGGCGCAGTCCCTTCACTTCCAGGAGCTTCTGGATCATGCGCACCTCCTTTTGCCACGTTTTCTAATGGCGTTTGCGTTGATGCCGTCTGCGACATTGATTCTGGAGCATCTTGCAAGCCCAACGCTGCCTCTTTCTCTTTTGAGTTCTTCAATGACTGCAACCGCTTTCTCTCATCTCTTCTCTTTTTCTTAGTCTCAAACTCGTGCCACTCGCCTTGAAGTGTCTGCATAAAAGTAAGCTTTTCAGGCTTGGGTTCATTTGTAAAATATGGGTGCTCAAGTGCCTCTCTGGCTGTGATTCTGCTAGCGGGGTGAAGCGTGAGCATCTTGGCCGCAAGATCGAAGCTATCTTCACTCATGAGCTTTTTGAAATCTTCTTCAAATCTAGAGCGCCTTTTGATCTTCGGCTTCAACATCTCAAACCAAGGCAAGTTCTCAATGGAGGGCCAGCTTTCCTCCGTTGGAGTTCCCATAATATCATAAATTTTGAAAAGCTGGGAGATCTCCTCAGCGCCTTGAAATATTGCTGTTCGGGTGTACAATTCAACCAAAAGACACCCAACTCCCCAAATATCCACCTCACGCCCATAATTGGTAGACCCCATAAGTAGCTCTGGTGGTCTGTACCAAATTGTAATCACCCTATTAGTGTAGTCCGGGCTTGCGCCATCTTTCAAAGTCTTCATGTTTCGAGCTAGACCGAAATCTGCAATCTTCAACACCCCGTCGGAATCAAGTAAAATGTTGGATCCTTTTATGTCCCGATGAATAACCCTTCTCTCATGAAGATAGTTTAAACCATCCATAAGTTGCTTGAAGATCATTTTCTTGTGTCCCTCAGTCAACTGTAGCTCCAGGAGAGTTAGTAAGCCAGTCAAGTCGTGGTTCAAGTAATCAAAAATCATTGTGATTTGATTACGCTCGACCATCATTTCTAGCAAACCAACAATGTTGACATGGTCGAAGCTTTGCAATAACTTTATCTCTCGCATGGCAGTAATGGGAAATCCCTCTCGTTCAGTTTCAAGTCTAAGCTTCTTGATAGCCACATACTCATTTGTCACCTCGTGCTTTGCCTTGTAGACTTTACCGTATGTTCCCTCTCCCACCTGCTGAACACGTCTGTACAAATCACTAGTCCTCACATCAAATACCAGATAAATCTGCTTTGGATTGAGCTTGCGTATAGCTGCAGCCTTATACTTTTTAACAGAAGGTTTCTGCTCTTGTGATGCACTGGGTTGAGGTCCCTTGGGTGCCTTGCTAAGATTTATCCTTGGATTATGGTCTTCTCTAAACTTTGAAGAATCTTTTGAATTGAACTCTCTCTTTTTGAGTGGAGTTTGGTTGGACCTGGACTCTGGGAAATTCCTTTTTTGCCCCACTTGCTGGTCTCTGTATGAAGAACTCTGAACGTCCTTGGAACTGCCTCGTGGCTCTTTGTTGAAAGGTGCTCCACGAGAATCTCTGTCTCTATAAAAAGACGAGCCTTGTCTATTCTCTCTGTATCCAGACAGCCCAGAATTTCCCCTATACTTGGACTCGCTGTTATGCGATTTGTAACCCGAGGGACCACTTGGTCTTTCATACAGACTTTCATGTGGCGGGTTGGGATTTGACGGCCTACCTTTCTCCAGGAGATTTGGGCGGTAATTATCCCTCTCTTTATACCTTTTAGGAAGCGGCTGGTCGTAGTACGAAAGACCTTTAGATTTGGACCCGCTCCAATTTTTGCTTGAGGACTGAGGAGGTAGAGGCGCACGAGATCCTTTCGGGCCGGAGGGGGGTCTGTAGGTATCCGACATAGTTTCGTATGCAATGATTGATGGGGGTAGCGCGTGAAAATATGTGCTGGAGGGTGAAGGTTAATCTTGTTCTTGGGATGAACGCTCACGAAGTTTTGAGTGTAATGGCCCTGTGGTCCAATGTGCAGGAACACACTAACAAGTTACCCGGAGTCTCATAGGGACTAGTGGACCAAGTTAGTCCGAACCGAAATTTCTTGGAAATAGGAACCTGATATTAGAGGCACCATGAGCGAAGAGTGCCGAGAAGAGAGATGTGAACAAGAGTCAAAATAAAGAGTGTGCCATGTGATGCGAGTAATCACATCAGCTCGAGAGATTGTGAAGGGCAGAGTCGCTCGCCAAAAACATCAGGCACCAAGAATGTAAGGGAGTTTGCTAAGTCACCACTGAATACTCTCCTCAAGGAGTACACAAAAGAACCATCCGTATGGTTTCCTAGTACGCCCCCAAGTGGCGCATTTAGGCCACAAGCCAATGCCACAACAATCTGAAGAATATAGGATAGTGGCAGACGAAACTTGCCCATTCACCATCTTGAAAGGTTTGCACGCATCTAAGTTAGGCTGAACTGTCTGGAGCTAGTTTGAAAGCATCTTGAGCATAGGCCAGATGCAACTGGAACAACTGGAAACCCTTGAGCCTCACAAATTATCTCACCGGTTTCATTAGACGGCCATAAAACTCCCGTATATAACCATGAATGCCCAGACTAATTTTTTTATGTACGCAGATGATATTGGGCCAGGTACTTCCAACCTTGTGTTAGTGAACCTCAACCTTGTGTTAGTAAAATAAAGTGCCATATTTAAAAACAGGAATTTGCAGGACTGAAGCACATGTGTGGGTCATTATAGATCAAGCAGGAGTTATATCATGGATGGTCTGATATCCTAGTTGGAATAAGACAATTGTCCCTTAATATGTTTACCCTGTTCGCACTAAATTAACCTTGTGTGCCTGCATGGAATTGTATCAACATTGATCTTCAACCGGATACCGCCTCTGAAACATAACATTTAACCTTCCGCCTCAATCTCGGAACAGTAGCGCAAATGGTACGCCTTTCACTTTTTTTGTGCATTAATGATATGCAGTTCATTTATTAACCACAGGGGACTATTAGCAAAGTAGCACATATTGGATTCGACTTGATAGTCGTCTCCTCATTTTTGGCGGGAATCCGCAGGAACACTGGCCTAACGTATGTTATCAATAGCAAGGAGCTCTTCTTCGTTCAATACTAACCAAAACAGTCCAGATCTTAGCAAGTTAGGCAATGAGTCGGCAGAATACTACGGTAGGAAGTATTTGGATGTAGGAGAGAAAGCTTTTGACATCACCTCCGCTTACCTCGGCTCCTCCGACTACTTCAAGCGCCGTTAAAATATAATGTCTAAGGTATCTAATAAACAAGTAATGTCTAATCTACTCGACTGTAACAGACTTGGCCAAGTTACGTGGGAAATCAACGTCAATCCCCCGGTTGACTGCCAACCAGTAACTCATCAATTGCAAGGGGATGACGTTCAACAAGCCTTGCAAACAGTCAACAGTCAATGGGACGTGCAATGTTGCAAATGCCTTTTCTCTCAAGAGATCGTCACCTTCATTGCAGATGATGATTGGTCTACCATCTCTGGCGGTCACCTGCTCAACAGCAGACATGACTTTAGGGAACAAAGAGTCTCTGGTGGCAAAAGCAATTATTGGGAGTTCTTTGTCCACCAATGCCAAAACACCGTGCTTCAATTCACCGGCCAAGACACCTTCCGAATGCATGTACGAGATTTCCTTAATTTTCAAAGCACCTTCCAAAGCAGTTGCAAACTGGTATCCCCGTCCCAACAACAACAAAGACTTCTGATCATTCAAAAACTCGTTGCACAAGTCCTTAATCTTGTCCTCCAAAAGCAACACTTTCTTGATCTGCTGTGGAATTTCCTTCAAGCCCTTGATGATTTCAACGTGACGCTCTCTCTTCGAAATAGAGTCGTTGGACAAAGAAAGAGCAAACATCACCAAAGCAATGTATTGAGATGTGTAGGCCTTGGTGGAGGCGACACCAATTTCAGGACCAGCATTGATGTGAACACCACNGTGTAGGCCTTGGTGGAGGCGACACCAATTTCAGGACCAGCATTGATGTGAACACCACAGTGTGTTTGTCTAGACATGGAAGAACCCACAGAGTTGACAACACCAACAGTCAAAGCGCCTCTTTCCAAACAGTATTGCAAAGCCATCATAGAATCGGCAGTTTCTCCGGATTGGGAAACGAAAACGCAAGTGTCATCTCTAAAAACAGGAGACTTTCTGTCCAAGAAGTCAGAAGCCAACTCAACGGTGACGGGAATATCCGTCAATTCCTCAAAAATTGAACGAGTGGCCAAACACGAGTGATATGATGTACCGCAAGCAATCATAATTATTCTTCTGCATCTTCTGATGGTAGGGAGCCAAGCTCTCAAGCCGCCCAAGTTGACAGCATTGTTTTCGAAGTCCAATCTACCTCTCATGGTATTTAAAGTAGAGTCAGGTTGCTCAAAGATCTCCTTTTGCATAAAGT